>JAHRHZ010000023.1:36484057-36562881 GCA_024137785.1 Ginglymostoma cirratum | reverse complement strand
GTTTTTGGGATGATAGGACTGATGTATGATGAGACGTTGAATTGGTTAGGAGATTTGTTGGACTTGAGAAAAATGAGGGAGTATCTTATAGAAGGCTATGAAATTCTAACAGGACTAGACGGAGTAGATGGTGGGAAAGTCCAGGACCAGGGATAAAGGTAGTGTAAGGGTAAATCACTTAGAACTGAGTGAGATTTCCTCAGAGTAGTAAGCCTATGGAATTTGCTACCACCGAAACCAGTCAAGGCCAAAACATGGTTTAATTTCAAGAAGGAGTTGTACATAACACTTGGAGCTAAAGGGATAAAAGAATATTGGGGGGAAGGGGGAAAGTGGGAACAGCATATTGTGTTGGTTGATCAACCATGAATGGCAGAGTAAACTTGAAGGGCCAAATAACCTACTCCTATTCCTATTTTCTATAATACCCGAGTACAAGTAGGCCATATGGTCCATTGAACAAGATCATGGCTGATCTGATCGTAGTTAACGCCACTTTTCTGCCTTATCCCCATCACCCTTGATTCCCTTTTAAGAAATCTGTCTGTCTTAGCCTTGAGTAGACTTAATGACCTAACCTCTACAGCAAAGAATTCCATCGATGCACTACCCTCCTAGGTAGAAAATGTTCCTTCTTATCTCTATCCTAACTGGATGACCCTTTAATCTGAGATTATGTCCTCTGGATCTACACTTTCTCACAAGGGGAAACATGAACATCCACCCTGTCAGTTCCCTTAAGTATCCCTTCTGTTCCAACAACGTCTCCTCTCATTCTTCTAAACTCCAAGGAGTACAAGCTCAACCTCTGTAACAACTCCTCCTAAGAAGATCCCTCCATGTCTGGAATGAACCTAGTGAACTTTCTCTGGACTTCCTCCAATGTCAGTATTGCCTTTCCACAAGGGGACCAAAATGTTTACAGTTTTCCAGGAGATATATTACTTGCTATTTTTCATAAATTGAGGTTATTAGGTAGGTAAGTGTTTGTGTGTATCTAACTTCAGTAATTAATATTGCTTGGGAATGAAAAACGGGTGGGGAGGAAGAAGAACCTGCCAATGGTATTTGTTTCCTCATCTAGGACACTTCATACAGATCAGATGCACTGGATCACAGCTTTGAGGAGCCTCTATGTCAATAGATGCATCACGTTAATGTAAACCACACGTGCCATCACCTTTACATGAAAACTGGCTTTCAAATATGTTTCTCCTGGTCATAGGAGCTCCAGTTTCCATCAGAACCTGATTACCCCATTGTAGCTAAACACACAAGAATTCAGATAGGGACGTGTGCTGTCAAAGTGTTGGTGTACAGAGCTATGGTAATAGACACTGGTATAAAAAAGTGCATGTTTCTGGTGGCTACATCAAGTTTCCCGGCCTGACTTTTATGTATTTACAACATGCATATGGGCAGCTTTAAGTTGAATGTTTTCTTTCTTTTTCATGTCAGTATCGAAGGAGAATATGTGCCAATGGAGGGAGACGAGGTCTCTTACAAGCTCTGTTCCATTCCTCCCAAAAATGAGAAGGTACAGGCTGTCGAAGTGGTCATCACCCACCAAGCACCAGGAACAAAGCATGAAACATGGTCTGGACATGTCAACTTATAAGAATGGTCAACTGTCCTAACCTTCTATCCAGCATGGAGGTTTAAGTATGAGCAAATATCAGACTTATGTATTTGAGCAGTAGGCTGAGTGTTTGCAGAATTAAAAAAAAAAACTTTTACAAGGTGTGGTGTTTTAAACATATAAAAGTTATTCATTAAACAATAATTGGTTATCACTCATCCTTTCCATAATTTTTATTAAGGTCTCTGAGCCAGTGAATGTACATATGGGACTTTGTATCAGGGAATCATGCTGTACATTTGTCTCCTCTCTATCTGAAGAATGTGTGCAGAAAATAGTTGTCACTCAAACAAGCATATTAAAAGCTGCATTTTCTTATGAAGCAGCTGTGAATTGGAAATTTATTTCAAACTGCATTGCCCTACAAACTTATTTAGTTGGCCTTAGTTCCATTTGAATCATTTTCACAGCAAATCATGCTTGTAATTTATTTGATTTAATCATTTTAAAAAAATATTTACACTGTAATATTTTCTACTTAGCTCTGCTGTGGTCTGCATGATCCATTGCTGAAGGATCATTGTGTCAGCAGGTGATCGGCCTTTGCCAAACCCTCTCCAAACTAGCCAGCAGGAGGTGAAAGAACACTATGGTTTCCCCTCTCTCAATGCAATGTGTACGTGAACTCAATGTGATCATGCCTTGTCACTCAGTATTGTCAATGTTCTGTAGTGTACAGTAGTTAAAATCTCTGATATTTCAATAAATACAATGCTTTGACAATTGTACCCATGTTAATCCAACACTGCTAATACCTGGCTGGCTGTGGTCTAACCACCAGCACATAATGTTTTTGATCAGTACAGTTTTAAAGAAAACTGATCATTTTTCCTAAACTTTATTGTGTATTGCATGATTGCGAACACAGGTATGAACTGAGTTGCCAACTGTATATAGTATCAAGGTGGTTGTTTACTGCTGTGAAACTTGTATATACCATCTGAGGTTGTTAGTATACACACACACACACGTCTGTAGGGTTTTGGGCTTTAAAGAAAATGTGGCACATCCATGACATTGTTATGAGTTTTTATTTTTGTCAACCAGATAGTTATTGGGCAAATTTTTTGTTTAAATAGACTCCAACTGTGTTTATAAGTGACATGGCAAAAGTAGCTTGACAGATTATTCTTTTGCTTGTACCTTTTCACAAGGCAATATAAGGTCTTGCAAATTTGTGATTAAAATTGAATTTCTCAGTGCTGTAATATTGTTGCAGTCTTTTAAATCTGACAAGTTTCACCAAGATAATTAATCAAGCAAACCAAGCTTTGTTCAATGTGGTGATTCTCAAATGGATAAGGAAAGGGTGGTCAAATTATGGTGAGTGACTGTCTGAGATTGGAAAATATTATTTCCACTTAATGCTCATGTCCATTTAATTCAAAATGGAGGTTGATTTCTTGTATTTATTCTGATAATGAGGCATTTCTTGTCAAATTTGCCTTTTTTATTCAAAAGTTACCAAAACCTGAACAGTGTAATGAAACATTAAGAAATGAACTTACATTTAAAATTAACGAAATAGATGTTTGGTTTGTAGTGTAAGAGAGGCTTTTAAAGATTTGTGCACAAACATTACCGTCATGTTGTGGAACCTATTTGAATTTTAAAAAATACCATTTTTCTGATTAACCATTACAATTTTGTGTAGCTATCGGTGTCTACTTGAAGATGAAGTTAGAAGTCTATTTCAATAAACTCTTGTCTTTAATTCCCTGCTATATTAAGAGTTGAGGGTTCCAGTAGAGTGATGTGGGTTTAGAGATTGTGATTTTTTTTTTCTGCAAGTCTCCCAGTCACTTCCCTTTCTTTTAAACTGCTCTAGGTCAATATTAAATGTAGAAAATTCTCAATTCATGGGTAGAAGGCAATGAAATATTTGCTCTGCATATTGATTTAAAACCCAAGGTCATTGCTGATACCAGAAAATGTCTGGATCCTGGATGCATGGAGGCCTCCTGTATTTCCATTGGGAAAATATCAGTGAAGGCAGGATTGGTTGCAATTCTTGTAAAACGCATTTGATGTAAAACAGCTTAATGGTGTTGCTGTGTCTTTTTCAAATATCTTGCTTTTTGTGAAGAATGTTTTAATTTGGTTTTTCTTCAGTGCCTTAGTCTTTGATAAAACTATTTGGACAAAATAGAAGAAGGATCTATTTTATCCCGTGGCAAAATCAGTCAGCAGTTTATATTTACAAATATGAATATTGCATTGATGTATTGTGCATTATACTTCAGTTGCGATTCATTAAATTTGAACTAGAAAATTGGAATCTTTGTGTGAACTTTGAGGATCAATGTGCCTTTTGATATTTATGTGTAAACTGCTATTCATGTATTTGATTAATTAGGGACAAATAAAAGTATTAAATGTTTGAACAAATGACAGAACTTTGTATTGATTTAATGTAGCCATTTTTTTGAACAAAACACCAGGACTTAATGTCAACAGCAAAAAACATTCATAATTTACTTTTTGAAGGACATACCCTTTTCAGGCACCAGCAATATCTGATGGTTGTGAAAGCAAGAGAGTCAAAATAAGTCTAAAATTACATTTGGAGAACAGTCATTTCCATACCTGGAGGGATGATGTTACATCAAATCATCAAATTGAGTAAACAAAACACAAAAGGTAGCCATGATAGTTAGATTGACCTGTGTAATCTCAACCCCAGTTTCCGATTACTGGACAATGAATTGTACAGATTTAAGCGCATCTATGCAAACTTTTTAAAATGTTGTACTGCAGGAATTTCAAAGAGAAAATGTAATCCAGAGCAAAAAAAGTGTGTCATTGACTCAAGCAAGACTAGAAGTACATACATGTCAAAAATAGCACATAATCTCTTCTAGTTTGAACCTTTTATCTGGTTCAATTTATCCATTATAAATATAACTGTCCTTAATTAGTTCTTATTCTAACCACGTTCTTCTTATAACCTTAACTCTGACTTTGACAGTTTAAAATGACATCATGATCACAGCCGACATGGTGAGCTAAAGGGCCTGCTCCTGTGCTGTACTATGAAAACTGTGTTCCAATCAGAAGAACAATCATTTATATTTACAAATGCAAGTTTTAAAGTCAATGGAACTAGTTGGCAAGACTGAAGAAGCAAATCTTCAAACATTATTCTTAGAATGTTTAAATGATGGCAACAGAACCAGACAGCTATGTTTTTAAGTACAGCATTGATCTTTTTATTTCAAATGTACAATTAAACATGCCAATACTTTATAAAAACAAATTAGAAGAAATTGTGATCTTAGGGATCTGAATGCTTTAGCATTCATTGCAGTGTTAAATTAGTAAATAACTATTCTGGTTATTCAAACATAAGAATCATCGGCACAGGATCACGTTTCATAGTCCATGCCTTGAAGAAAGTCACAGAAGATGAAAAGATGTCTGATAATGACCAACTCCAAATGTAACTCTGGGAGTGGATTTGTCCTTGAACAGGTTTTCAAAAAGATGTCACTGTAGCCAGCTTTTTCTGAAATAACTCTGATCACAGCTTTATTGATTTGAGAAAGGTACAACATGCTTTGCAGTGTACATAACCACATCAGGGTGGACATTATCAAACGTGCACAAAAACCTTTGACCAAGAAATTTCAGCCAAGATCTAAAATGGAATGTTGTATGATATCAAAATAATTAATTGTTAGAAAAGGCAGCATGTTTCACTAGGTGCTTTTTTAAAAAAAATCTTGCATTCAGTTCTAGTTTTGTCATACCTACCTTTTCGAATTAACGAGCACTAGCAACGGTCATTTAAAATGATTTACCCACAATCTGATAAATACCTATCATTTTAAAAAAAATGTAGGATTATCCATCTTACTACATATAGCTAGAGGTAGGAAATTAATGTTATTGTACCATGTTCTTCGGTCACTAATATGATTGAGAAATATTGGTCCTGGTATCAATTCTGTGGAAACCCTATTGTTTACCTTTTTACAATCTAAAAAGCAACTGGTTCACCACTATTCAACAGGCTCAACTGAGGCATTCAAGAGGGCACGGGATTTTTTTTCGGATAGTGTTATGCAGGGATATGTGGGAGTTCGGCACTAGGAAATAGAGCCGGTGCAAGGCACAATGGATCAAATAGCCCCCTCCTGCACAGCAGTAATTGTATTTACAGAATAACTGAATTAACAGCCATCCTTGGATTGAAATGTAATGATTCCCAAATAGGGAAATTTATTAATTCAAAGGCAGATGATCATGACTAGATTTTTGGGAAATCAATCATGAATCATTGTGGAAAATTGCAGTTTATAATTAAAAACGAAGATTACACAGCAGAATGGTTCTGTAGATGGGCTATGAGCATTATTTCTAAAATCAGAATCTGTGCGAGATAATTAGCAAAATCACTGCAGGGCTGCTACAGTAGGCTCATATCATACTGCATCCTTGTAAATCTCAGTGACCAGCACAATTGCGGAAAATGCAGAGTACAGGTCCTTGATTGAATCCAAAGTTAAGTAATAAAATAAAGACTCCACATTAAGGTGCAATTGTTAAGTATCTATTCAAGTTTCTATTTGTAATTTAGCTAACCAGACCATATCAACTTGAAAAAACAGGAACACCACCTTTCTAGAGTACTATTTGTCAACTGCCTTATTCATTTATGTATACTAAATGAATAATTAGATTCCTGAATATTGTACATTGAGGTAAGCAGTGCAAATATAAACAAATGCAGAGAATGCTGGAGAAACTCCAGCAGATCTGGCAGCATCTGTGAAGAGAGAAAACGTTAACATTTCAATCAAGCCCAATATGACTTTTCTTCAGAACTGAAACTGTCATACTGGAATCGCAACATTGACTGTTTCTTTTCCCATAGATGCTGCCAGACCTGCTAGAGTTTCTCCAGCGTTCTCTGTATTTATTTCAGATTTCCAGCATCTGCAGTATTCTGCTTTTATTAGAAGCAGTGCATTTAGCTGAATCATCGTGACAACACCTTTAGTTTCCGTTCATCAGTCAGAAAATCTGTTATTTTGAGAGTTAATCTTTACTTGTACTTTGAGACCACACTCAAAGCTCGCTCGACAGTTATTCAATAGCACACCATTTTTTAAAAAAAATTAAAAGTTGCATCTGTAATGATAAGCAGTTTTCAGCATTTTTGCTGAATATTCCAGAAAAAATAAGATTTAATTGGGAGGAGAGAAAAGTTTAATCCAAGTATATTTCTTCAACTAGATGATGTGAACTTGGGGAAAAAAACTATATTGGAATGCTAATCTCTCAGTGGAAAAACAATTCATCACAGATTCTCCTGGTGTCCTCTGGGGATGTGACAGAATGGCCTATAGTTCTTGGATCACTGAAGATTTCATAGTCATTCCCACCCTACAAAAAATAGATTTAATTTGTTTAGAAAAGAAATAATTACTTAAAACATTTCCAGTCATGGTTGGCACTGATATTTTACAGTGGGTTCCTGAGCTGTTTACAACAAATTTACTGTTTAATGTGGGATTTCCTCCCCTTATCCCCTATTCTCATGGGCTAGATGCTGACGATGAATTCACAGGTCTGTGATGGCCTGGTTCTATTTACAATCCAGCAAAGTCAAGTTTTGAAATTTAAGTCTTAAAAAAACGTGATATAACTGCACCTACTTTACAGAACCCATATCCTCCTATATTGTGGATGAAGTGGGTACACATTGAGTTGAACTAGACATCCTACCTGCCATACTGATATAAACACCAACAGAAGCATTTAGAACTCACCACTGAATAGCCTTAACTCCCTTTCTGCATATGTAAATAAATAAATGTCCCACTGCTTTTGTATTGAAACAATTATTTTAAGGGAAACCAGCAATACTTAAAGGAACCTCCATCAGCGAATAACAAAAATGCATTTTAAAAACCATGGAATGAGTTTCACAGGCAGAACCACAAGGAACAGAGCAGTACTTTCGAGCTCCAATTAAAACATGACTGCTACTGTTTATCACCCTTCCCAACTTGCTGCAGATATGACGTTCACAGGTCTCATGTGAACATAAATCCAGGGGTCAACTGGTATTGAGCCTCCAGTCAATGTTTTCCAACACAAGGATTAATCCTTGCACCATATTAATGCTGGGGTTGAGTAAATTGATCGTGGTGCCACCTCCAGTACACACATCTATGGAGCTGTTCATTCTGTCTTCAATCTCCAATAGGAGGGCTCAGAGATCTGAAGTTTTTTTTTTTGCATATTTTTATAGTATGGTGCTATGGGCTGCTGCTGATGTTCTGCATGTTAAAAGTGTGATAAAAAATTGATAATAAATGCAGCAAACTTAAAGTCAGTGATATTCCTTTCTTTCTTGCTATTGAAGTGTACGTGCTGCACACAGTCAGTTCCTTATCCAATTTCTACTGCAATGAGTATGCAATTGAGCTGGCCAAAGATAAGAGCTTTTAGAGGTGATCTACATGCACTTAACAGGGGCCTAACTCACTAAAGAATTTGTTTATTTTTATGAGATGAGTCTATAGCCGTCAGTTAAAGATTCAATACAATATTGCAATGAAATTGGGTATTTGTTAAACCATGTTTAAAGTACTTTGTACCAGTTTCCCTCCCTTTTGTTCTCCAGATCATGTATGCTGCTATATTTCATTTACACTATCGTACTTTGAAATGAGCAATAAATGCTGCCCAGCGAGCAAAATCCACATCACCTAAATGACTAATCAAGTCTTTTAAGAGAAAGGAGCATCATTTTAGCTTCAAGAACATCAATTTTTGGTGACTCTTGCTTTCTGACTTATGGAGTAGATATTCACAGGGGTGGAAGGTCTATTTCCACACATGCTGTAGAGTTTTAACTCTATGTTGTGCCTTCTTTGGCTCTAGCTGGTCTCTGCCTGGAAATCAGCAGGAGGTGGTAGGTCTGGTGGCTGGAAAGAGCACTCTTGTTCCCTCCCAACCCACAAACAATAAAATTACCTGCTGAGCTTGTCTTACCTGGAAAACCAAGGTGTTCAATGTTAAAAGCTGAAAATCACGTTCAGTCAGTCTGTCAATTTCATCAAGATATTTAAATGATCCACCAACCTCCCAACAGTGGGTTCACTGTCAAGTCCCTTGCCCCACCTTCACAAATAAATCTGAAAGTATTCAGATTGGGATCAGCGTTTCATCCCCAACCTCCCATTTGTGCCCAGATTTTTCCATATGTGCTTACTGGTGAGGTTTTATCACCAAAGAAATGGATGGTCTCATAGTTGTCACTCTCCAGAATTCCCAGACAGTATCGCTTATCCCATCCGTTTGGAAACACATCAAAACTGATTTGTCCACCTAAAGAAGAGATGAAAACATGTTAGAAATTAGTTATACATTTCCACCTGACAAAGCATTACTGGTGCTAATCCTAAAACCCCATATCTTAGAAGTAAAAACAAAATGTATGAAATGTTGACTTTTAAATCTTTAAACCAATTCTGATCATTGCTGCCAAGTATGGCTTAAAGTATGATGAAAACATTGACAACAAGTGCAGTAAACTTCTAAATTTAGCAATATTCCTTTCTTATTTGCTGAAGAAATGTATGTGCTGCACAAGTTCAGTTCCTTATCCAATCTCTACTACAATGGGTATGCAATTGAGTGCATTCAATCTCGTAGGATTCAATATATAACCAATGGGAATTTCTTCAAAGGCTCTCCCAATCAGCCAAAATTCTGGACAGATGGATAAGATTTTCAGAAGTCCAATTTTTGAAGTTATGATGGCTAACTGGTAGACCCCAGAGACAGTTCCTAGTTACTTGCTTAATGCTGCTGTGAAGCTGGTGTTAGTGTATAAACAGAACTGATGCAAGTTCAAATAAATCTTCTCGACCGGAATGTTGAAACCCTAGTGCTTGGTAATTTGAGACCAAGAGCAGAGCTGTAACTTCAGCTGGAGGTTAGGTTTCAAAAGTCATTTGTAAATGAATTACAACAAAGTACATAAATGCATCTCATAAACGTACAAATTACTGTAATGCAGTTCAAATTAATTTTTAAACTGAGATTATATTCATTGCTTCTACAACTTGCCACCAAGTTCAGTTTGTAAAAGCTAACTGGTCTTCAATACATCTGCCATTATCTAGATAGTGAAAAGATCACTGATGTCTAACTGATGGATATGTAAAACTCAAACATATTGAACTGCAGGGTGATCTGCAATTTTGTTGAACATACAAAATGAATAACTGATAAAACAAATTTCTGGAAAAGAATTAACAGAATTTTCGCTTTTGACAGCTTTTCTGAAAATACAAACATTTTGCCACACGCCCCCCCCACAACACCACGCTATTAGAAAAATAAATAAAATTACCTATAGAAAAAGTGAGGCCCTTCCCTGCAAATTCTCTTCGTAAATCAGCCACAAATTTTTCTCTGATCTTCTCTTCCTGTTGTGAAATAAAGCACAATTGCAGCCTGTTTCAAAATGGACTCAATAAGAAATATTCAACTGGATCAAAAGAAGTGATCCAATGTACTGACAACTATAAAGAACAATGTGTTTCATGAAACTTGCACTGACAGCTTTGGGGACCCTCTTTAGTTCAAAATTCGCCTCGCTTGATAAATTCAAATTTGACATTTTATTACTCAATAAAATTAAATGGATATTCAAATTGCTCATCTGCAGCTATTTCTTTAGAGTTCAAGATGGTGGCGGAGCAGCAGGGCTGCATGTGGACTCTTGCCCAGGGCTCATCTGCTACCATCAGCCTTTTTTTTTTCCTTCTTACTTCTGAAGCTTCTCTTTAGCTTTTCTTTTCTTTGGATGGTTAGTTAGCAGCATCGGCACGGCAGTGAGAGAGGGGCTATGTGCAGAGTGACGGTAGCCTTCCAGCGGTCAGGATTGGAGGTGCTAGGGGTGCAGCACCCCATGGCGATTGGAGGCAGGCAGTGGTGGCAGCAAGGACATCTTCCTTGCATTCAGGGCAGCGGCGGCAAAGCTACCCCAGCGATCAGAGGTGGCAGCAGTCTGTCCTGGCAGTAGAGCCTGGGACTCCACGTTACCGAAGGCCCAGAGCAGGGACTTCTGGTGTCAGGGGATGAGTGTGGGTTCAGCAATGGGACTCACTGGTGGTGTCAGTGAGATGGGTCTAGTGGTGAAGAGATGGCACCTACAGATTGGTGACTCTTATGTTGGTTGGTCCAGCGCAGGTGCTGAAGGAGGCGCGGATGTTGCTGGTGAGCCGGCTCAGGACACACGGTGGATGTGGAAGCGCAAAGAGAGACTCTCTTTCAATTGTATCTTGTTACTATTTTATTCTTAAACTACTCAACGGCACCAGATTATGGCAACAGTTGAAGCTTTACACTGTATCTTACCGTATTATTCATTGTCGAATGCAAGTGACAATATATCACTCAATTCAATATAAAGCATTTACTGACCGTTTATAAATGGTCACACGCATTGAAACTTGACACAATAATCTGTTAAAACATCATCAAATCTCAATAAATCTACAAAGTAGGGGACAGAGGCTAAATCAGACAAATAGAAAATTCCATATAAGATAACAAGGTGTAGATCTGGATGAACACAGCAGGCCAAGCAGCATCAGAGGAGCAGGAAGGCTGACGTTTTGGGCCTAGACCCTGCTTCAGAAATGGGGGAGGGGAAGGGCGTTCTGAAATAAATAGGGAGAGAGGGGGAGGCAGATAGAAGATGAACAGAGGATAAGATAGGCAGGGGATGGAGCCAGTAAAGGTGAGTGTAGGTGGGGAGTTAGGGAGGGGATAGGTCAGTCCAGGGAGGACGGACAGGTCAAGGGGGCGGGATGAGGCTAGTTGGTAGGAGATGGGGGTGGGGCTTGAGGTGGGAGGAAGGACAGGTTAGGGAGGCGGGGACAAACTGGGCTGGTTTTGGGATGCAGTCGGGGGAGGGGAGATTTTGAAGTTTGTGAAGTCCACATTGAAACCATTGGGCTGCAGGGTTCCCAAGCAAAATATGAGGTGCTGTTCCTGCAACCTTTGCGTGGCATCGTTGTGGCACTGCAGGAGGTCCAGGATGGACATGTCGTCTGAGGAATAATGGGATGATTAGCTATAAAAGAATTTATTCAAGATATGTTAATGAATTGGCTTTGTATATTTCAAATATAACTTTCCATTTGGCAATTCGGAAGTTATTAAGGTACAACAGACTAAAGATGGTAATTCCCACGGAATACTTTTAAGCCCGGAGGTCTGTGGGAAGATTTCAAAGGGTCCACCAAAATATGACATTTTGCCAAACAAGCAAAAATTAAAGCAAATCAAAAATATTCTATTCCCAAAGCAGTCTGCAACTTACTACTGTGTGCCAACCAGAATACACTTAAGTGGAATTAGATGAAAGGAGCCCACATATAGTACACCATAAAAATTATATCATATTAGCATTTCAGAGCTAAACTTGCAGGACTTGCATAGTACGTGGAAGCAAGTTAAAATTTTGGGAGTAAACAATAAAGACTAGAATTGTATGTCCAGGCTAATCTTAATAGCATTGTACGCACTTAGCATCTTTTTTTCACCATTTTGGCCAAGAGAAACCCTGCAGTTTTTAACCAGCACTTCAATCTGAAATTATTTTCGTTTGGTGAAGATTAACTGGCTGTCCTCAAGTTTGTTTTCTAAACCTCATCAATTATCAGCAAGTAAAACATTTTTTTCCAATGAACCCACTTTGTCAAGTTCGAAGAATTCAATACGTTCTTCTTGGCTGCAATTTCGACCGATTGGACTGATGTTCAGCATTCCATTACGGAATTCAATGAATGTGCCTCTGTGAAAGAAATATAGCGTCAGTAAATCGCTAACTAGCACTAATACTTAAATTATTGTAAGTTTTGAATTGTACAATCCACAAAAATAGTTGTATTGCAAATATAAATTCATTGGTCAGGATGTACTTAAGCACTTTGAAAACCACTATGATTAATATATTGAATAAATTTTAAAAAGACTTCTAATGTAATCTATTTAGGAAATGTATTCTTAAAAGATTGGTGTATTACAAAATCAGTTGACCAAAGAACTTAAAAAGAACTGCATGCACTGAAAACAGCACTGAAATGTGCAGACCAAGAAGCAAAAATGAACATCTATCACACGGTATGGTGAAAGACAGTAGGTTAGGGACAGAGGGGTAGTGTTCAGGCTTCTTGAGCACTGGGCAAAAATGAATTATATTAAAGAGAAGGCCCAAAGTAGGTCGATTCGCGTTGTCGGAGAAGATGGAACTAATATCACACTGGATTGGGTAAAGGAAGAGATTTGGTTGCATGGAACAAAAATTTATGTCCAATTAAAACTGTAAATGGCTATGTAGTTAAATAGAATGTGATAATAAAAATGGGTCAGGATTTAAGAAGAAGATTTAAGAATTGTCCAATAAGTCAATTCAAAAGTCTACCAAAATTCAAAATTAGGGAACTGGGCTCCGATTAAAATAGAAAATCATAACATAACAATAATTACAGAATCATAATTACTGCTAGGTCAGGATTAGCAATGAAATATTCCAGGTTATAAAATGTTCAGCAAGGACACAGAACATTCAGACACTAACTACAGCACAAAATATGTAAAAGAAATGATTCCGGAAGTATTAATTTGGACTGAACTGAGAAATTGCGAGGACTTAGTCACATTAAATAAATTATAAATTGCTGGTGAAGAAGTCAAGGATATTATTTTTGGACAAGTTAGATAACATGCATTTACAAAATGTACAATTTATTAGGCTTTTAATTATTCTATTATAGTGAGGTTGGAGAAGAAAGGAAAAAGCATTTTGCAGTCTTTGTACCTGTCTTCTCCATCAGTATGTTGATACTTTAACAAGGAAGGAAGCACTACTTGTATAGCTTCCAGATAATTAAGCAGAGTTAACAGGTAACCAAAATTAACAGAATATCTAAATCACTGGTTACAATATGTTTTTGCTCAGAATATTCTAGGGTAAGTGTTATAACAGTATAATTTACAGTGTTCAACAGTAACAATTCACAGTTTAAATGTAAGGAAACATTTTCAAAATGACTGCAGATCAGAAATTGGAATAGAAAGGGATAGAGTGGAAAGAAATATAATTAAATATATTCCAGTAGGGGATAAAAGTGATTTTTGAAGGTTGGGATACATAGAGAGATTAGATTGGATTTCAAACTTAAAAAAGAACTTACCACTTGAAAGGACTATTTAAAAAAGAAAAATATAAATGGGGGAACACCTCCAGAAAGGGAGATGAGAAAAGCTAATGTGAATGTAAATTAATCCTTAATGGGTGATAAAATCACAATTGCTAAGCACATCAGGCAATAAACATGGAAGACATATGTGACTGAGAGATTATAGTGACAAGCTTGTAATCGACAGGGAGGGCTTACCAGAAACAATAAATAAGTATGATCTGCCCGAATTTGCAGGGTAGTATGATGCCATATGGTATAAAGGAAGTAAGTCAAAATTAAATGAGATAAGTTTCACTGGATACTGTCAAATACAACTCATTCTTAAAGATAATTAAGCAGAATAAGGCTGAACATAGAGGCCAACAAAAGATTTGAACAAGGTCCAGTTTTTACCCATTATGTTCTGATTATTACTCCTCTTTAATTCATTAGAATTCATTTGAAAACATTGTCAACAAAGTTAACAATAAAAATGTAAGAATTATTGTGTAGAACAGTTGAAATAATGTTGCTCAAAGATGATGATCCAAACTATGGAGAAAGAGTTTATTTTAGATAAGACTTTTACCTTTTTTTAGGCAGCTTAATCTTGGCCATATAATTTAGACAGTAATTGATCAGGTCTTGCAGGATATCCTCACCAATATAGCTCTGGATGGTCTAAAAATCATGACATATGAAACAAAAATACTAGTGAAGTATATTTCATATCATGTACAAAAACAATGGGCTAGATTCAAAGTACCTGGGTGGGTCAAGGCCTGGTAGTACATGGGAAGTGAAATGAAGTGCATTTGGTCAGTAGCTTATGAACCCACCCTATTGCATTACCAGTGGATCACAAAACCTGGAAACAATTATTCTGCGTAGAAGTGATAAGGACCCACAAGTTGATTCCAACTCCAGTAATTAAATAGACATTGCAAACATGCAATATGATGTAGTTTGGAGTTGAGAGCACAACTGAAGGAGAATGGAGTTCGGATGCACCTCACTTTAGTGATGCCTGTTTGTGAAGCTGCAAGTTGTTAATGGCCCACTTAGGCCCCAGAGAGATACACCTCCCCTCTGACTGGTGGAAAAATTCCGGTGAATCGTGAAATATATTGTTGATGGTTGCCCATGAATTCAATGCTGAAATCCGTTTAACGACATATGTAGGGCAGAAAAGTGCCATATTTAACTACACCCTGATGTAGTTATCCCCCAAACCGCTCTCACTCTACCTTCTCAAACCTACTCCAGCACATCATTCATCCCTTCTCACATCCCCAACAGTCCACTCAATCTCATCCTTATCCAATGTCACATTTCTCCTTCATTATCATTCTCAACAAATGCTTCCCATCCATCCATCTGTCAACAAATGCCATTACTCTTACTCATGGGCGATTATCCCTTGTAAGAGAAGGAAGCACAGAACATATGCAAGATGTACAGATTCAAAGGGGGCTCTCCATCAATCCCTCAACTGACAACTGCTGGGAAGGCCAGACAGTAGCAGAGCCTTAGCACACTTAGCTTCAGAAATAGAGGCTTCAATGCCAACAGAATTAAATCAAAGGCAGCCACCAGACAAAGAACACTCACTCATGTTGACCTAACATCAGCAGCCAGTGACCAAGTGAATAATGATCACTTAAAACATTCTTACCCTGACAGTTCTATTTCATGCTTTCAATCTCTGATAGGGCTTGCAAACATCCTCAAATAGTTGACCAGGGGAAGGATGACAACTTCTGAGGAGGTCATTCCCTCTGAATAGATAAAGTCACAGGACCCATGCAAAGCATTCACCTGGTGATTCATTTTTTCCACCAGCCCATGATCAGACGAAGGAGACGAGAACAGCACAGAGTCCATGTCGGAGACTGCCTGGTCCTCAGAATTCTGTTCAGTTGGAAGAAGCTGCTCAGCTCAGGGACTGAGACAACAGAATACTTCTGGAACATCAGCAATGATGTGTGATTTATAGCTGCATTGTGCACAACTGCAGAGAGATTAGAGGAATCGCAAACATGAATGGCATGATGTTGCAGACCTTTACAATGCTAAAAGTAGCCATCTGTGTGGAGTATCAGACCTAGCAATCAACTGAGCACATGCTGATTTCCATGATTCACACATTCCAAACCTGTCCTTAGACAAAATAAAAGATACCCTAATCTGCACCGCCCCACCCCCGGACTTAATAAAGAGCTCTCCAGTCCATTTTTAGTAAGCAGTTATGGGTGGGCCATGAGAGGAATGATGGTTCAATGGAACAAGTTAGTAGGGGTTCAATTCAAAGCTCTTCCACTTTGACTCATTGCTCCATCTCAGTTAACACCCTGAATGCTGCTTTGTCTTCCAAAGGCCAAATCTGTTCCTGCAGATGAGAAGATGCAACAGTCTTTGTCTGATCCCTCATGGTTTCAAAATTCAGCAAATGACATGAAGGTCCATCAATTTTTTAAAAATTCATTCATGCGATGAGGGTGTCACTGGCTAGGCTAGCATTTACTGCCCATCCCCAATTGCCCATAGGATAGTTAGGAATCAACCACACTGCTGTGGGTCTGGAGTCACATATATGCCATACCAGGTAAGGGAGGCTGTTTACTTCCCTAAAGGACATTAGTGAACCGGATGGGCTTTTCCCCAACAATCAACAATGGTCATCATTAGACTCTTAATTCCAGATCTTTATTGAATTCAAATTCCACCATCTGCCGTGGCGAGATTCAAACCCGGGTCCCCAGAACATTACCTGGGTCTCTGGATTAATATTTCAGCGATAATACCATTAGGCCATCACCTTCCCGTATGTCTCCAGCAGAGACCTAGAAGGAAGGATCCAGAGACAAAGAAGTGGAGGACGTTGATAACACTCAGTCAGTAGTAAAGTTTGGTCACCTAGTCCACTTAACAGCAAGATATTTTCCCCCAGCATTTGTTTCTATAAATCTTACATGAGAGCCTAGATCTACCGAGATATTTTTGCGCCAATAGAGGTAGCTTATCCTCTGCCTTCAGATCTACTAAATGGTTACAGCCTCTTACAAGTTATGCCTTTCTAACTTCCTCTCTCCCATGGAGCTGCATATCGAGTCAGGCAAATTCTCTGCTTGCTGTTAGTGCTGCTCATCTTGATCCTCATTTTAGGTCCACGGTAACAGAGCATAAGCCATACTCTAATGCTAATCTAAAGGACCTGCAAACATATCCATGCAAATCTCCAAAGTCAACAAAAATCACCGCTCAGCACAAGTACTGTCAGCAAAGCCTTAGATACAATCATGCAGGAGAGCACTTGTGAGGATTCAGGATTTACTAGCATATTTCCCTGACATTTGTTTTGAATCGTAGAATCCCTACTGGGTGGAAGCAGGCCATTCAGTTCATCGAATCCACACCAACCTTCTAAAGAACATCCCACACAAACCCATCCCCCTGATCCTGGCACTGTAACCATGGCTAATCCACTTAACGTAGACATCCTGGACACCATGGGCAATTTAGCATGGCCAATTTACTTAACTGATTTAACTGTTGTTGCATTCTAACCTTGCTTTCATTGGCAAGTTCTGGGAAACCATCGGAACACTAGTAAAACTGCAAAAGCCTTTTAATATTGCTGTAATTGATCAGCTGGCATACTGAAATTGACACCCCACCTCTTCCAAGAACATCGCATACAGATAGCCTAACATGTTGCAGTTAAAATTTCAAGTCAGCAGGTGGGGATGGCTTCTGCACGCACTGTCAATTTCCATGCGTTTAGTCCCTCATCCACTACTGCAAATTAGAATTCAACTCAATTCTCCCATATGACATTTGACAAAATCCTTGTTTCCTGGTAAGCAGGTCCCTAATATTAGCACAGTTTTAAACATGATACAACAGTGCAGCAAATATCTCCATCATTACAATTCGCTATTTCCAAAGTTATCAGTGCATTATGTAAGCCACGTGTGTATGAATTGTCTCCTAATTTGATTTGCGTTCGGTTAGAAGAAAAACCTGTAGGTTGCCCAGGACAGTAAAAATTCTGTTGTTTAGCACACAGCAGGGATATGTCATGCTGAGTAAACAAAGAAATGACAGTTAAAGGGTTTCTTGAGAGTCCCTTATTTACCACTTGATTCATATCACTGGCATTTTAAGATGGCCAGGGAAGGTCAGAAGTTTCCTAACAAGTGAAAGATAAAGCAGATTGCTCTGTAAAATTCCTCGACATTAAAAAGGGCAGGGATACACCCACGCAAGTCAGAAGCATTCCAGATTCTCCAGAATCCTAAGGATACTTCACAAATCTGTTGCTCAATCCGATTTTCTACACTTCACATTTTTACAATCTGAACTATTGCCTGTTCATCATCCTCTGATCCTGAGAAGTCAATAATTCATTCATTAGAGCTCAGTTATCTTGCTCCAAACAGAACGTCCTCCTGTCACTGGCTTCTTAGTCAAATTCAAAAAAGCTGATGTTCTTGGATGGCAAGCTGTGTCAGCATGGGCTCATCCCCAGTCATTAATGGACAGGGGTTTAAGAGTAGACAGGTGTTAGCTTCACTTGTTAGGAAGCATTCAACCTTCCCTGGGGCAAGTGTGAGGTTATACACTTTGGTAGAAAGTATAGAGGCATAGACTATTTTCTAAATTGGGAAAAGCTTTGTAAATCTGAAGCACAAAGGGACTTACCAGTCCTAGTTTAAGGTTTACGTGCAGATTCAGTTGGAAGTTGGCAAGGCAAGTGCAATGCAGCAATCATTTCAAAAGGGCTAGAGTCCAAGAGCAGGAGATGTACCACTGAGGCTGTGTAAGGCTCTGTTCAGATCACATTTGAATATCATGAGCAGTTTTGGGTCCTGCTTCAAAGGAAGGATGGCTGGCATTGCAGGGGTCCCAAAGGAGGTTTACAAGAATGAAACCAGGGATGAAAGGCTTGTCATGTGAGTAGCAGTTGAGATCTCTGGGTATGTATTCGATAGAGTTTAGGAGGATGATAGGGGATCTGATTGAAACTTACTCAATACTGAGAGGATAAAGTGGACATGGTGAAGATGATTCCACTAGTAGGACAGACTAGGACCTGAGGGCACAGCCTCACAGTGAAGGGATGAGCCTTTAGGACTGAGATGAGGAGGAATTTCTTCAGCCCAAGGATGATTAATCTGTGAAACTCATTGCTACAGAAGGCTGTGGAGACCAAGTCATTGAGGCTATTTAAAACAGAGATACATAGGTCCTTGATTAGTAAGGGAATCAAGGATTACAGGGAGAATACGGTTGAGAAATGTTTCAGCCTTGAATGAATGATGGAGCAGACTCAATGGGCCGAATGGCCTAATTCTACTCCTCCATCTTATGGTCTTGTAACGTTTTAAAAAGTTCCAGAGACGCGAATCAAGTAGTGAGTAAGAGACACTCAAGAAATCTCTTTAAATGGCATTTTTGTTTAGCCAACATTGGGCGGGTGCTTGTTTGGAGCCCATGGTCGCTGTCTTTAACCACTTAAACATCATCCCAATTTAGTTATGGAGTTAAATAACAGCACTATTCGGTGGAATTCAAATATTTTTTGCACAACTCATGTAAGCTGTGTTTCAGAAGTTGAGGGGCACTCGTTTTTGTTAAAAAGACACAGCAGAGTCCAGGAATTGTAGTACCAGAGAATTCCATATAATACCGTGCCAGCTAGTTCAAATTTTGCTTTACACTGATGATTTGTACTCAGGGAATATAATGAATTAAAAAAAAATAGAGAATGGGACAATGTACTTTGATCAGCAACAAAAATAATATTGGCATTCAAGAAGGTGTGTGATTAAGTGATCTACTAAAATAGGACAAACATTGAAGTTTCATAACTGATGTTTCAAAAATGTACATAAATTATATGCAGTTAAATTTCTAGCTGATCAGAAGTGCTGGGCGCATAAACTGCTGCTGCACATTTTCAGCTGGATGCTGTGTACACACATTTTCTAGTGTTGTGTCAGTGCGACAGATAAAACAAACCCCTTTTACACTTCTTTATTTGAGAGGAGGATTGGAATAAGCTAGTTCAACAAATCAAAAATATGTATTTCCACATATTAATAATAAAAAGGGGATTATTTCCCCCTTAACACATGCAGGTGCATTTCAGTATTGGGAAAACTTACCTGTTTAGCAAAAAACTTGCCAGCTTTATATGCAACTAAGCCATTTTCAGCAAATACATAATCGACTTTGCAAACAACTGGAAGGAAAATAGAACAGACATTTTAGAATGATACACCTGAGACACTCATTTTTCTGAAGCCGTAAATGCAATGAATCTACGTATAGACCACCAATTAACTTAAAGGGCACAGTTTGCGCCATTTGTTGACTCAACTCTTAACAGCAAACCACCTACTGACCGGTGACTTAAAGCTGAAATCCAAGAAATTAGACAGTAACATACAACTGCAAATTAAATCACTTTAATTGAGTCTTGTAGACGGCTTAAGCTGTTGGTTTACAAAGATGCATGGCAGATCAAGCAATTGTTCAAAGACACATACAGACATTTCAGTGTAGTGGTCACTAGTAAGTAATGAGATATAGGAAATTTTTGATAATGCTGACTCCCGAACCCAGGGGAATGAAAGCCAATTACACCACTAACCCCATAACAGCAACTAAAGATTGATTGTGTATACTGAAAATGCCTTTTGTTGTATATACATATCTAGGAATAGAAATAAACTGCGGAGATATCCTGTTGAGTGCTGTTAGCATAAACTGGGTTGGGTATGGCAGAGTTGGTAATCCATCTATCCAGGTTTGATTTGTCTCACGGTTAGCAGCCAACCTCTATTCCAGTTTTGCCAAGAGTTAGAAACGAGGTCCTTTTTATGCTCAGACAGATCATCAGCTTCAGGAAAACAAAAATGCTGATTTCTACATGGGTCTTGTGATGCAGTGACAGTGTCTGTATCGCCAAGCAAGGAATCTCGGATGTAAGTCTCACCTGCTCAAGAGATGTGTAATAACTCTGAATTGGTAGATTTGAAAATACAAAAAAGATCCAAGTTCGAGGAGAGACAGTGGCTTAGCAGTCACGTTACTGGACTTTTAATACAGAACCTCAAACTAATGCTCTGGGAACTGGAGCTTGAATCCCATCATAGCAAATGGTGAAATCAGAATTCAATACAAATCTGAAAAGGTAGCCTAATGGCAACCATGTAACCATATTGATTATCATGAAACCTATTTGGCTCACTAGTATCCTTGTTAATTGTTTATTTAATTAGGAAGACAAGTGATTTGATATTAACAGATGAGTTCTTAAAAAAGTATTAAAAAAGCCAAGTTCTTCTTCAACATCCTCAAAGCATTTAGAGGGAAGTGGGCACCATCTGGGTTGGAATGCATTATTTGCCTCTTCAACTCCATTTTAATGTAATCCTCTCCTTCTCTTCCTACTTTTCCCTATTTTTGTTATTGCTGCACTGCCAAAAAAAAAGGGTTAGGAAGGTAAAATTATTGGATCTTAAATGCAGTATTTTCAGAATAAAATAAATAAATTAATGCCACAAATGGACTTTGATGAACATGATCTTCACACCATTATGGAGAATCAGAGCTGGGAGCTAAACATTCAGGGTTATGTGAGTTTTTGAAAGGACAGCCAGGGAGGAAAGGGTGGTGGAATAAGGTAAACTGAGCAAGTATTTTAAAAACTGACAAAAAAAGCTTCTGTAAAGATATAAAAAGAAAGAGAGAAGCTGAAGTGAACATAGGTCCCTCCAAGAATGAGGCTGGGGAAATAATAATGAGAAACCAGGAACTAGCAGAAGATCTCTGATACCTAAAATACTAAATAAGCAAGGGGGAAAAGGTGGAGGGGAAATAAATACAACATCTAATAGCTACAGAAAATGTACAAGGGAAGCTAATGGGACTAAAGGCTAATTAGTCTTGATGGACCGCATCCTATTAAAGGAAGTAGCTTCAGACATAGTGGGTGCATTAGTACTAATCTTCTAGGAATCTTTAAGATTCTGGAAAAGTTCCAGAGGATTGGAAAACTCCCAATGTAACACCCTATTCAGAAAGTAGGAAACAAAAACAAGATAATTATAAGCCAGTGAGCTTCTCCTCTGTCACTGGTAATGTTTTAGATTCTATTGTCAAGGATGTAATAGCATAGCATTTAAAAATATGTAATATAATCAAGTAGAGGCAGTTTGGCTTCATGAAGTGGAAATTATGCCTGACCAATTTCTTAGAATTCTTTGACAGAGGATTGGCTAATTAATAGAAGGCAAAGAGTTGGAATAAAAGAAACATTTTCAGGATGCCAGATCATAACTACTGGAGTGTCACATGGGTGCTGGGGCCACAATCATTTACTATATATATATATTTACGTATGAGTAACTTGGATGAAGGAAGTGAATGTACTTAGATTGTGGATGACACAAAAATAAGTAGGAAGACAAGTGGTGAGGATGACTCAGACTCCAAAGAGAGGTACAGACAGGTAAAATGAATAGGCAAAAATTGGCATGTGGAATATAATTTGGGAAAATGTACTGTTATGCACTTGAGCAGGAATACAGGACTTGAGTATTATTTAAATGGAGAAGGATTGCAGAAATCTGCAGCATGGAGGCTGCTACCACGCAAGTTCGGCAGGGAACAGAGGCAAATTGAATGTTGGCTTTTAATTCAAATGGAATGAAGTATAAAAACAGGGAAATCTTTGCTAAAATTATAAAGGCACTAGTTCGACCACACCTAGAACCCTGCAAACAATTTTGATCCTCTTTTCTTAGAAAAAGATATACTGGCATTGGAGGCAGTCCAGAGAAGGTTTATGAGATTGATCTCAGGCATGGAAGAAATTTCTCGAGAGGACAGGTTAAGCCTACACTTATTGGAATTTAGAAGAATGAGAGGTGACTTTATTGAAACATACAAGTTCCTTAGGGGGTTTCACAGGGTAAATGCAGAGAGTTATTTTCCCGTGGGGGAAGAGTCTAGAATCATAGAGCATAAATGGGCTGAATGACCTGGTTGCACACTGTAGGGATTCCATGGTTCTATAAGCAGAAACATGCTTAAGTCAGATGAGGAGGAATTTGTTCTCTTAGAGGGTAGTGAATATGTGGAATTCTTTGCTGCAGAGAGCTGTACAGACTGGGTTGTTAAGTATGGCCAAAGCATAGATAGACAGATTTTTAATCAGTAAGAGAAAAGGGGAAGAGGCGGGAATTGGAGTTGAGGATTATCAGATCACCCATCTCACTGAATAGCAGAGTAGTCTTGATGGCTGAATAGCCTACTTCTGCTCCAAGATCTTATGGTCTTGTAGCCTCTTCATTTCTGCTCAAGTTTCACTGCGGATCAAATCACAACTTTGGTAGGGTAACTGGGCAACCCTAAACCTTCAGCTTCTCTGTATCCTAAAGTAAACTTCAAATTTGGGAAAGGAGGGTATGGGTTTGTCTCTTGATATTAACCTTTCAACTTGGTATATCATATCAAGGCTAATGAGTATTGACATCTTATATCTGCATCTTCCATGAGATAATTCAAGTGTGGATCCTGAGAGTTACCATGACAACAATGGTGAGTTAGTATTATTTGTAGATCATGTTTCTTTATCTTTGATTTAGTTATTCATGAGATATATGATGTGCGTTATTGAGAATCATTGTTTAGTGAGCTCACATTATTGGACTAAAAATGTGTAAACTTTGCTCCCATTGAACTCCACAACAAAGTAATACACAGCCTCTGGGAGAAGCAAGCCTCACATGACTTGGGGCTGTATACCTATTTTGGATGTCTCCACATATTTTAATTCTAGCCAAAGTTAACTTAGATATTGATAAGTATAAAATGCCCTTATTGAACAACAGCTTCTTTTAAAGATAAAGGGGTTGTCTTTTTAAGACAGTCACGAGAAGGGTTGTCAACAATGTTCCCTTGAAGCATACGCTGACTGATGTACCATTGCATTTGGAGGTCTGCACAGTCACTGGAGAAATTAGAGGAAACACAAGCTGCCAACCTTTGGAATTCTGTTCCACAGAGAGCCATAGAGGTTAAACATGTCGAAGGCAAGGCTAGAGAAATTAGGATTAACAATGGAATTAAAGGTAATGGGGGTAGGCAAGAAAATTGAGATTGCAACAAAATCAGCCACTTTATCTAATGTCAGAGAAGGCTTGACCAAGCTGAATAGACTCCTCCTATTTCTTATAACCACATCCACATTTTAACCTCTGTAAGGTAAATCCAGGTAACAAAGAACCTTTGATAAGCAGAACTGTAGTTTTGAGACAGATAGTACAAACTGGGCTCTGACAAATTGGAAACTGTGTGCTGAATAAATACAGCATGGGGCTATTGCTACGTCCGTATGCCAGGGTGTTTTCACTTGTAAATGGATCATGCCTCCAAAAGGTCGTAGTTACTGATTGGTACACTGTAAACCTAGCTGCCGGAATTGCCACGTTGTCTTTGCTGTTCTGATTGGTTACATCAGCACACTGCCTTTACTATCATTCAGCGGAGAAAGCTTTCGGTTTTGCACAAGGCAGACAGATTTATTTTCAAAATCGAATGGTAGAGATAGGTAACAGGCGCTTAGGGTTATTGGAGATAAAAGGTACTGCAGATGCTGGAGAATCCGAGATAACAAGCATGGGGCTGGATGAACACAGCAGGTCAAGCAGCATCATAGGAGCAGGAAAACTTGACGTTTCGGGCCTAAACCCTTTGACAAGCTCTACAACGATCGCCTTTAATCTGTCGGGAGCACAGTTTACAAAATCTGGCGCAGGTCTCCATCTCACCCACGGTCTTGTTCAAAAGCAAGGACTCACCCTCGGCTCCCAGTTGCTCTTTAATTTTATCGAAATCAGAGCCGCCCACAACTCCAATTTTCACCTTTTCCCTTAAACGTTGTATATATTCATCCATCTCCGAAGTGATTTTCTAAAAGGTGACATTAGAGGAAGGAAACAGCAGGGTGTAAAATCAGTAGAAGATGCCGCATAAAAAGGCCACAATTTCCGAACTAAATAAATAGCCATTTTACAGACATGTATTTTTAAATGGCAAGCTCCATGGAACAAGGCTTAAAACAAATGCGGTTCAAAACATGCAGTGGAGGGTAGTGTGGGCATTTGGGGTAATACATTTCAGAATGTTACCTTTATGGTTTAAATATTTTTATTAGTCTTGTTTCTAAAGAGGGGTGAAGAGGTTATTTCTCGGACGATACCCGCGGTTTTATTAAACAGAAAGCATCCATCATGAGGAACTCCAAATGAATGGATCTAATCCCGTTCACAGACCGATCCCGGGATCCACTCCCCCGTTCAGACCTGTAGAGGGACTCCTATCTCCACTGACTAGGATTCTGGCCGAGGACAGTGCTACCTGTGCAGTCTGGGGCCTACCTGCCGGGGTCTGGTGAGCGTCCCATCCACATCAAAGAGGCACAGGACCCTGCTGCTGCAGCCACCACAACCGACCTCCGCCGCTGCCATCTTGCTGCTAGGTCACCACCGGCTCCCGGAAAGGATCAGAGCGCAGGCGTCATCGAGCTGACTTCTGGGAGTACAGCTGAATGAACACAGCAGGCCCAGCAGCCTCAGAGGAGCCGGAAGGCTGACGTTTCGGGTCTAGGCCCTTCTTCAGAAAAAAAAAACTCTGAAGAAGGATCTAGGCCCGAAACGTCAGCCTTCCTCCTGCTCTGATGCTGCTCGGCCTGCTGTGTTCATCCAGCTCTACACCGTGTTATCTCAGATTCTCCAGCATCTGCAGTTCCTACTATCTCTGAATCCTGGGAGTTGTAGTTCCTGACGTGAGCGGAATACGGCCAAGACTGTGAACTACAACTCCCGGCATGCACAGCGTTGGGGGTCGTTGCTGAGGAATTGGAGCGTGACTGACCGTTGCGGTGTCTCTAGGCCGGTCAATAACTCCCTGGTTCTGCTTCTATGATCTCGGGTTGCTGTTGGATGTAATGCGATGTGCAGGTTTCTCCTGAGCGGTGTTTGCAGGCCGCTGTCCCTGGGCCGAGTAAGTGTTCCCGCTGTCTCTGTGTCTGAGCCTGGTCCCATGGAGGCTCAGCCGGGAGCTGCAGGCTCTAAACCAGCCCTGTCGTCATGGTCACACTATGGCGACATTGCCTTTGAGTTTCTCCAACGATTTCCGTTTTTGTTTCAGATCTTCAGTTTTATTTTAGTGTATAACTCGCTGCTACATCCCCTCCAGGTGTGCCCATCCGGAATTAGTTCTGCTAAAGGAAACAAAAACAGACCTTTTTCTAGCAATTTCTGTTTTTTGTTAACCTTCACAGCTAATGATGATAATATAAATTGTTTGAATATTTCTAATTGTTATCCATTTAGAAAGTGGATACTTTATTCTTTACATTATACCGTACATCGACTAAACATAAGGTATATTTCATCAAACTTAAAAGTTTAGTTATTGAGGCATTAGTTTTGTGAACTGGAGTCCTTTCTGAGGACATCATTTCCCAGAGGCACTGTACCTCAGAGGTTCCTGCAGGCCATTTGACCCGTCGAGTCTGCACCGACCCTGGGAAGAGCATCTAACCAACAGTACCCTCAGCCTGTCCCCGTGACTCCACATTTACAATGACTAACCCACCTAGCCTGCGCACCGCGGGGTTTTTCTTTTGTTTAAACCACAGCCAATCCACCTGACAACCGTAGCGCCCAGACGAAACCCACGCAGATACAGAGATAACTTGCAAACTCCACACGGTCACCCAAAGCAGTAGTGCTAACACTGAACCACCGTGCCGCCCCTCATCTGGCGTCTGTGCATAGAAAACAGAAAGATGCTCATGGTGTAATCGATAGGGTGAAAGTAGTGGTAATAGTGCGCTGGAAAATTTTTATGAAGTAGAAATTTGTTTTATGCGAAATGTACATGCTTTGCATTTGGGGAGCCAAAGGAACAATCAATATCTGTTCTAAATCTCATAATTTCATTTGGAAAAACATGAAATTGTTTGCATTTTTGCAAATATTAATAGTTTAAAATCATGCATCATCAGTCTATGTGCTTTTCAGATTTTGTAAATCACTTAGTTGTTGCTTAATTATGATTGAGATGTGGTTTATTTAAGTAACAGTTCTTGATATTTGTACGAGTAGAGGTAATACACTCAATTGCACACTCGGGCTTTGCATTCACATGGATTTTCTTTTTGTTGAAGGCTTTGGCTTTTAATAGCATACTCCATTATTGTCAGACAACTTGCCAGGCAAGATCGTTGTTCTTTCTGTGTGCCTCAAGTACCTGGAAAAAGTTCACTACTTTTGGTTGGCCGCTCAAGACTTGTGCTGCACATTATCTTCAAGCAACAGAGTTTCATCTTAAAGCATATGAAAGATGTGTTATGTCACAAGTACAGATTCAACACAGGCAAATGTCTGTAAATGTGCAGGAACACAGGATGGAGCCAAAGCCCAAATTTCCAGACAATGAACACTTCACAATGATATATAGGTTTCATGGAATAAGATTCTTGAGAGCTGTTTCAAAGCTAAAAGTACTTCAGACTGGCATAACTGTTGCTCTTGTACCTACGTTTTATTATTTTTACCTGCAGGAACAAGTACAAAATACTCTCCTTACTTATATTACTGGATTATCAGGTTTTGCTGTCATCATGCTTTATTTCATGAGTTACTATTTAAGACGATTCATAGGGATGCTGTATATAAATGACTCTGGAACCACTTTGAAGGTTTCACATTTGACTTTTTGGGGAAGGAGAAATGATTTTTATGTCTCTGTTGAAGATGTCATGCCTCTTGGAGACACAGGGGACACAGCAAATGAAATTATTCTGCAGTTTAAACAATATAACAAAACTGAGGTTTTCTATTTCACAATTAAGTTTGGGCAGGTAGTTGATAAGCAAAAATTCCTACAAGTGTTTGGTAATATTAATTAAGTTTTACTCACTAGCATCCTGATGTAATTTGTAACATTATGTTGGATGAATTTAACATTTGCTTAAATGTTGAAATAAACTAAGCCATGGTGAAATCAGGCAGATAACGTTCTTAAATATTTAGATCCATAATTTCTTGCAGTATGAATGCACACCTCATCGGCATTATGACCTATGTATCTCCTAATCCAGTTACTGGAGTTAACCGTTTTGAGATGCCAACTGTTGTGGTACAAGCTTTCTCTCCCTATCCTTGGATTTGTGGTAGCGGTAGTTTCTGTAGGTGGATAACAGCAGCCTGAATTTATATAGCACTTTTAGTATTGCGAGACTTCCTAAGATTCCAAGGCCGAGAGACACTGTGTTACAACTGTCTGCCTTTGTATAGAGTATCTCAGTGACTTCCCATATTCAGTAGTCATGCAAGATTTTGGGCAGTATAGTGGCTCATTGGTAAGCACTGCTGCCTCACAGGGCCAGGGATTTGAGTTTGATTCCACATACAGGCAACCCTGCAGATTCCACACAGACATTCTCCCCTTGTCTTTGTGGGTTTCCTCTGGTCTCCTCCCACAGTCCAAAGATGTGCAGGTTAGGTGGGTTAGCCATGGTAAATTCAGGGTTACAGGGATAGAGTGGGTGGGGGGTGGTGCTGGGTGGGATGCTCTTTGGAGGGTTGGAGTGGACTTGATGGGCTGAATGGCCTGCTCCCACATTATAGGGATTCTGTGAAGATCTCATATCTGTCTCTTGCAGCAGACCAGGGGCCAGAAGCATAAATATTAAAAGCTGTAGGCATTTGCAATCCCAGCCTAACTTTGCCATGATTCTAAAGCTGTTGCAGTTGGCAATTTTCAGTCACAATTTAACACTGTTCCTCTTTCCTCTTCTAGCAGTTTGTTCTGTTCTGCGTGGTGTTCGCGTGTTTTTCAAGTCATGTTCAATTGCCAGAGCAAGGTCTGTAAGGATGCTGCTTGACCTGCTGTGTTTATCCAGCCCCACGCTTGTTATCAAGGTCTGTAAGTGCCTGGATGTACCCGTAACAGTACGAGTATTTAAATGACCAAAAACAGCAGAAAGACCTGTACATTACCAAGCCTTTTAATAATAAAGGCACCAGTTCAATTGGGCCGGCAGTCAAAAGAATTAATCCAGCAACTAAGATGTAAACCACGAATACTCCCCTTAAATAACCCTGTTGGTGGCATTTATGGCATTTAACGTGGTGAGCTGTGAGAGGTTCAGACACACTGACAATGTCTTCCTCACTTGATGCTAGCAGTCATTCACTGTGCACGTGCACGCCTCTATCAAGATGTCTTGTGCACTGCCCATCAGAAGTGTGCATGTAAATCTCATGCTGTTTTGAGCAATAGGAGCCAATGTCGTGACTAAAAATATATACTACTGAGTCCAATGTTACCAATGGATGGTTAGTTTTCTTTGGCACTAGATTTTTGGGCACAAAAACCTGGTTGCCTAAGATTTATTCAGTGTTTGAAGCAGATTTGCAATTTGCTGTCAAACCTAAGCATTGCAAGAAGGCTTTTTATTTAATCCTTTCATGTTGCCAAATCCTACGGTGATCATAACTGTTTAAAAGCCTTAGTGAGTAGACATTTTGGAGATGGTTTCATAAATTCATAGTCTGAGATGTTAGGAAGTACTTCTACCCACACACACAGTGGTAGATGTTGGAACACACCTTTCACAAATGGCAGTGGATGCTGAATCTGTTGTTCATTTTTAAATTCGAGATAGATAAATTTTTGTTAAGGAAAGATTTTTTGGTCATGAGCTGAAGGTACGTGGGGTTAGGCCACCCATCAGTTATGATCTCAATGAATGACAGAACAGGCTTGAGGGGCTGAATGGCCTAAGCTTGTTCCTATATTATCAATTTGATCGATTTTAATGATCAAAGAGAGCCTGGGATTATGGATTAAGAAGCTTCCAATATCTTAGAATTGTCAGAATCAGCAGATTAATCAAGTCCAACATATTTCATCGTCCCACTATTGATGGATCAATGGCCTGCTAACAACAAATTTCACCTAGCTGTCAGTACTACTACTGAACTGTTGTAGGAGATGATAGTATTATTTAAATCGTAATTTGTTGCAAAGACTTGTGGGGTTTTCCAGCCAGGGAAAGCATTAATTTAAATCTGGAAATCCATATTGTGTAAAAGCTATAGGGTGATTTCATCCATTACAAGATCATAGAATCCCTACAGTGTGGAAACTGCCCACTGGGTCCACACTGACCCTCCAAACAGCATTCCACCCACACCCAACCCCTGTAATCCTGCATTTCCCATGGCTAACCCACGTAGCCTGCACATCCCGGGACACAATAGGCAATTTAGCATGGCCAATCCACTTAGCTTGCACATTTTTTCAATGTGGAACGAAGCCACAGCACCAGGCAGAAAACCACGCAGACACAGGGAGAATGTGCAAACTCCACACAGACAGTCACCCAAGGGTGGAATTGAACCTCAGTCATTGGCACTGTGAGGCAGTAATGCTAACCACTGAGCCACCGTGCTGCCCTAAAGCTGATGGTCTATAAAATCCAAAATCTATAATGATTAGCAACAAGTATAAATGTCCTTTCAAAACAAAACAATAAACATGTTTAAAAGTTATGCTTTGCATTAATGTATATTTTGAACTGGGCAGAAGTTTTACATGTACAAAAAATCCTGGCAAAATCATATCTCAGCTATTAAGGTAATGAATTGGTATGTTTTAAAAGGACCAATTGAGTTGGCCTTAAGTGTTTGAAGCCTGAAAAGAGAACACAAGCTGGAATTGATTGATAACATTTCTTTTTAAATGTGCAGAGAAGTAAGCAGACAATCTTTAGTTTGTCAGCTTTCTCAGATGGAATTTGTTTTAATTCTCTAAGGAACAGTTTGTAAGAAACCATAAACTTAAACTTAAATTGCTGTATTGCCAAATGATGGGAAAGAAGGACTGAAAAATTCGCACCAGCCATAGGAAGGGTCTTATTAAGCTGGAGAGGGTTCAGAAGAGATTTACCAGGATGCCTGATATGGAAGGTGTGAGTTATAAAGAAAGGCTGGGACTTTCCTCACTGGAGCTTAGGAGGTTGAGGGGCAACCTTAAAGAAGTTTATAAAATAATGATGGGTGTAGATAGAGTTAATGGTAGTTGTCTTTTCCCTAGGATGGGAGACTTCAAGACTAGGGGCACATTTTTAAGGTGAGAGGAGAGATTGAAAAAAAACTTCATGGGGGTAAATTTTTTTACAGAGGGTGGTTTGCTTGTGGAATGAACTTCCTGAGGAAGTGTTGGATGTTGATACAATTACAACATTTACAAGACATTTGGATAAGTTCATGAATAGGAAAGTTTTGGAGGGATAGGAGGCAGGAGCAGGCAGGTGGGACTAGTTTAGTTTGGTATTATGGTTGGCATGGACTGGTTGAACCAAAGGGTTTGTTTCCATGCTGTATGACTCTATAACAGCTACAAGGTACGGGAAATTACATATATGGTCAACACCTCTTTCAGTGTTGTCAAAGTGTCTCATATTGTGGTTTGAACAAAGTATTGGAGCCTCATTAATCAACTGCAGTTTAAGTCAGATTTTTAGTAGCACAGTACGGTGTTGTCAGTTAAAAATCCTTCCCAAATTAGAAAGATCGTTGCAAAGGTGATTTGATGCTTAGCGAAAGTAGGTTGGTTACCTGTTAGAATACGTGGCAGATGGTTAACCGTTCACTATTGATTTAATACATAATTTCTTGTAGCTTGTGACTAATGTGTGTATTACTAATAGATATACTGTAACAGGTGAATTATATTGTTAACTAATATTCCTACGAATCTCGTGAAGGTAGTAATGTTCATTTTGAGCTTTGAATGTTGTTCCTTATTTCTCAATTCTTGTTCAAACTATAGCAACCTGTCAGATTCTCACCACCTACGAGCTCCCCTCCAAATCATACACTTTCTTGACCTCAAAATATATCATTGCTCCTTCATTGTTGCTGGGTAAAAGTCCTGAAACGCCCTCTCTAATGGCACTGTGAGTATTCCTACAGGAAATGGACTGCAGTGGTTCAAGATGGCAGTTCACCACCGCCTTCTCAAAGGTAATTAGAAATGGGCAATAAATACTGTTCCAGTCAGTGATCCCCACATCCCAGGACAGAATTTTTTAAAAAATAATTTACTTCTTTCACTGTCAGACCCTTGAAGTGTAAATCTTAATGTACCATATCCCACAAGAGTAATTGATATTTCTAAAAATCTGCACATAACTTACATTATAGCTGAAGTAAAAAATGTTCCCTTTTCCAATCCTAACTTATGTCACACATTTAGACAAAAAAAACACTAACAAAAATGTATTCTATTAGTTTAATGATAGGATAAAATTGTAGATCATCTTCAACAATATATATCATTTCAAGAAACTAGGTTTTATTGGAAGATACAGATGGCCATGGTGAATAAATTTATATTAATTTCTATATACGGTGAACTGACCAAGCTTAAGACATCTTACTCAAGCAACTAGGCTTTCTGGTAATTTTGACAGTAAAGGCATGACATGTTTCAAACTGAACGGAAATTATTTTGATATAATCCACCATTAATTCACAAGGGAGTGTGTGCAGCATTTTAGAACAGATCGCAAATGTCCTACTCTAGGTCATAAATGCTATTAATTGACATCCATCACGTGATACAAAATATCAGTAAAAATTTCAAAAATGGTGACTAATTATGGATCTGATTATGGAAGTTACATTAATGTAGTATTGTTTTCAAGTTGCACCATTATACACAAAGCATCTTATGATGGAACATTAACACTGTATGTAATGTTATTAGCTGTATATTCACAGATTGTTAAATGATACACAAATTACACGTTTGAAAGGGCTGTAGAGATCAAACATGCCCTTATTGCTTTAAAAAAATAAAAAAAGGCATAAACTGTTGATGTCAATGTTGAACAACTGGTCAGATAATTTGTAAGATCACTAGCATGTAATCTATTGAATTGTATAATTGTGGATTGTGGATCCTTTTGTGCTGCCTGCTGCATCATGGATTCATTTGTGGGCAGCCAGAACATCACTGAAAACATTAAGGAAGAGGTGTGCATGGTGCGGCTTGAATATCAAAGCAGGACGGAACCGAATAGACTTTTCTCCACAGCCTCCAAGTACAATACCTAATGAGAGAAAAGTGAGTGGTCAAACCCATCAATGACAATTCCAAATCAATTATTTACCTGGTTTAGCCTAGTCCATCTATTTTGCATGACTTTCAGGGGGTTAAACAAGTGTGGCGTGGGATGAAACTTTCACTTCACAGATACCATTTTGCTCCACATTACAGGGTCAGGCACTGGATAGGCACCCACACCATTTAAAGCACTACCCCGGGTGGCATCATGCTGCCTGTTAGATGTCCCAGCTCTAAGGTGAAGAAGGGCTCCATTTTTCAATGGACTGTAAGCATTGCAACCTACCTTTTACAATTTAACATCGATCCCTTTATCGTTTAGCTATGTAAGATTGATACTGTAAATTTGCATTGTAGTCCCCTCATCTGTAAATGCTGTCATAATCTAACCCATTTCATGGCAGGTACAGCATGCTCGTGCCTCTGCTGTTGGCTGGCAACTGACATGGAGAAAGGGAAGGGAATTTGATGGAAGAAAATTCATCTTCATGTACAATGCTATTCTATTTACAAGGGCAGCTGAAATTTTATTCCTACACAGACTGATTTATAATGACATTACATAGCTGCCTCCACTTTTTGCAGCACTAAGTATTACTATACTACATTTTTGAATCTCAATCTCAAGGTAAGAATAATTGCTATAATTTTGAAACATTAAATTGAATAAATTAAGTTCATCTTGCATTTGACACTGATCCAACTCACCTTTATTTCTCATTTTCAGAACAAGTGTATTCCTTATTACATCATTGGGTGCATCTATAGAACAGAATGTCCCCTTCCCCCTGGCTTTACTCAAAATGTGCGGATAGAGAACCTGGAAAAGAGCATAGTAATTAAAGTCTATTAAATATGTTGATGTGATGCCAATAACCAATAGCAATAAATAATGAAAATAATATATTTTACAAATGTTTTACTAACTTGAATCCTGAAAATTTTCTGTGCACTTTTGTAAGTGGTTGAAATTTAAATTCTTTTTCATTTTAAAAGCTACTATTTGCTCATAAACAAAAGTGGCCAGTCCTCATATCTGATGTACCTGCCATATTTGAGTATGATTTAATTTACATAGAAATGTACTTTTGATTTGAAGTTTCTGCATCTCTTTCTGTTGCCTTGTGGTCTGCTGCCATTCCCAAGAGGATGTGACACAAATTAGAGTAAAATTTTGTACCATTGGTATGGGACCATTTTATTTCGTCCATACCACCTGCTGACAATGGCAGTGAATAGCTCCATGCTGTAACTGTACTATATTCATACCTTATTCTGAAGTATGTACAGTGCTATTGCTGATGAGGTTTGCTCCCTGTTCCTTGTTGGTGATTAAGAGCTAAAGGATTGCTAGGCTCAGCTTTAGGTTGTAGAACTGCCTTTAGATCTGTCTTTAGTCTGTTCCACATGGTCGTAATGCTAGACTACATGATACAGGTGTCTTCACAGTGCAGATGTGATTTAGACATTAGAAGGATTGAGATTGGTGACCACTTCTACCAATGTTATCATAACAGTAAGGTCAAATAGGTTGTCTTTGGAATACTGGAGAAGTGTCATGGGACTCAAAGCATTAATTCTGTTTTTCTCTCCACAGATGCTGTCAGATCTGCTGAGTTTCTTTGGCACCTTGTTTTTATTTGATATCTCCAGCAATCACAGTACCTTGCTTTTATTCAAGTACTTCCCGGTATTAATTCTTGCACCGTTCTCTCAGAGGCCTAATTGGAATTTACATCGGCCTGGCACACATTAAGCCACCCCATTAGAGACCAGTTAATATATTTGCTTTCCACAGAGCTTCCTCCAAATAACATTTGACATGACTTGCCAGCCCAGGTGGTGGAGTTGATGAAATGGTTTGGTTGCTTACCAGCAGAAGATTTGGTTTACTCTGTTGAACTTAAAGTTACTTGATTTAATGGGGTCAATAATGACAATTCCCAGGACTAGTTCCAGCCTACTTTACAAAAACCTACATTTGGTCTATTTCTGATCATTTCTCACTGTGCTGTTGCTCAGAGAGAACTGAAAAAGGTTGGTCGCCTGGTTATTACGGAAAAGAGTGAAAACATTGTTTAAAAAAAGGACCATGTTTGATCTGACCCTCGTCTCTAACCTCATCTCAGAATCAACTATTAACATAATGGGTAACTATTAACAAAATCCTTCCAGTTACCTGGTGTCTTATGGCACACAAAAAACACAACAGAACAATTTGTGTAAAATGATTTTAGAATTCCGCAATACCACTCCGAATTGCCATAAAAGAGATATGAGAAATTGCAGGAATAATTTGGCCTTTGTTCAATGCAATAATGTTTTTGTGACTTGCTGCGTTTTTATAACATGGTAATATTCCCACAATGCAGATGCGAGACTTCCAAACAGCTCGTTCAAAGTCAATTGCAGAACTGCCGTACTAAAATGGGTTTTCCTGTTGGTCTTAGTGAATCGAAGGATTTTTCTATTTGGCTTGCAGCTGACTTCAGGAACCCAATGACATTAGCAATGGTTTTGCAAAATATGTGATGGCTATATTTCATACCAACCCTGAGTTCCTAATAATGTCACACAGTCTGTGACACTTGTGTGATGTTCTAGTCAACTGCTCCATCCCCACTCCAAATGTAGAAATTACACCTTTAACTAAATAATTGTAACACCAGTCATTAAATCAATTTTCAAAATATTTCAGGTAAATAATACAAATTATGTCTCAATAAGCACTGGATGCAAAAGAGAAAGCATGGTAGGATATCCGATTATATAGTAAGATAATTATTTTTGTAGGTTTTCAAGTACACAATTAATTATTACCTGTAAATCCTTAAGACCTTGTAATAAGACCTTGCCACTTTCATTGACATTGTCCAAGAGTTTTTCTCTCCTAATAACATTAAGTACTTCAGAAAACATGAGATTTTTTGAAGGGTCTCCAAGCCATGTATTGAAAATCCTGTAGGGCTGTAACAAGATGCAATGTACAGATTATAACATGTAATAGAAAAAGATACATTACCTGATAAGACTTTTTGTTTGACTAAACAGTATAGTTTATCATTGAATTACAAATATGTTAAGTTCTATATCAGAAAGCATCTACATCAAAGATCTTCAAGAAAAGGTTCCAACAACGTTTTTAAAAAGTATAAAGTTCAGTGAGATTGCTTTTATTAAAAACATATTATTTGGCATTTTCTTTTTCTTCTAGAAGCAGGAGTGCAATCCCACACATCACAGCAGCTTTCAAGAGGTTCAATCACCTAAGCATCCTAATGAGGTGGTGCTTGGCAGTGTGTTTTGTATTAGGGAGAAGCAGGAAAGTCACCTTTCACTGTCGTGCAAACACACATTATGACTTTCAAGATCTAAGGTGATGCAGCAAACAGTTTTTCCCGTAATAATTAAATTAATTTTACTGCTTTCAGTACTAGGGATAGCAGAAGACAATAAAACCGAGAAACATGCAGCGAATTGCTAGTTCTTTAAAGCAAAAATGATATTCTTAAAAATTGCTTAGTTGTAGTAGTGAACTGCTTATTGGTTTGTTTAACAATCTCATGGAAAATTTGATTAGCAGCTCCTGCTGTTTGGGCACCATGGGTGCAGTGCAGGGATCAAATTTCACCCGTGTTGCACGCACATACCTTTGAGCTAATCACACCTCTGCCTCCTCTCCATCTATCCTCTCCTCTATCCATCCTCTATCCGCCTCCCCCCTCTCCCTTTTTATTTCAGAACCCTCTTCCCCTCCCCCATTTCTGATGAAGGGTCGAGGCCCGAAACGTCAAGTTTTCCTGCTCCTATGATGCTGCTTGACCTGCTGTGTTCATCCAGCCCCATGCTTGTTATCTCGGATTCTCCAGCATCTGTAGTACCTTTTATCTCTGATATATTAGTGTGGGTGCAGTGCTCAATGTAATCAAAGTAATCACAACTTTCGTGATATTCACCTGACAAACAGGATTTGGATTGCTTTATCTTCCAAAAAAATGGAAAGAACCTTTCTAACCCAAAAATTGTAAACTATTCCCATTTAGAATGGAGCTTCAGCTGAGTGAAGCATGAGTAACAGACAACAGATTGAAGGCAAGCCCAGGGCTAGGATCTCACTCTAGGTTATATTAGTTAATTTCAGTTGCAATGATATACTGACACTGAAATTAACCTCAACTCTGAGGGAGACAAAATCAATAAGAATTTCCTCTCCTAGTTGATGTTCTGTGGCTGATTTTCCTCAGTATAGTCTGCATCTCTGCTCCTTTAAGTGCAAGAGAAGTAAAGTTGAATGGATATGACGGATACCTGTTTGGCCATCCACTGCCACGTTTGGCTGGACCATGTACAGCACTATTAGGACTTGCTTTCATCTGCTGAAACTACTCACTATCTTAGCATCATCCTGGAATGCACAGTTAATTCCAGGGGTTTCTTTCTTCCTACTGCAGGCTGTCTTCTTTCTGCTCGTGTTTTGTCTACTATACCTCCAATAGCAAGTGCATAGAGCTCAGTAATTTCTTTGATTGAGATCATCCAATTAGCAGCTTCTAGCCTTCACTTTCTTTCACTGGCCTCGGAACCACACTTCCTGTGAAGTTCCTCACTGCCTTAGCCCAGAACTCTCATCTTTCTCCAGTTTCTTTTTCTTCCCTCGTGGTTTCTCTAGGTGGAGACCCATCCACGTTATGCTCCCTCATCCCACTAAGCTATTAACTACCCATTTCTTGATTGATATTGTTAGTGCTTCTCTCTTTAGGTGTTGTCCCTACCTTTAAATCCTTTTAATTGGTATAGGATTTAATTAAACTATGGATTGGATTTTTGCCTTGGACTTCTGGATTTTCAATGTAAGGGTCAAGTGTAAGAAGTTACAATGTGCAAGGTGCAGTCACCTGGTAAACTGATTCCCTGGACAGGAGAGTTAATGCCAGAGGACAGACTTTCTGGGAAACATGGAATGACAGGCAGACTCTTTAAGCTGGAGGACTAATTGGATGTTCTCCAGCAAGCTGTCTTTTTAGGTAGGGCATCCAAGATGGGGAAACTTTACAATAAAATAATAAAAAATACAAAAATGCCCTGGAGAACCGAGCTACCATTATTGTCGGGGAACCTACGTAAAAAGAACATTGCGGCTGCAGCTGAAAGCGGGCAGGTGGGGAGGGCCGAAAGACTGAGCATTAGCCCCCAGATCTGCTGCTGGAAGGCTCTGACAATAGGCCTTGTTAAAATTTAACAAACATTTGGCCAGGTTGCTGACCTGCTGTTACCCCTTCCTGACTCCCTTCCCAAAACCAACTACCCTCCACATCCGAGAAAAAATGACCTAGGGCCAGCATAGTGCTGGCAATGTGACGTTTCTCAGGCCCACCTCCCTGCTTGTCTCATGAAGAGCTAAAAGCCCTCTCCACAATACATTATAACGCATCTTGTTTCAAATTTAACTAATGATTGAATGTGAGTGCATGTTTCAGGTAAAGCTAGTCCCATTGTTTGGATGGCACTGTACAAACCATTTCCACCAATTTCTTACCACATCCACTCACCATGTCAGGCCTTAGCTCATCCTTGTAGAAGTAGCCTCCTGACAGCAACTTCTTACTGAAGGTGACAATATCTGCTGGATCATCCAGGCCCCAGTGCTCGTGAGCCCAAAACTTGCCAGTGCCGCCTCCTCCCGTCTGTACTTCGTCACACAAGAAAGCACAGCCATGCTGATTGAACAATTCAGGCAGACAGGGTGAGGTAGGTGAGGACAAAAGGCCAGAATTTCATACATTTGTGGCAATGATAAACACAATGTGACAATGGGTGATCTGCATGTGGCAGGGATGAAGCAACGGGAAAACAAAATGGTATGCAAGGAAATAAAGACCATCAGTGTAATTACCAATTCCTATCACCGACCCATAATAATTAAGGCTGTATGGAAGCTTGTGTTTTGCAATAGGTAAATGTTATTTTCCAAGTATATTATGCTGAAAAATATTTTCTAGTGCACAGCATTTATCGAAAATGGACCATATGCAGCTATCATTGGTATTAAAATTTAAACTCCTTTAATGAGGAAATGTGTCAAGATCATTAAACAACTTTCAGCTGTGGCCTGATAAACTATAATGCCTAATGCACAGGAGATAAATCTCTTTGTGTGAGCATAGCTTAAGGTGTCTGCTGTAAATACATCAGATAGGGGGTAGTTCTGATTGATAAAAGTTCTCCCAGAGAATGAAAATAAAATTGAAGCTATAATGTTGTCAGTTTCTCCTGAAGTGGGGTAAAAATCAAGACAAATCAGGTTTTATAAAAGGAAACTCAGATGTATAAAGTCGCCATAGTCTTACTGGACTTTAGGGCTGCTCGCTCATTAAGAGAGAGATGGCTTGTGGTGGTTTAACCTGAGGGTCTCTGTGCCTCCAGGGAGGGGAGAGGTTGAGAAGGTGGGACCTTTATGGTAAACTCAGCTGGTGTGGGAAATGAACCCACGCATCAGTCTGCATCGCAAACCAGCCAACTGAGCAAACTGATCTGCTATATATCAGGATCCTGGAACCAAAAGTTAACATGCAGGAGATAACTTTTTTATTCAGTTAGAGGCTGTGCAATAAAAAATCAAAACAAGAGAGTCAATTCATGAAGTTGTCATTTACTGTTTTCAATTATTTATAAGGTCAAAGGTCTGATCGAGTGAAATCTGTTTCAGTGAATACTCTGTTTGCTCACTGTTCCACAATGCAGCAGATGATTAAGCAGCAAAAACCCTTATATTACCATTTCTCAGCCAGCTAATAACTAAACCTTCTCATGGTGTCATCAGAGCAACCTGATTTCCTTAAAAAACTTTCAATTAACAAGTTACATAATTCTAAATCATGCCGAATTAATCTAAAAATGATCAAAACTATTAGCACACAAAAGTAAAACAGCGAAGTGTGTGGAAAACTACCAGATTAAACAATAAAAAGATTGTAGCCTTGATCAATAGATAAAAATCTACAGAATAATTTTCACCAGCTGCAGTTTCAGCTCTGGAGATTCCTTGTCTTGGGGGTATAATAGATGATATGCACTGGAAGCTAAGCAGAAATTTGGCATCAGAGCTGGTTCTACAGGGTCTCCACCTCTTTACGAACATTTCTGATCGAATTGAGAGTGGGCACTTTGTGTTCCTAACCTTCCATTTAATATCAACTTCAGAAGAAGGCACAGCTGGCAGGATGATATCACCTGTCACAAATTTTTGCTAGTTTGGCTATCTCTGTACAGTGGTCATCAATGCTTGATCCTTAAAATTGAATTTTACTTTCAGATATACTGAATTTTCTAACCAGATTGGTCTATCTCATCACTACCACAGTAAGCACTTACTCTCATGTAGCTTGCCCACACCACATTATCCTCAAAATTTGGAATTTGGCAGGGCATGACGAGTCAGGTAGACAGAGGTCATGCTATTGCATTGCCTTACTTTCCAGTTGGACTGTGGGGTTGAAGGAATTCAAGCCCATTTTGTTTCAGACATGAACATCTAGAACACATCAATTGACTCAATTTCGGTTTTACAGGAAAAAGTTCAATAAATGGTAGTTACCTTTTTGGCAATGTTACGCAATTTCCGGAAAAAGTCATCTGATGCGTGGTTGTCTCCCCCCTCAGACTGGATTGGCTCGACAATTATTGCAGCCACATTTCTACCCTTCTTTCTGAACTTTACTATTAAGTCTTCCACCTAGGTGTAGGTAAGAGTATGCATTTCTTGAAAAAAAACTTGAGAATCTTTACATTCTCGATTTACTGACAAACCATAAATTTTGTAACTCAGTTGATGAAATTATCTTCATTACACTCCATAGATATGCTATATACTGTACCAGTATTGCAGAAACAAATAGATCAGATGTATGCTATCATCTCCAGTACTTTCCCAAGTTACAGTGGTTACTGGGCATTCCATTGTTCAGGGTTGATGATATATTTTCAAGAGTACTTCTTTAATTTAAAATATAACAATTGACTAATTATAACTGAAGCTTCAATCCATATTGACCTTGCCAATAAATCTGTCAGCAAACAGTTCAGTCTGTTTTACGAAGCTGTGATGTATCTAGCATGATTCAGTAGAAGTGGAATCCATTCTTATGGATGGCAGCTCATTCATATGTACTTACCTTCGTAATATCAGTCCATAATAGGCAGAATTGGTATGTCAGCCCAAAAGTTCGGGGTTTTTTTTAGAAACGTAAGTGGGCTATCCTACTTATTTCTTAAGCTACTACATGCTCAGTTTGCCAGGATAAAGCACTGTCCCTAAAGCTAACCATTTTGCAGTCCTCCAAAGCAGGTCTCCACTCTGGTACTGTCTGCTTTCGTTTGTTTTGTCATCAACTTATTTAATACTACGAATATCTTCCAGGCTCACATTCTAAACCAGCTCTGCTGAATTTCTCCACCTACTGGTCAGGACAGAGTAACATTCATCAAGATTTATTACTGGTACTTCATGTTATTTGTAAATTTGTGAAAATCTGTGAGAAGCAGATTGATATTTAGTGAATGAGGAAACGAGTACCCAAATGCATCCACAATCAGGTTGCAAAAAATCAAACGTTTATACAAGAACATATAGTTTAGCAAAACACGAGTAGTGGGTTGAAAGTGAAAAAATGTAATTAAAAGCTGGCTGAAAATTTGAATAAACAGGCATATTAATCATGATCGTTCAGGGTAATTTTGTAGGTATCCTGTGAAAACAAGGATGCAATCTTGTGCCCTCCCCGAGTCAGTTTGGTGTTGGGGGCGCCCACATCATTTTCCTACCTTCACAGATTAAGTCCACTGGGGCAGGACCCAGGGTGAGCTTCCTGCCTCTTAAGGACATGAGTCAATTGCTTCCCATTTAAGGGTCTTATCCCATAAATGATGGTATTAACCCAATGATGGTCACGGAACAAACAAAAACACACATAGCTGGAGAAACCCAGGAGGGAGATACTACCAAAACGGCGCTTTGATGAAACTGCATGAATGAATGTGTCAGAACTGTCAAAAATCAGCAATAGTAAATGATATCTCATGACCCAGCTGTGGGAGATCAGTTTAACATTCTCCACATTTTTGTTTAGTACATGTACAATTTTTCATTTAGATCACATAGGTATAGTATTTTTAATAACATTACTAACTTTAAAGACAAAAGGACTAACACCTCTTAATTATGCAAACTCAGACCGGACAGACATTCTAATCCCATCAGATGTAACAGCCAGCATTTAGCAAGTGCTTAAACCATCTCCTGCTTCCCCGGGACTGATGTCATGCAAATGCGTGTGCAATAGATACAATTTTGTGACACGATAGTACAAAAATTTTAATGTATGCAAAAACTGTGCACAAAAGAGGCTACTGTGGTTTGGATTTCATTGCTGTCGAACTGTGCTACTGTGGACGCTCAATAAAGAGGCTATTTTTGCCACTCACCGATCTCGGTCGTTATTGAACATGATCCCACAATGTGTAAAAACTAAATTCTGTGTGATGAAAAGTAGCCAAAAAGTTACATCACATTGCAGATTTCTGACAAATATCAAATAGATTGAGGACTGTGACCCACCTCCTCCAAGCACCTAGCTTCCTCTTGTGCGTTCTCGCTCACAAACTCTTCCAGAGGATATTTCAGTGTTGGAAATGGTGCTGTGGGCCAATCAAATGCTGGAATGTCCAATTTATGGACAGCCTTGGAATGGGTTGCTGTCAAGCAACCTGCAGACACATGAAAGAAAACAGGTCTAAGATAGAGCAGACCAACATTTTACTTCAGTAGTCAAGTAAATTAATTTTAACCCAGTTACATGATTGCAAAAATATTGCAAGTCAGAAGAAATATCTAATGTCAAAATATAATTTGTACACTTGTGTTCAAACTAAAAGAAGATTCAGATTTTGAAAATCTGGCAATCCTTAAGATCATTACAGTGCTTAGATTGTCCCATCGTTTAATTGGGGGAAGAACATACACAAACTTTTAAACATTTTCAAATCCAGTTTGCTGCACTTACTTTGATGTTTATCAGGATTATTCACTTAACTCAAATTCTTCCTATGAGTACACTTTCTATGAAAATATCTTAAAGCAGAGTAATGATAATGTTATAGAATTCTTAGCATTTTAACTTTACCGTTTTATGTTATGTTAACACAAAGTAATTACTATTCAAACCAAATTTTAAATACGCTATTCTTTAGCTGGTTGAGGTCTGTAGTGTTATATAAGGTATTGGTTCTGGTCATTGGTGAGTAAGTAGTTAAATTATGTAAAAGCTAATTTATCTTTGTATTTAACAATGAACTGAAATCTACTGTTTCAATTCAAAATTTCCCCGTCTTAAGTGGCGTTTATAGGGTCTCCACTGGAAGAGTGACTGAGTAACTGTTTCTTTCCATAACTTTAGTCAGTTAGTTCCTTCGCCTTTTTTAAATTCACAGGCTGGAGGTTGATTCACAATGCCCTTAGGGAGGAAAACCCAGTGACAGTGAAGGAATGGTGATATATTTCCAAGTCAGGATGGTGAGTGGCTTGGAGGGGAACTTGTAGGTGGTGGTGTTCCCATGTACCTGCTAGCCTTGTCCTTCTAGATGGAAGCAGTCGTGGGTTTAGAAGGAGCTGTCTAAGAATCTTTGATGTATTTCTGCAGTGCATTTGTTTGTGTGGTGCCAATCATCAAGCTCCTTTGTCCTGGATGGTGTCAAGTTTCTTGAGTTCTTGGAGCTGCATCCATCCAGGCAAATGGGGTGTATTCCATCACATTCCTGACTTGTGCCTTGGTAAATGGTGGACAGGCTTTGGGGAGTCAGAAGGTTAGTTACTCACTACAATGTTCCTAGCCTCTGACCTGCTCTTGTAGCCACTGAGTTTATTTGGTGAGTTCAGTTGAGTTTCTGGCCAATGATGTTAATAATGGGGTATTCAATGATGCCAACACGATTGAATTTATGAAGCACAAGGCCATGCATCTTAGTGCACTTAGCACACTCTGCAGCTTTTGTTAGGAGCTCAGTGATTATGGAAGGAGAGAAGGAAATTCTCCTCTATCTGTACTTTTTCTGACTTTTTCACCCTCTTGAAATTAGCTCTTACTCCACTATGGGGAAGAAGCTCACTGTTTGGTGAATATTTGGTAAGTGGTTCAGGTCTATTCTATTTGTAAGGTTTAAGATGGTGTAGATACCAGTGGAAAGGTTAATAAAGAATATAAAAAAGGGAAATAAATAATTAGTTAAACAATTAAGTAGCTAGCTAAAACACATTAAGGATAGCAGGGCAGGTGAGGCATCATGACTGCAGCATACGGGAATTCCTGGAGGACAACCATGTCTGTGGGTAAGTGTTTGTGGCTAGCTGGGATTCAGCTCAAAGTCTACAAATAGGAGGCTGAGCTGTAAACTGTAGCCTGAAGAGAACACAGGGAGGCTACTAGAGGATATAATAGTTTGGGTGAGTGGGCAAAGATCTGGCAAATGTAGGATAATGTTGGAAAATGCAAAACTGTTAATTTTGGTAGAAAGAAGAAACCAAAACACATCAGTAAATGATGAGAAACCGCAGAGCTCTGAGATCCAGAGGAATTGGACTGCCCTCGTACATGAATCATAAAAGACTAGTATGTGGGTACAGCAAGTAATTAGGAAAGTGAACAGAATGTTCTTGTTATTGGGAGAGGAATTGAATCCAAAAGTAGGGAGGTTAGTGAGGTGAGGGTGACTGCCCTTGACATCAAGGACACATTAAACCAAGTGTCACATCGAGGAGCCTGAGCAAAACTGGAATCAGGGGGGTAAGGTCTCCAGTGGTTGGAGTTATACTGAGCACAAAGACTGTAGTGGTTATTGGAGATTAATTATTTCAGTCCCAGGACGTCACTGCTGAATTTCCTCAACTGTTCTTGGGTCAACCATTTTCAGCTGCTTCATCAATGACCTACCCTCTGTCTTAAAGTCAGAAGTGGGGATGTTTGCTGATTGCAAAGGTGAGCACCATTCATTTCTCATCAGTCTGTAACCATATGTAGCAAGACCTGGACAAATTCTAGTTTTGGGTTGACAGGTGGCAAGTAACATTTGAGCCGTATAGGTGCCAGACAATGATCATCTCCAAGAGAGAATTTAACCAAATCCCCTTGAATTCAATGGTATTGCCATCGCTGAATTTCTGGGATTACTACTAACCAGAAACTGAACTGGACTAGCCAGTTAATTGGAGTGGCACGGTGGCTCAGTGGTTAGTACCGCTACCTCACAACGCCATGGACCTGGGTTCAATTCCAGCCTCGGGTGACTATCAGTGTGGAGTTTGTGCATTCTCCCCGTGTCTGTGTGGGTTTCTGCCAGGTGCTCCGGTTTCCTCCCATAATCCAAAGACTAGGTGGATTGGCCATGCTAAATTGCTCATAGTGTTCAGGGATGTGTAGGCTAGGTGTGTTAACCATGGGAAATGCAGGGTTACAGGGAAAGGGTAGGGGGATGGGTCTTTGGAGGGTCGGTGTGGACTTATTGGGCTGAAGGGCCTGTTTCCACACTGTAGACATTCTATACAAGTACTACGGCTATAAAAGCAGCTAAGAGGCTAGGAGTTCTCCGGTGAGTGACTCACCTCCTGTCACCCCCAAAGCCTGTCCACCATCTACAAGGCCCAAGTCTGATGAAGTGTGATGGAATACTCCCCACTCTCTTGGATCCATGCCATTCCAATAACAGTCAAGATGCTTGACACAATCCAGCTGTAAACAGCCTGCTCGATTGGCACTACATCAACAAACACTGAATTCTTCCCCCACTCAGAAGAATATGCCAACTACAAGATGCACTGCAGAAATTCTCCAAAACTTCTTGGACAGCAGCTTCCCAACCCACGACTACTTCCATCTAAAAGGACAAAGGATAACAAATACATGAAAACACCACCTACAGATTTCCCTCTAAATATCTAAATATCTCCTTCTCTACCTCTCTAAATATGTTACCGTTCTTCATTGTCGTTGGGGTGAAATCCTGGAATTCCCTCCAAAAAGACATTGTGGGCCTACCTACAGCTCATGGATGGCAGTAGTTCAAGAAGTCAGTTCACCACCACCTTTTCAATGGCAATTAGCGATAGGCTATAAATCTCTTCACAATCGCAGAAACTGATCATGCTGTCACAGTAGATAACTATTCTGACAACTGAGAGGTGGACCAGTAGTTGTCAATGACTACTGCTGAGACTGTTGAATAACTAAAAGCAGGCGTCAGACATTATGGCCTTCCTGACGTTGTCAGGATCAACAGTGACTCTCAGTTCACGAGTGAAGAACTCAGTCACTTCCATAAAGATTGGGAAATTCAACACCACACCATCTCCACACTATCCCCATTCAAATGGAAAGGCTGCAACAGCAGCAAAAATTGTTGAAGGAATCATCAAGAAATTGAGCAGATGTATACAAGGCATCCTCAAGTGGAGAAACACACATATTGAAGGCCTGGAAAGTAATCTAGTACAAACACTAACATTGCGCTGCACGCAAACTACTCTTCCAATAGCAGAAATATCGACTGAATCCAGAAATAGTAACAAGTGTGCGTAAAAGACAAGGGTGCAATGGCAGCACAGCAAATTTAATTTTGACAAAATTGTTAAACCATTGCTAGTGTTGAGTACTGGAGAAATAATCAGGGTGCAAACATTCAACAATCTAACCAAAAGCCAATTCTAAAGGCAATTTAGGACCTGCATGAGGTAGTTGTTACCTCAATTGTATGTTGCGGAAGTGAATGGCTAGAAAAACTCTAACAACTGCAATAGCAAGTGCATATATAAGACCATAAGACCATAAGACATAGGAGTGGAAGTAAGGCCATTTGGCCCATCGAGTCCACTCTGCTATTTAATCACGGCTGATGGGCATTTCAACTCCACTTACCCGCACTCTCCCCATAGTCCTTGATTCCTTGTGAGATCAAGAATTTATCAATCTCTGCCTTGAAGACATTCAACGTCCTGGCCTCCACTGCACAATGAATTCCACAGGCCCACCACTCTCTGGCTGAAGAAATGTCTCCTCATTTCCGTTCTAAATTGACCCCCTCTAATTCTAAGGCTGTGCCCATGGGTCCTAGTCTCCCCGCCTAACGGAAACAACTTCCCAGCGTCCACCCTTTCTAAGCCATATATAACCAAATGCAGAAGCTGTTCCTCAGCTGGAGGCACTAAACCGAAAAAGGTGAATGCATCACCAATGCAGATACCACATCGACCATCAGACGCAGAGGTCTACATCAGCTCAACAACAGAAATAGAACAATAACAGCTATCACAGCAACAACAAATGATATGGAAATGACACTCGTTGAAGAAGCAACTTCACTATTTGGGCAATTAAATATGCAAATGATAATGCATGTCAACATTTTTCTTTATTTGCATCAAAATGGGAATGTTTTGATTGAAATGCAGTCCTAGTCTGAAGTCATATGACCTCTTACCACAAGGCACACACTCTGGAAGTAGACATCTTAAGCTTCACTTCAATAAAGTCCTCATGTTGAACTCACTGCTGTGTTGGACACTCAAAACAAAACCAGTGTTTGCTTTGTAAAGGTTCAGCATACCTTGCTTGCATTTGAATCTGTGTCCTGATTATAATTCCCAAGATCCCACGTGTCTATTTCAGGAGTTACTCAATCAACCGTGCCATCTTCAATCATTTGTGCACTTTGAGAGCGCCTTTTCCTCCACTCCCATTAGAACTGTACCCTTTAATTGACGATATCTTTCTTCATCCTTCTCATCAGAATGTATCACCTCACTCTTAATAGTACTAAATTTCATTGGTAACATGTCCATCTATTCTATCAGCATGTCTGGTTCCTCTTGAAGCTCATTATTATCCACCTCACGGGAGTTAGTTCAGCTCAGCTGGCTGGATGCTTGGTTTGTGAAGCAGTGTGGTGCCAACAGCATGTGTTCAATTCCCTTCACCAGTTGAGGTTACCATGAAGGAATCTCCTTCTCTACCTCTCTCCTCACCTGAGGCATTGTGGCCCTCAGGTAAAATCATCACCAGTTGTCTCCTCTCTAATGGTCTGGTAAGACTATGGCGACACAGTATAATCCAATTATCCACCTCACGGTTCACAACAGTTTCATGTTTTGTGTCATTTTAGGAAGAAAACTCACTCACTATCATTATCCTGCAGTTGTTGCAGCTCTCTGTAATATGTCTGCATGTTTGTTGTAATCTTTTCCCACTAATTGGTGGCTATAGATTACATCCAATGTAAAGGTATCTCAATTGTTTCCTAACTCTAACCAAACATATTCTGTCATTTACTTTTTTAGGACATTCTCTCTCTCTTCAGCATTTTAATATTCTCCCCAATCAATACTTTCACCTTGCCTGGTTTCTTGGATTCTCTGTCATTCCTGAACAGTCGGTGCTGGATTTTTGTGGAGTTGGGCACACAATGCGAATCTTTAGAAATGGTAGTCAGGACTCATATGTGGAAGTACTGCCTCCAATCGATCGTTCCTCAACCCGAAAAGTTAACTCTGATTTCTTTCCACAGACGTTGCCAGACCTGCTGAGCTTTTCCAGCAATCTCTGGTTTTGTTTCTGATTTACAGAATCGGCAGTTTTTTTAGGTTTAATTGGTAAAAGATAGTACCAGAGCTAATCTTTACACGTTCAATATTAATTTACAGTGTGAAGCATTACAAGCATGCACTTCCAAACCCAACTTTCAAGTTTCAGTGTTTGTCTCTTTACGTCTGCTTAAGATTTTCAAATCAACTTGTTCAGAGATGTTATAACACACTTCTGGAGTGTACTTCTGGTACACATAAACACTGTACCGTCAGTGTCCTGGAAGCATTTTTATTTTATTTTCATATCCAAAAGTGCTCTTACACACAACTGAATGGGTTTTTGTTCTCATTACCAAATCACCCATGGTATTTTCTTTCATCTATTAACCACCATCACTAAATAGCCCATGTCGCCAACTGAATAATTTACATGCAAAGCCTATTAAGGGCAATGCAAACCATCAAAGGTGAGGGAGTGGTCAGGAAAGGGAACTAAATCAAAATAGAAGAATCATTTTAAGTGTCCCAGTCTTTAAACAGCTCCATGTGTCAGCAAATTAATGTCAAACCATCTGCCCTGGTTAACAAGGTGCAGAGCTGGATGAACACAGCAGGCCAAGCAGCATCATAGGAGCAGGAAAGTTTGACGTTTCGGGAAGGGTCTAGACCCTTCATCAGAAATGGGGGAGGGGAAGAGGGTTCTGAAATAAATAGGGAGAGAGGGGGAGGCGGAAAGAAGATGGATAGAGGAGAGGATAGGTGGAGAAGAGGATTATGAGAGAGTTGCAGTGGGAGAGAGATCCCCTGAGGTTTGTCCGGAGGGAGGAGGGTAACTTCTTCAGGGTAGGCATCCTTAGAAGAGGCTTCGCAGTGGGGTTAAAATTGTCGGTTTAAAGGTTGACAGGCTTAGGTTAGACAAAGACATTAGCATCTGTTTGCGCAGTTTCCATCGAATTCTTTGCTGATATTCCACAGAGGCAATCACTATGTCATTGTGATGCTCGGATGAGCTTTTCAAAAAAAAATTCAATTGTCTCAGCAACACGTTTACAGTTTGCCGATAGCTTAAAAAGAGGCCACTAAAGGAGTGACTGTCTTTGATGTAGTTACTGAAATAGATATTTGGTCTAGATGAGATTAGACACTTGAGGAGACTTTAAAATTTTGAATGTATTTTATAAAAGTATATTTTCTTTTTCAATATCAGCATTTAGGAATGACAGCTATGTTAGATTGGCAGAAGTTCATTTTCCATTTTCACATAACTTCTGAGATCTGCCCATGCAAGTAGCAATTGAAATGGCATTGGTAAGCATGAGGGTTCATGTGCGGTAGTGGGTATGCATTGGCATTATATCTGAATTGAGGGTACGAAGTGCCGTTAGGCTGGGTGTAGTTTGGGATGGAGGGAGTGTGATGAGTACATGGAGGATCTAACAACTTCTAAAGCAATTGAATTAATTCCTAGAGAACTATCTTGGCACGTGCTCGCCCCTGTGGACATCTATGCTTCATTTCCAGGTTCCGGCCCAACTCCATCCCACAGATGTCCTTTCTCCCCTACCCTGAGTCAAAATTGCACATATTGGCATTATTTTTACTGAGGGGGGTCTGTCATGTTTGGCAACTTCCTGACTTGAGCTACTTACCTTGGTGGGAAAAATCCAGTCTTGTATCCAGCAGTATTTAGCAACCTAACCAGTCCTGTCCTTTTTTTGAGTGAGGTCTCTGATATCACCATGATATCCTATTCCCACCCGGCTTTCTGAGCCTGCAATTCACTAATCTTACTTACCATACTTTATGTATCTACATACATACAATTGAAACCTACTTTAGACCATGATGATTTTTATTTTGCGGAGATGGAAACAGATATTTAATATTCTTTCAAGGGATGTGGATGTTGCTGCCAAGACCAATAGTTGATGCCCATCCCTAATTGCCCTTGAACTGAGTTGCTTACTCCTCCAGTGCGGAGGCAGTTCAGAATTATCTGCATTGCTAAGGACTGGAGTCACACATAAGGTGAGGGATTTCCTTCCCCAAAGGACGTTAATGAAGGGCATGGGTTTTCATGACAATTATTTCACAATAACCAGAAGTGAGTCTAATTCGAGATTAATTACTCAAACTTAACTCATGTCCCCAAAGCATTAGCTAAGGCCCGTGGATTACTAACTCAGTGACAGTACCACTATGCCAATCTCCCTGCAGTTATTATACATTACTTTAAATTCTGTAGTGATGATGTGATCAGCCTCTGTGTGTATTTAACCAAATTTTGCAACATTTCCAAGTTTATAACCCACAAGACTGGGCAGGATTGAGTGTCGTGAGGAATATTCAAGGAGGCTTCAAGGTGATTTAGAGAAGTTGAGTGAATGAGCACACGAGGAAGATGCAGTACAATGTAGCTAAATGTGAAGTTGTATACTTTGGCATGAAAAACAGAATGGAAGAGTATTATTTAGATGGTGATACATTAGGAAGTCTGGATTTACAAAGAGATCTGGGTGTCCTTGTGTACCAGTCATCAAGGGGAGGTCATGCCTGACAAATCTGCTAGAATTCTTTGAGAAAGTAATGAGCAGGGTAGACCAAGGAGAGCCAATGGATGTTATCTACCTGGACTTCAAGAAGGCCTTTGACAAAGTGCCACACAGGAGGCTGCTGAGTAAAGAAAGGGCCCATGGTGTTAGAAGCAAGGTGCTAGCATGAATAGAAGATTGGCTGTCTGGCAGAAAGCAGACAGTGGGGATAAAAAGGTCTTTCTCAGGATGGCAGCCGGTGACAAGTGGTGTTCCGCAAGGGTCAGTATTGGGACCACAACTTTTCACTTTATACATTAATGATCTAGATGAAGGAACTGTGGGCATTCTGGCTAAGTTTGCAGGTTATACAAAGATAGGTGGAAGGACAGGTAGTATTGAGGAGGTGGGGAGGCTGCAGAAGGATTTGGACAGGTTAGGAGAGTGGGCAAAGAAGTGGCAGATTGAGTACAATGTGGGAGAGTGTGAGGTCATGCACTTTGGTAAGAAGAATAAAAGCATGGACTATTTTCTAAATGGGGAGAAAATTCAGAAGACTGAAGTGCAAAGAGACTTGGGGGTTCTCGTCCGGGATTCTCTCAAGGTAAACTTGCAGGTTGAGTCAGTAGTCAGGAAAGCAAATGCAATGTTGACATTTATTTTGTGAGGACTTGAATATAAAAGCAGGGATGTACTACTGAGGCTCTATAAGGCCCTGGTCAAGCCACATTTGGAGTATTATGTGCAGTTTTGGGCCCCATTTCTCAGGAAGGATGTACTGGCCCTGTCGCAGGTACAGAGGAGGTTCATGAGAATGGTGCCAGGAATGAGAAGCTTAACATTTGAGGAACGTTTGAGGACTGTGGGACTATTCTCTTGGAGGTTAGACGGATGAGGGGGATCTAATTGAAACTTACAGAATACAGAATGGCCTGGACAGAGTGGATGTTAGGAAGATGTTTCCATTGGTAGGAGAGATTAGGACCTGAGGGCACATCCTTAGAGTAAAGGGAAGACCTTTTAGAACGGAGATGAGGGGAAACTTTTTTAGCCAGAGAGTGGTGAATCTATGGAAATCACTGGCACAGAAGGCTGTGGAGGCCAGGTCATTGAAGACATTTAAGACTGAGATAGATAGGTTCTTGATTATCAAGGGGATAAGGATTACGGGGAAAAGCAGGAGAATGGGGTTGAGGAACTTATCAGATATGATTGAATGGCGGAGCAGATTCGATGGGCCGAATGGCCTAATTTCTGCTCCTATGTCTTATGGTCTTATGGTCAGTCAATGAAAGTAGACAGGCGGGTGTAGCAAGCAAATAGGAAAACTAATTTTATGTTAGCCTTCATTGTAAGAGGACTTGAGTTCAGAAGTAAGGATATCTTACTCCAGTTATACAGGCCCTTGGTGAGACAACACTGGGAGTACTGTGAACAGTTTTGGTCTCATTACCCAAGAGAGGATATACCTGCCATAGAGAGAGTGCAGGGGAGGTTCATTCAGTTGATACTGAGGATAGCAGGACTGTCCTATGAAGAGGGATTGGTTCGTATGGGCTTGTATTTAGAGTTTAGAAGAATGAGAGAGGATTAGTTTGAAACATGTAAAACTCTAACTGGGTTAGACAGACTAGTTACAGGCGGGATGTTTCCTCTGTTTGGAAAATCTAGAACCAGGAGTCACAGTCTCAAGATACAAAGTATGCCTTTTAGGACTGAGATGATGCAACATTTCTTCACTGAAAGGGTGATGAACCTGTGGAATTTGCTACCACAGAAGGCTGTGGAGACTGGGTGACGGAGTACAGTCAAGAAAGAGTTTGATAAGTTTTTAGATATGAAAGGCATCAATTGGTATGGAGAGAAAGTGGGAATATGGTGTTGAGTTCGAGGGTCACTCACGGTCATACTGTATGGCAAGGCAGGTTTAAAAGAACAAATTACCCACTCCTGACCCTAGTTACAAGTTTCTATGTCGTTTTAAAATTAACAGCATTTTCCTTACCAAATGTTCTTCCATGAAAGCCACCCATGAAAGATAGAATAGTTATATCAGGGCTACCAGGTGCCTGAAGAAAGAAGCAGAAAGATTAGATCTATATTACCACTAGGTGACGCTGTTTCACATGAAACCTAAATGGTCTGGTTTTTGGCTTCTTTCTTTATTATTCATTGTAAATCCTATAACACCTGAGTTTATCAATTTATCTACTTTGAGAATTACATATAGAAATCGGGGGATATTTCCAATTTTCAGGATTGAGGAAAAGGGGATTTCAACGGATGCCAGAAAAAAGAGAAAGTGTTGATCACAACCCCTATGCCGCTCCCTCCCCCATGCGGCCCAGTGATATTCTATCTTCTCAGTTGTCAATCTAACAGATTAATTGGAAGCACCATGCAACTAGGGTCAAAGTGTGTGAATTATTTCTCGTCCTCGACTTTCTTTTGGTTCTATACATCCCACAATTCATTACAGAACTATGTTTACAATGTAACCTGTTCACTGAGTGCATCTGAATCGCGGTAACACTCTTGATTATAGTTTCTAAATTGTCAGTAATATCCCCTCTCCAGAGGGAGTGAACATGTTGATCACTCTTGCTTAAGGAAAATGCCAATCCTTTGATCTGGCACTGGGTGCCCAAAGAGGTGGAATCATCTGCTCCCCTTTCAAGGCTGCAGGTAAGCCCAACAGGTTTTACTGCTCAGTCTTGCTGGAGGGAGAGTGTCCTGCCTGTCGAATACCACTGGTAGTGGGAAAAGGCCTGTCAGTGCCCTCGATGGTTTCAGGGCCCGAACTGATCCCCATCCTTCCTGCCTGAATCTTGAGCGGGGGCATTTGGGAGGGTGGCAGTTTCTTTATTCCACACTTTGCTGCCCACCACACCATCCCACCCAACCCTACCAAACATGAAACTGCAAACCCCACCTTGAAACTCAGCTTCCAGGGTTGGTGGGGCCACTGTGCGGTCTAAATTTTGCCCATTGTCTCATATTGTAGAATAGTACAACTAGCCCATTTGTTTCTATCTTCCAAAATGTGATGGCAAAATCTGCGATTAGCATAAATCTACAGTGGGTCATTATCTCTGGTCCTCCATCAATTTATTTTTAACAAAGGTACGGTGAATTAATGGACACTGCTAGAACACTAGAGTTACAGACACCGACCATTGGGGGTAGGATGGTGTAGTTTAGGACTGCAGAAGATTCTGAGCTTTGGAAGGGTTCAGGTTGTGCAAAATTTTAGTTTTGAAGTCTTCGAATGTTAGGAGCTATCTTAGGTCAGCAATCACATGGGATGGCGGTTTTGAGGGACTTGTTGTGGGATACAATATTGATAACAGTGCTGACAATGGGAGGACACTGGGAGTGCAAAGAAATAGTCAACATACAAAATATGCAGCAGAAACATCACAGTATAAATTTACATTAAAGAAGGAAACGTTTATATGCCTACATTTGAAAACACATACAATCAATGAAGTGTCTTGAATATGTGCCATTTCTCATGACTGTTCAGATGTACAAGAAAACAGAACATAAACACAGGAGAATACGGATCAGGAAAACAACAATGATGGTTTAGCAAGACTGTCACACAACTGGAATGAAATACCTATTCACAACTTTTCAAGTGGAGAATGTAACAAAATAAAATGCATAAAGAAACAGCTACCAGCTTTATGGAGCTGGTATGACGGGAACACCAAAGTTGAATTTTCTCAGAACTTAAGCATTTACCTGGTTGATCATACAAGATTCCAGCTCCTCCTTTGTATGTATAGCGTTGCCTCTTTCCTTGTTCTGCAGAGAAAAAGCACAGTGACACCTAATGACTCATTTATTTTCTGCATTGGAGGATCTGTCAGAGCAGACTAGCAACAGCAGATTCCAGATGTTATGTTTGCTGAGAACAACTGGAAGAGGTAGCTTTCCTCAGGCAGCAGTGATGGAGCTGCTGTACAAAAGCTTCGTCTTTTGCTGTGTCAACTGCCACTTTTGATTTTAAATGAGTTGAAAAGTCAGTACAAGCCCATAATGCAACTTCTTAAATGCTACCGCCATAAACCTTTTCCATTGGTTGGTGAAGCTTTCTAAATCACAGAATAAGTCTTTTTCAAGATTGTAACTTGTAGGTAGGGAATCAGCACATAAAATTAAAGCACATGGGGTAGTGTATCGATATGAATAGAGAGCTGGTTTGCATACAGGAAACAAAGAGTTGGAATAAACTCTTGAGTGGCAGCCAGTGATTCGTGGATACCATAGTGCTTGGACCCCAGCTATTCACAACATACATCAACGATTTAGATGAGGGAACTAAATGCTATACCTACAGTATATTGCAGATGGGTGGAAGAGTTGGCTGTGGGGAGGATGCAGAGGTGCTTTAATGTGATTTCGACAAGTTGAGTGAGTGGGCAGATGCATGGCAGATGTAGTTTAATACGGATAAATGTTGGACTATTCATTTCGGGAGCAATAAACAGGAAGGCAGATTATTATCTGAGTGGCAACAGATTGGGAAAGTAGGAGGTGCAATGAAACCTGGGTGTGCTTGTACACCAGTCACTGAAAATAAATATGCAAATCAGCAGGCAATGAAAAAAGCAAGTGGCATGTTGGCCTTATTAGTGAGAAAATTTGAGTCCGGGGCAGGGGTCTCTTGTTGCAATTGTACAGAGTGTTGGTGAGACTTCACCTGGAGTATTGTGTGCAGTGTTGGTCTCCTTATCTGAGGAAGGATGAAATGGCAATGGACTAAAGGTGCAACAAAGGTTTACCAGACTGATTCCTGGGATAGCAGGGCTGACGTATGAAGAGAGACTCGATCAGTTAGGACCATATTCACCGGACTTGAGAAGAATAATGGGAGAATCTCATAGACACCTATGAAATTCTTCCATGACCCGAGAGGATAGATGCAGAAAGGATATTCCTGATGACTGGGGCTTTCAGAACCAGAAGTCACAATCTGGTAAGCCATTTAGGACTTAGAAATTTCTTCACACAGAGAGTGGTATTGCTGTGGCATTTTCTGCCAGAAAGTGGTTGAAGCAAAAACATTAAATTGTTTCAAGGAGGAAATAGATACTGGTTTTACGGTTAAAGGGATTAAAAGGTATGGGATGACCAGCATTGATCACACTGAATGGCACAGCAAGCTCAATGGGCCAAATAGCTTACTCCTGTCCCTATTTTCTAAGTAAACTTTAGATTATGATTTTCAAATGACTCCAGGAGTGTATCAGACGGTAGGAAATGTATCTATATTTCTATTGATTCTGACATTTTCTAAAGCAAACGACAGAGAATTTATTACAAACTATTACAGTCCTTTTTATCATTTGATGATCAATAAGTGTAATGTTTTCTTCTCTCCCCACTATTCTGTAAATCATGAATTCAATTGCTGACATGATCAATCATTGTCTGTGATGATCAGAATTTCACAACTTTATTAAAATGTATCTTGGAACCTGAACTGGATTTTCTGGTGAATAATTATGTCGTTGAGATGCTGGGGAATGACATACTTTATTGCTTTTGACATGGATTCAGCATCAAGTCTACTTAGCACAGTTAATACATGACCAGGTCAAGAATAAAGCTCCTTCAATTTCAGTCCCAACACAAGAACCCCATATTTTTAATAGTGTTTTCATTTCTGTTGAGAAATTTGAAGTTTAAACCAAAAAGTGCTGGAAGTAATCAGCAGATCAGGCAGCATCTTTAAAGAGAGAAACAGTGTTAATGTTTCAGGTTAAAGACCTTTCTTCAGAACAGGAAACAGAGGTGTAACAGATGCTAAGCAAATTCAGAGGTGGGGAAAGAGTGGTGGGAGCGGGTGTAGGTGGGTTGATGAGAGTGTCAAATGAAAGTTCTGTGCTAGGCAAGATCAAACGACTGAAGGGATAATGATGGAAAACAAAAGATGATGGTAATTGGTCAAGTGATGAAACTGAAGATGAATCTAAAGGCAGTACAAATAGCAACAGAAGAACAATCATCCAAAACCATTGCTCAAAGACGTGGGGACAATGAAGATGTAATTTTATATTCCTCTCACTGTTGATGCTTAAAGTCTTTCGCTCAAGTGATGATGTCACTCACTTTGTGTTGGTTTATAACTGCTCAATCTCATTTTATTTAGGACCATTAAAACCAACAGAGTGGAAGCTTTCATCTCAGTCAGTGCTGTATCCAAACACAATTTACCAGCCTTCAAAACCAGAACTCATTTAATTAACAGAACTAAGCTGCTTACTATTGAAATCTCCTAACAAAACATGCAGTTAGTTTTTGAAACAGAACCCCTCTCTCCTGTCCCTGTGGTTCTAAGAGTTGCTCCTCTGTAATCAGCTATTTTCCATAAATGAGACTCCATTTTCAACTTGAAGTCACCCATCAGCCCATCCAAGATCTTGCAAGATCCAGAACGTGAAATGCAGGATCTTGATTCTTAATGATGGCTTGCTGCATAATTTTCAAAACTTGACAAATTGACAAACGGAGGTTGTCAAAAAGGCCCTTTTAGTAACAAAAACAGAAATTGCTGGAAAAGCTCAGCATCTATGGAGAGAAATCAGAGTTAACATTTCAGGTCGAGTGACCCTTCCTCAGAATTCCAGTTCTGAGGAAGTGTCACTCGACTTGAAACATTAACTCTGATTTCTCTCCATAGATGCTGCCAGACCTGCTGAGCTTTTCCAGCAATTTCTGTTTATGTTTCTGATTTACAGCATCTACAGTTTGTTTGGTTTTTATTTAGGCCCTATTAGTACTTCTGTATTATGACGACGTAAGTGTATCTTCATACTGCCTTTGCATGGAGAGATTTCAAAGTAAAGTGGCAATTTCTTCACTTACTCGATACCAGATACAAGCTGCTTTGAAGGCGTTCTCATTGGAACAGGAGCCACATGCCATAGTTTGTACTTGCCTCAAACCTTTTGGAGCGATCTGTTTAGGAACAAAATTAGGGCCTCAGCAATAATACATTCATCATGATTATGCATCAACAAAAACTGGTAATCCTAATGGGTTGGGTCCAAAACAATTTAGAGACAGTTATCTTGGGCATAGTGTTCCATGTAGTTACAAAAGCTGTTGCTTTGCCTCATATCACATGTTGTTTTTGACCAGTGCTGGTGTTGGCTCTGGTGGAGATTTATGTTTTTTTTGAAAAAATTATGATGAAATCCATGATCCTAATGACTGTGTTACTCTACATTAGCAATGAAATTTTCCAACTGAAATTATAGATGCAGCAAGTGAATCCTTGGTGTATAGAGTCTATTGTAGTATGGTAACAGGTTGCAAAGGAACAGGAAGCACATTTTGGGATTATGGCAATATTTTAAAATTTCCATTATCCAGCACAGTCTTGGAACTGGTATTACTGGCTGACCAAAATACTGGTTGAAGGGATTTCATATTGAGGGGAGCATATTTAAATAGGTCCTGTAGGAAAAAGAATGTCTGTAGACATTGCAGTCTCAAATCTCAAATGTTTTCCTTCCATAGTTAAGAGACAAGTGGCTTTACAAACGACAGGGGCATTGAACAATGTTGGAACATTTTTTAGTCGTAATTTGGCTGCTGCCAACAGTGAAAAAATAGGCACCAAAATAATTAGAACATAAGCAGAAAACCCAAGCCTGTGCTACTCCCTCTCAATGGTTTCTCAGTCTCTTTGGGGCCAGTCAGAACAGCCCATGGCTGGGTGATTCGGAGCAAAGGAGTGCTGCCTTTAACTATTCAAATATCATTTCAATTTGGTTACAGGTATGTGGTTAAATAATAAAAGCATTCTTGATCAGAATCGAAGTAGTTTTGCATACATAACTCACGCATACTTCATTTTTAATGGCCCGGCAACACTTTTTTTTGCTAAAGCCCCAAAATACAGCAGTCTGGATCTGGAAATTCCAGTTGGAAGAAAATTCTGGGACAGTGCTAGATAACACAAATGCTACTGTATTCAGAATTCCTCAATTTTGGATTAGTCTTTTTGACTCTCTGCTATACAGCATTCACAAACAGAAATTAAATAGAACAATGATAACAAGGTGTGGAGCTGGATGAACACAGCAGGCCAAACAGCATCATAGGAGCAGGAAAGCTTGACGTTTGGGGCCTAGACCCTTCCCGAAATGTCAAGCTTTCCTGCTGCTATGATGCTGCTTGGCCTGCTGTGTTCATCCAGCTCCACACCTTGTTATCTCGGATTCTCCAGCATCTGCAGTACCTATTATCTCTCTTAAGTAGAACAATGTTGTTCCAATCCATTAAATTATGCCCCATCTGGCCTGAAATGCTGTCACACATCACCCCTCCATTCTCCACACGCCACACAGTAGAACTCACTGAAAGCAGCGTCTCGGACAGCTTCTGAACATAATACTCAGGAGGCAGGCATCCCAGGGCAGGTCTGTTTATGAATGAACTCTGTGGTAGAACACAACACAAAATACTTATTAGCCCTTTCAAAAATAGTGCAGTTAAAACAAGAATGCATGCAAACAAGAAGCCTAAATTACCTCCTGCATGAGAGGAAGTGGGAAGAATGGGAAAGAGAGGCAGCATAAACTAACTGGTGCAATTTTATAGGGCAATCGAAATAGAAAACTGGCTGTAATTACACAAATTTTTATAGCTAGCAGGATAAGTTGATACAGCTGTCAAAAAAGCACATGTGATCCTAGGTTTTATAAATAAAACGTATGGAGTAGAAAAGCAAGGAGACTATGCTATACCTTTATGTCTTAGGTCTCACTTGGGATATTGTGTCTAATTCTGGGCATCACACTTTGAGAAAGGGTCAAGGCCTTGGAGAGGCTGCACAGGAGGTTTCAGGTACTTGGCAAAGAACCAGAAAAGGGAGGAGGAGACCATGTTTTAACACCATGAGTTATGAGTTATGATCCAGAACGCTTTACATAAAAGTGTGTTTGGAGCAGATTCAGTTGTAACTTTCAATAATGGTAGATGGATAAATACTTGAAGAGAGAAAGATTGCAGGGCTATGGAGAAGTTTGTAGGACCAAACGAATAGCTTCAAATGCCGGCACAGCCTTGAGGGGCTGAATTGCCTCCTTCTGCACTGTGTGGTCCTAAGACGCAGTTATCAAATTACCATACACTTCAATTTTGTATTGACATTCATTTCAGCTTGACAACTGCAGTTTAATAAAATCATTTAATCAGCTTTGACATTGCTTATTGGAGAATGAGTACGGATTTAGTTGCAAAGTTGGTAGTCTCTTTAAGGCCATTCGGCAATTATTCTGACCAAATGATCTTAAATAGGAACATCATAGTATCAATTACACACAAATTCTAGTTGCTGTTGGATTTTCTTTCAGATTGACCAAGATGAAAAACAGCAGAAATTATTGATGTCTTTTCTCGCTGCGTATACAGAAGAAAATCCCAGTTATGATTTGTTGCTGTCTCAGCTTTTTCCATGTGAAATGGGGTTTCCACAGGCTGGTTCATCACCCTTCTCCATCTCCATTCAAATCAATCAGCATTTAGATTTTTACAGCTCCCCCCTCAACCCCGTGGCTAACTCGGGACAGGTGACCACCACTGATGGACACCGTGTCTGCACCAGTAGCTAGGTTCCTCATTTCCTCCTCTGGCCAATAAGTCCTGGACTGGGACTTTGTGGTGTGTTATTGTTTTGTACAAAGTGTGACATTTAGAAATTGACTGATTCATGGGCCATGAGGTTTTTATGTTGCTATACCATGTACAAATGGAGATGCTATCCTGCACAGCTCTATCAAAATAACTTCCACATAGCTGGTTTGCTAACTTTCAGCTTTTAAAGATAAGTTGCAAAGCCCGATACAACTTGAAAATGGGTGAGGGACCGCAATGCGCTATTAACCCCTGCCCATTGTTCCCGATGCAGGCAGCATGCAAATTTTGTGCTTATTTTACTGTTCCCACCATGCAGCCTGGTTAGGCTCACTATAAAGTAACTGTTTCCTTGAGCAGAGGGTACAAAGCCATGAGAGGAGCTGGACTGTACTACTTAGAAGTCAGACCTCACCTCCGAAAGAAGATTGCATTGTGGCAGGAGCAGTTGCTAGAAATTAACCAGAAATTCACCCAGGAAAGACGCAAGAATGGCACAGCAAGGGACAGCATAGGCCCCAAGATTTTCCAAGCTGCACTGAATGTCCGGTCAAGGATGTGTCATCAACCAGCAGGAGAGCAGGAAGCTCCCCGGATACAATCTTAAAAAGGAGTGGGATCAAGTCAATGCAGCAGTTGATGGCACCACGGGAGCGTGAACGACCTGGTCTCAGTATTGCAAGAATTCAATTATATCACAGGGGAGGTCAAAGTTAGTAAATGCCACCTCAAATGCCATAGCTCAACAACTGCACCACTATCCTCATGCATTATTCAATTCACCATACCTTTATTACTCACCTCCCAACATTTTCAATTAATCAGGCTTTCATAGATTTGTCTCACCATCACTACATACCGATTCCCCCTCCTCACATCCTACTTTCTGTCATCCTCTAACCTCTTTGCGTTTACAAGCTGCAGATGGTGCAAGCATTCACCCCATACTTCCCCCCAAACCCCCTCACAACTCTAGCCTTTTTCCTTTTAAATACCCACGAAGTGTGACCTGGCCAGGCAGCAGGACAAGGGAAGGAAGGGAAGTGCAGGAAGAGAGCAATGATGATGAAACACCATCGCACTCACATACCAGCAGCCACCAGCTCAGATGTTCGTTCTGTAGGTGTTTTAGAGGATAGTTGGGATTTGTATGAGGCGATATGGGAATGGAACAAGGAGTGTCAGCTCACCGGAGGACAAGGGGTGCTATGTATTCTGCTGCAGAGGGCACAAATGAAGACTTTGTTGCAGTGACATACAGATGGGTTTGCAAAAAGAAATGCTTGGCACAGTGGCAGCCCTGTCAGAAAATCTGTGGTCAATGTGGAAGTACATGGATGACACTGGTGCCATCTCAGCACAGGGATTTGCAGAGAGTTTGGAGCTCAATTTTTCCAGTATGGGAGTGGTGGACAACATTGTGACAACATTTGCAGATCCAAGATACAGGATCTAACAGTTGATGTCTTATCTTCTGTTACTGTACGAGAAGTCACACAACATAGCAGTGCTATCATGTAAGCTCATACTGCTGCCGTCATAGCTGCGGATTGTAAAGGACTTGTGGGATATCATAGCAGTCCAGCATGCTGGCCTCCGACACGTTGCTAGGATTGCTCAGGGAAAATGGCGGTGGAACTTTGCGGCACAAGTCTGCTGTCCTCTTTCAGGATGCAAACACTCGTCCATCCACCAATGTCACCTGACCAGTACCTCTGAGTGACCGTTAGACATGCAACACAGACATGCCGTGGTGCTGCAGTCTGAGTCATGACTACTTGGGCCAAAGCATCTTGAGGTCTTCCTGACTGTTCCACCTTGGGCGGGGGCATGTGTGTGTATTGGGGGGTGGTGGTTGCGATGCATTTTCTCTGATTGGTTGCCCCCACAATTGAATTTTCCTGGATGTGTTGGGCACTCTTGTCAGCTAATTTACTGCCACCCCATGCAACCTGTGGTATATCAAAGAGTGACGGACAACAGCCAACAGCGCTCCCTGAATCTGTCCACGCGCTGAATCCTGAAGATGTGGTCTGTTTATGAACGGAAATGGTGAGCTCTGATAGTTTATCATCAAACACCAAATTCCCTCCCCATATTTTGAAAAGTCTGGGCCAATATTCATCAATTAGTTTCCAACATCACATAAAATTTAAGAACATCAGGATGAGTTCTAATGGAGGCTGCATAAATAAAAAAAATCATAATTTAAATACTTAAAAATCTAGCAAAATTTTAAGGATCAAATACATTTAATCTAACGAGAAACTTAAAAGACCAGATGGTTTAAATTGTTGGATATAAATGTGCTGTTGATAGTTTTCTGGTAGAAAATGTAGCCAGTGTCAGACTGTAATGTATAATTCTGATTTACAACATCATAACTTATCACTGGTGGCAAGTCCAAACACCCAACTGAAGTCAGTCAGTTAATTAAATAGATCATTCTGACAAATAGATAAAAGTCATCATAATGTGAAACACTTTGATTTAGAACTCTGGTTTCTGTAACTGATTGAAAAAAAGAGATCAAACAGCAAATACACTCAAGATTTCATTTATTTGAAAGTCTAGTTATTTGCACTAGCCAATCAGTAAACAAAAAAAAATGAAGGACAACATCCTGCTAACAACTGAGAGCCGGTCATGTTCAGCAAATAAAAAGAAATACAAACCTTCCTAACCACTAGTGGGACTGCTCTCAGTTAGTTGTATATTGATGTATCAGAGCTTCACCAGAGCATCTCTCACATGGGCTAATACTCCCACCTTTGCACTATCACTTTTCCAAAGATTACCTTTGGCTGACCATTATTCCTCACTTACATCCTGCCCCTTGAACCAACATTCAACCATTTTGTTTTATCTGTGTCTCAGCTCTTTTCAGACAGGTTGACTGACATCCAGGCTTGGATGTGCCACAGCTTCCTCCACCTAGTATTGGGAAAGCTGAAGATTTTGCCAGCAGCAGCAAATAAACAGCACTTGCTGTTCAGCAGGTTTACAGCTGTCAGCAGGCATCCAACAGAACGTAGTGTCCCTCACTGGAGATGTGGGACTTCTATGAACTAGACAATCACATTGAAGAATTCGAACTGAGTTACACTGGGGCTTAAATACCCCTGAAAATAGATTAGGGAATTACAATGTGTAATTAACCTACTCCTGTTGACGACAATGCAGGTAGCACACAAACTTCACACTGCTCGCTTATTTGAATAAGATCTCTGTCCAGCCAATGTTAGTTGCTAGCTTGATGATTCAGCAAGGGGTTATATCATGAGGGATCAGTGCTGCTTAAGTCTACCCTGCACTGTTTAAAATGAGTGGGCACCTCTTAAAGGGGGAGGGGTGCAATGTGGCTGCAGCGGATAGTGGAATTATGACTGAAGAGAATCTGACCTGGGAAAAAGTGAAGAATGGCCCAACCATGGACAGTATACATTCCAGGTGCACTGCAGGTATTGCTAGAGGAGACATATCCTGTATCTGCCCTTCAATCCAGTATTTCTTTTATATTTGGGGACGAGGCCATCACTGACTAGGCAGCATTTATTGCCTGTCCCTAATTGCCCAGAGGGCAGTTATGAGTCAACCACATTGCTGTGGGTCTGGAATCACATGTAGGCCAGACCAGGTAAGGATGGCAGTTTCCTTCCCGAAAGGACATTAGTGAACCAAGTGGGTTTTTTCCAATAATCTGCAATAGATTCATGGTCATCGTTAGACTCTTAATTCCAGATATTTATTGAATTCAAATTCCACCATCTGCCGTGGCAGGATTCGAACCCAGGTCCCCACGTTAACAGTCCAGTAATAATACCAGTAGGTCATTGCCTCTCCCAGTATATCAGTGCAGCAATCTACCAATAACATTTACTGGTAGAGCCTGATTCTGCAGTACATGAGAATCTATAATTAGCTGCAGATGGTAAAAGTGTGTAATCCTTACTTTGCGCCCATCCTCCCATTACAACCCTAACCTTGCACCTTTTTCCTTCCAGGAACCAAAAGAGATCTGACTTGACCAGACAGCGGAGAACCACTAAGGAGAGTGTAATAGTGAAATAATTTGATTTCACACTTCCTGCCACCGACTCAGTTACTGAAGCAGCACACAGATTAAAGGCAGGATCTGCATGTGATGAAACACTGGCATGAGTGACCTGCAGCCAGGGGAAAGGGTTGGTCAGGTACCAGCTTGTGGCTGGGTGGGTGAGGTCAAATACTGGTTCTGCGGCAGGAGAATAGAGATGTGCAGCAGCCTATGGAGGAACACATGGGGATGCACAATAACATATTTGATGGATTGGTAGGTCTACCTTTCCTGAGGAGGAGACTGTGGCTCCATAGAGAGTGTGAACTAGCAGACATTTATTCAAAAGATCTCATTCATTCTACCATATATACCATTCTGTCATGCTATTGGCCATCAGCCACCAGGGCAAGTTGAATACATCCTGAGATGGTGCTGAACTAACTAGGCCTGGAGCTGCTGAATTTCAATCTCTCAGACCACCTTTAACCTCCTCACTGAAACACACCAGCTACACTGCGTATTGAGTACATATGTCGGCAAATAGGAGGTGGAACAACACACTACATCACAATGAAAGCCCATTCCCATTCCATTTCATTGTTCACCTCCATCCCTATCTCAGTCAATCTACTGCCAATCAACATGAGACTCTGATCTCCGGTGTGCTCCTGGATGTTCTTCTCTCCTTCATCTGCCCACCTTTTAATCTCACTGATTTGCATAGTTTCCCATTTATATTTTCAAATCTTTCTGTGGTCTCAGTCTTCACTACCCTGTAACCTACTTCAGTTGTAAAATACTGACTTCCCCATATCGAGTGAACTCTGTACTTGTCTGATTCTCTGCACTCACTTCTCCTTAACCCCATCCCAGACGGTCGAGCCAAGGCCCTATTACATGAACCGTGCCCCCTATATCTCCACACATCTCCTACTGTCTCCTTCTGACTCAGCATCCATCTAAGACCAAAATCCCAAGATTTTTTTCTGATGAAGGGTTTAGGCCCGAAACGTCAAGTTTTCCTGCTCCTATGATGCTGCTTGACCTGCTGTGTTCATCCAGCCCCATGCTTGTTATCCCAAAATCCCTGTGAAGGGCTTAGAGACAACTTTCATTGTCGAAGTTGTGTAACAATGCAGGTTGTTCCTGTTTTAGTTGGCACTTAGTAAACAGAGTACCGACGTATATTTTTCCAACACGTATTGAGAACCACTCTTCCCGACTAAAACTAAAACTGATCTGTAGTAACCCAAGAGGCAGCTGAAGTGTAATCGCAACATAATCACCAAAATATTCTGCAAGTTACAAATAAAACAGTGAAATAATATGTCAAAAAAGTAATAAAATGAAAACTAAAGCTTTTCATTCTTTAACCTCCTGCTTGACACTTTTGTCATCAAGTGGTAGCCACATTTTGAAATGACGCCAGCTTACATCATTAGATGAGGTTGTGGATACCACTTTGAGGCAGTTAACTCATTGTTGATGCCAGACACCCTGTCCCAATGATGCCAGCATGCACTCTGGAAATTACCCTAATAATGTTCTGTGAGTTAATGAACTTACTGTAAGTGACATATTGGATGGAATGTCCTGATTTTAAATTACGAAGTGCTTGCAAAGTCAAAGATCTAACACTGAAAACTTTATTTTGCTTCTCCTAAATAAATCTTCCACATACAATTTTACCGAGATGCTTTAAAGCACCATTTAGTGTATCATAGAAGCCAAGTATCTCTGAAGTTCAGCATGCGTCTGCAAAGACAGCAGACGGACAAGGTCTTGGAGACACTGGTTTTATGGTGTTTACTAAGTCACAGGAGGACAATGTACCTGTGGTGGGATTATTCAGAGTTGTCTTTGGCTTGTGCCATTAGGCCTCCCAGAAAAGACCAAGTGCTATACCTTCCACAGGCTGCACACTGGAAGTGGCCACTTGTCCATTTCATTGGGCTGCTCAAAACGTCCATGTCTCTGTACAGCCCAGCTGCACAATGACAGGAAGATGCGGCAGTACATTATTCTATGTGGTGGGGCACTGTTGGCAGAATATGCTAACTCTCTAGTTAATCTGCTCACTGTGCTTGTGAGAAACCAGCAACTCTCCCTCTTGGAGCTCCAGGATGATATTATTACAACTCCTTTCTGTCCTCAGAAGGCCAGTGTGTGGAGGAGTGGAGCCACAGTGGGTGGAAGAATGTTGTGGTTCCTCCATAACTGATGTTACCCCAAATCTAGAAACTGACTCTACCGAGAATTCCTTGAGTCATGGTCACCCCAAAGCTTGGTAGCCTGTTCCTTCATAAATCTGTAAATAGAACAAATGTACGTGGTTTTAGAATTAGATGTTAAAATGTTACCTTCTTTAAAAAGAATTCTTGTGTTTCTTAATTTGATATCTATTTTAAAATAATGAACAGAACTACTTAACGTCAAGTGTCATTGAAACATAAAAGATTATTTCAAATAATTATTATTTATAGAGTCATAGGGTCATACAGCATGGAAACAGACCCTTCAGTCCAACCAGTCCCTGCCAACCATAATCCCAAACTAAACTTGATCCACCTGCCTGAGCTTGGCCCATATCCCTCCAAGAATTTCTTTTTCCATGTCCTTATCTGTGTGTCTTTTAAACTTTGTAAGTGCCCGCATCCACCACTTCCTCTTGAAGTTCATTCTACACATAAACCACTCTCTGTATAAAAAAGTTACTCCTCATGCCTTTTTAAAATCTTTCTCCTGTCACTTTAAAAATATACTCCCTCATCTTCAGTAACCTACCGTAAGGAAAAGGCATCTGCCATTCACTTTATCTATACCCCTCATGATTTTACAAATCTCTATAAGGTCATCCCTCGATCTCCTATGCTCCAGTGAAAGAAGTGCCAGCCTATCCAGCCTCTCTTTTTAATTCAAATCCTTCATTCCCAGCAACATCCTGATAAATCCTTTCTGAACCCTCTCCAGCTTAATATAGCAGGGCGAACAGAACTGCTCACAGTACTTCAGAAGAGGCCTCACCCATGTCGTGTACAATCTCAACATGATGTCCCAACTCTTAAACTCAAACATCAGAGCAATGAAGGGAAGTGTGCTAAATGCTTTCTTAACCACCCTGTCAACATGTGACACACTTTGGAGGGAATTACATACCTGAACCCCCAGGTCTCACTGTTCTGCAACACTATTCAAGGCCCTACTTTTAACTGTATAAGTCCTGCCCTTGTTTGTTTTACCAAAATGAAATATCTTGCAGTATCCTTTTCTCCATCTGCCACTTCTCAGCCCATCAACCTAACTGATCAAGGTCTCTTTGTAATCTTAGATAACCTTCTTCACTATCCAAGATACCACCACTTTTGGTGTCATCCACAAACATACTAACCATCCCATGTGATCTAATTTTACTACCACGAGGAACCTTGTCAAAGACTTTACTAAAGTCCAAGTAAACAACATCTACTGCTCTGCCCTCATCAATCTTCCTCAAAACTCAATCAAATTTGTGAGACATGATTTCCCTTGCACAAAACCATGTTGTCTATCCTTAATCATTCTTTGCCACTCCAAATGCATATAAATCCTACCTTTCAGAATCACCTCCAATAACTTACCCACTATCGAAGTCAACTCACAGGTCTACAGTTCCCAGGCTTCTCCTTGTATCCCTTCTTAAACAAAGGCACAACATTAGCCACTCTCCAGTCACCCAGCATGTCACCTTTAGTTACAGGTGATACAAATATTTCTGTAAGGGGCCCTGCAATTTCCTCTCTAACTTCCCACAATGTCCAAGAATACACTGCATCAGGTCCTGGAGATTTATTCACCTTAATATTTTCTAAGGCCTCCAGCATTGCTCTTCTGTAACTGTTTTCAAAACATCAATATTTATTTCCCTGAGTTCAATAACCTCCATTTCTTTCTTCACAGTAAAAACTGATGCAAAAGTATTCATTTAATATCTTCCTCATCTCTTGAGGTTCAACACAAAGAGCGACCTCTTTAATCTTTAAGGGGCCATACTCTCTCTCTAGTTGCTTTCTTGCTCTGAATATACTTGTAGAATCTGTTTGGATTATCGTTAACCTTATCTGCCAAGGCTATCTCATATCCCCTCTTTGCCTTCCTGATCTCAATATAATAATTCCCCTCCAATCTCTATATTGTTCAAGAGATTCAATTGAATCCAGTTGTCTACATCTGATATATGATTCTTTTTCATTCTTGAATAGAACTTCAATATCTTTATTCATTCATTGTTCTCTAATCTTACCAGCCTTACCTTTCACTCTAACAGGAACATAATTACTCTGAACACTCATTGTCATACTTTTGAAAGCCTTTCTCTGATCAGACGTCTCTTTAATTGTGAACATCTACTCCAATCAACTTTTGAAAATTCTTGTCTCATACCATTAAAATTTGCCTTACTCTAATTAAAAACTTTAAACTTTTATGCAAGGCTTATCCCTTTCCATAACTATTTTGAAACTGTTACAAATTATGATCACCAATCCCGAAGTGTTCCCTTACTATCACTTCAGTCACTTGTCCTGCCTTATTATCCAAGAGAAGGTCACGTTTTGCTCTTTCTCTAGCAGTAACGTTTACATATTGATAAAGAAAATTTCCTTGAACACATTTCACAAATTCTTCACTATCCAAACCTTTAACACTATTAGTCAATGTTTGGAAAATTAAGATCATCTACTATTAAAACCATATTATTCTTACATATATCTGAGATCTCTCTGTGTATTTGTTCCTCAAATTCCCTCTGACTATTGGGGGGCCTATAGTACAATCACATCAAAGTAATCACTCCTTTCTTATTTCTAATATCAACCCATATATTTTCACTGGACGATTTTTCAGAAATATCTTCTCTAGACAGCAATAGTATTTTTCTTAATCAAAAATGCCACTTCCCCTCATCGTTTACCTCCTTTTCTATACTTTTTATAGCATCTGAACCCAAAAACATTGAGCTGCCAGTCTTGTGCATCCCTCAGCAACGTTTCTGTAACAGCTATGTCCCAATGCCATGTTCCCACATATGCGCTGAGTTCATCAACCTTACCTGTAAGACCCCTTGCATTGAAATAAATGCAGTTTAATTCTTCAGAGTTACTCTGTTCTCTGACTTGCTCTTTTCTAAATAGCTTGTTCTTTTCAAATTCCGAACCATCCTCATTGTTCTTTCTATTTACTCTGCTACTTAGGATCCCTCCACGCCCCTTCTCTAATAGTTTACAATGACACTTAATAGGACTAGCAAATCTCCCCACGAGGGTATTGGTCCCTATTTGGTTCGGGGAAACCTATCTTTTCTGCCCCAGAACTGATCCCAATGATCCAAGAACCTGAATCCCTAAAGATTACACCAGCACTTCAGCCATTGATTTATCTCCTTTATCCTTTTATTCCTTCCCTCATTTAAGCTTGGCACTAGGAGTAAACCAGAGATTACTACTTTTGAGGTTCTGTTTTTTAATCTTAATCTTTTTAATCTTTTTTAATCTTCTACCTAACCTCTTACGTCACTTTGTAAAGCCTTAAACTTTTTCCTAACAATGTCATTCCTAACAATGTGTACAATAACTTCCTGCTTCTCACTCTCCCCTTTAACAATACTCTTCAAATGTTTTGGCACCAGGAAAGCAAAATACACAACACTGTGCGCAGAATCTTGTGTCCGTGCCCCTCAAGGGATAGTCCCCTTTAACAATTATTCTTTCAAATTTAGTCAAATCCCACCTAACATAAGGGTTTAGGCCCGAAATGTCACGTTTTCCTGCTCCTATGATGCTGCTTGAGCTGCTGTGTTCATCCAGCCCCATGCTTGTTATATCGGATTCTCCAGCATCTGCAGTACCTTTTATCTCTAACATAAAATTCATTCTTAGTGCCCAAGATCTGACTGCCTCTTCTATTTTCCTCTGGGGTGAGTATCCTTTTCAAAGGTACCCAGAACTGAATATCTGTCTGAGAGAGGAATAGCCACGGTAGACTTTCGAACTACCCTGTTCCCTTTCCTGACAGGCACCCGATTATCTGACTGATCCTGCTGTGTAATCACTTCTCTAAATCTACTAGCCATCCAACTCTGTGTCTCTTGTATGCCCTCAAATGACATTAAGCCTAAAAAGATGCAGCTTTCACAAGCACCTTATATATAAAATAAACTACCTTTCCTTATCCAAAGAAATAATATTCAGCATGCAAAAAATTAAACATGAACAACTGAATGAAAAGCAACTCAAATAGTCCAGCAGACCGCTTTCAATCCTCTGATATAAAAAAAAATCTCACTCCAGTGCTGAACACGTGTAGGCCTTTCCAAAAGCTCCATAAACACAACTCCATTTTTTCAAAAAAATCACCTCCTTGATTTAAAAAATTGCTTTAGCATGTTAAAAATTAAAAAAAAAATCTCCCCTTCTATACATACAATATTTTAGCGTATAATTTTAGGGAATAAAATTCTGAGCTATCCACGTGGAGACCTCTCCAAAAGCTCCATAAACACAACGCCGTTTGGAAAAAAACGCTTTTTTGCGTATGTATTGTTTTTAACGACATTAAAGATTTTTATTTACCTGTAATACTTTACAAGGTCATTGGTTTCTTTTTAATCATTTTTGTCCAGTGGTGTTTTTCTGTCCTCCGCAATTGTTCTCCACTCCCGTTTCATAACCAGATTTGTAACATGTGGCATGGTTTCTTTTTTCAGCCTCCTTGGCTAAATTCTGGAATTTTCTCTCACATTTTATTCTTTCAGTTTCACTGTCATTACAATGCTTCCATGTCTAAGGAGGTTTGTAATTTCTTTTGCAATTTCTTAAAACTTGCTGTCTGAACGTGATCTTTCTCTCCCTTCCAATCCCAACCCTCTCTGTTCAAACCTTTTCCTATCTTTTTTATCAGCATTACTATAGTCATTGTTTTTCTTTATACTTCTCCATGTTTCTTCCTAAGCTACAAGAGTCCCACCACATGCTTTTTTTCTCCCTCTAACTTTACTGTGTTGAAATCTCAGAACAATGCAAGTAACCTCTCTCATCTATCCATAAACCTGTTAAAACTGACCATCTTGAACGTTAGAAAATCTAAAGGTCCCTGGTTCAATCCTGAGTTTTGGCAAAATGAGCGCTTGCTGATCGTGTCAGCCTTTGTTTTAAAACTGTACGCAACAAACGACAACACCTTCTGGTTGCCAGCAATTTTAACTCCCCCTCCCACTCCCTGTCCATCCTGGGCCTCCTTGAGTGTCACAATGACATCACCCGCAACCTGGAGGAGCAACATCTCATATTCCACCTCAGGAGCCTACAGCCCGATGGCCTAAACGCGGAATTCACCAGTTTGAAAATCTCTCCACCCTGACCTCATCCTATGTCCAAGCCTCCCTCTCATCCTCGCCTCCTTGACCTGACACAACCTGTTGATCTTTTCTCCCTCCTATCCGCCCCTCCCATCCACTATCCAATCCCCACCACTCCCTACCTGCACTCACCTAACACCATCCCACCTACCTTCCCCAGCCCCGCCCCTCTTCTCTATTTATTACTGAGCTCTCTTCCCGCCTCTCCATTTCTGAAGGAGGGTCCTGGCCTGAAATGTCAACTTTCCTGCTTTACTGATGCTGCCTGGCCTGCTGTATTCTTCCAGGTCCACACTGTGTTATATCTTGACTCAAGTTGCTTTGTTTGCTACTCCTTTCAATCTTCATGACAGTCTGACCAATCTTTGGCCTTTTACGTAAATTTCTCAATGAAATAAAATATAGCCATCTTGAAGTCTTCAGCTGAGATATTATAATTATTTCCTATGTAATAATGTTGCCTGGCAACTTTTGATTTACAATCAACAAAAACATTTGACCTAGCATTGTAGAATTATGCAGCGCTGAGGGAAGTCATTACTCAATTATGTTTCTCAGAAAGTCTCTGCCATTTAATTCCTTTGAATTTTTTTCAAATGTAAATTTCCATTTTTTAAAGAAACGAATAGGTATATTGTTCCTGCCACCGCTTCTGGTATGCATCTTCTCGGAAAAAGCGTAACAAAATGTTTCCTCATTTCTTTCCCCATATTTTCTTTTGGGACTATTCTATTACTCCTCTGACCAGCTTCCAGTCTTGAATCCACCTTTAAGCCTGATCTCATCCAAACCTTTGCTGCCCTTATTCAAACTTGCACCAAATTTCATTCACCTATAACCCCGAGTTAGCTGATTTACATTGGTCCAGCAATGCCTCAATTTAAAAATATTCATCCTTGTTCTCAAATTCTTCCATAGTCTCACCCTCTCACTATCTCTTAAAATGCTCTGAGAATTCTGTGCTCTTTCAATTCTGGCCTCCTGTACCTGCCTGATTTTAATCTTGGGTGACTGGGTCTTTCAGTAGCATTGATCCTGTGCTCTAGAAGGATTTTCCTAGACATATCTCCTTCTCTACGTCTCACTCCATCTATAATTTGCTGCTTAAAGCCTACCCCTCTGTCTAAGCTTTTGATCACCGAATATCTCACTATATGATTTAATGTCAAAAGTTGTTTGAAGTCTCTTCTTTGGAATGCCATGTAACATTTTACTACTTTAAAAGGTGCTATATGAATGGAAGTTGTTGTGTGATCATCAATTTAGCAGTTCATTCAGCAGTGGAAACTCTTATTCAACTTTTAAATTTCTTATCATTCTAAACACCTCCATCACTTACAACCTCCCACAGCACTTACAGCACGGAAACAGAGCAGTCTTTTCAGCTGACAGTGCTAATGTTCCTCAAAAGCAAGCCTTCTCTCAACATTCATCATCCAACATTATCAGCATATTCTTCCACCCCATTCTCCCAATCTACCTTCCCCTTGAATGCATCTACGCTAATTAACTGAGATACTTGCAATAGCTAGTTCCACATTCCAAGCACACTCTGGATAAGGAAATATCTCCTCAAATACACATTACATTTAAAGGTGACTATATGATTTGTATAACTCAAAGTTGTAATCTCCTCAACTCGTGTAAGTTACTTGTGGAAATCGCCAGGTCTATCCTTTCATCAAATCCCTTCATAATTTTAAAGGTTACTGTGAGGTCATCTCTCACCTTCTATTTTTAAGAGAAAAACACATAGTCCCATCCTATTCAGCCTTTCCTTTCAAATCTGGTGTCAACCTCTTTTTAGTACACAGGCCCTTACAGCTTTTGGCGCAGCAGCACACACATTAAAGAGGCTGATTGTGCTCAGCCTGTGTGGGAAGATCTGGGTTTGAGAGAAAAATTGCATGTAAATCTGTTTTGTACCTTCTCCAGAATCTCTCCATCTCCTTTATAATATGGAGCCCAGGAATGCGCATAATACAGGTATTGCCTGTTCAGTCTGATCTCATAATACGTTTTTGTTTTTGCAAATGTTGTAAATAGGGAGGTTCCCATATCGAGGTACATATTTTAATGCAGTTACTAACAGGCTTCTCCAAAGCTATCTGTTCACCATTTCCCGCTCTTGACCCTCCACTCACGCCTCTGCCTCCCAATCTTCACATTCACGTCTTCTGTTCCCACTCGCTACATCCCTTCTGCAACCTGCATCATTCTGCGTCATTCCCCTCTCTCAACCCTCATTCTCATCATTTCCCTCTCCTCTCCCTCCCACTGATTTTGTCTCTTGACCCTCCCATTCACTGCTCCACTCCTCCAATGCTCCCAGTCACTGCTTCTCTCCCTGATCCTCCCACTCACCACATCCCCATCACAAACCCTCTCTGCTTCCCACTCTCCACCTTGATTGCCATCCTCTTTGTGAATCGTTACCAATGGTCGAAATTGCTTTGTAACAGCAGTGACCCTGATTTTAATCCAGGGCAGGTTTTGGACATGTGGATATTGAGGAAAATTGGAAACTCATCCACTACTACAGGTTGAATCCTAGGGTATTTTAAACACCTGGGCCCCATTGAAATCCTGCTGCCTAATTCCCAGAAATGGATGGAAAATGGTGCAGACCAAAGACCATCCACTGACACAATATAGGCAGCAGCCTCAGCTTCTGGGGCTAGACAGTGAGGGTCTTGTGTTCAGGAAATTGGGAAATTCCATGAATTGGGATATCTTAGCTCTCCTGGGGAGTGCCTGCTTGTCTCTCTTCTCGCTACATCCCATTTCCTGCAGTCTTTAAAATGACAGGGTCACTTGACCTGAAACGTTAACTCTGATTTCTCTCCACAGATCCTGCCAGACCTGCTGAGCATTTCCAGCAAATTTTATTTTTGTCTCTGATTTACAACGTCTGCAGTTCTTTCAGTTTTTAAAATGATAATATATCTGTCTCATTCAGGCAACCAGTTAAAATATGCAGAGGTATAGAAGCAGCCTTCAGCTCTGGGTGGGGGGTTCTTACCTCCTGCTCTGTAGAGTAAATGATATATGGAACAACGGATCCCTGAAGAGTGGTAATGATAGGTCCGTAATGCAGGGTTACTTTCTCACTCTGCCCAAAGAGTTAAAACTCACCCCAGTATTTGGTCGGCCATGAAAGTTGAAATGGAAATATGTATTGTTTAGATTGTGTGGGAGAGGCAGGTTTCCTTTCCTGGGGACATTAGTGAACCAATCTGATTTTTTAATGATAGCATGTTAGATATATTTATCTTAGTGTTAACCCACAGGTTACTGGCTGAATTAAATTTATAACTTGCATGTTGGGAGTTGTGCACATGATCTCTTGTTACTCGTCCAGTGCCAAACACTGCCTGAATGCATCTAATTTAAGAAGTTTTAAAACTCACACTGTAGTCTCCAACTTGGTTAAGAAAATTGTTCCAAAATTTTCTACGTTGCAAATTCCGTAATTACTTGGAACAAGATACTCACATACAGGCATTGAACTGGCATATCTTACAATCATATAGGCACATGAATTAATAACAGGAGTAAGCCACTCCCCCTCCAAGCCAGTTCCACCAATAAGATCAAGATTGATCTGTTTGTATTTTTGAAATCTACATTCCTATGTATTGCTCCCCTTGGCTAACAAGAATCTACCTACCTCCACCTGAAAAATATTCAATGACTACACCCGAACCTCTTTCCGAGGCAGGGCCTGAAAGTTGCACAACCCTCAGAAATGTTTTTTTCTCTTCATCTCTGTCCAGCAAGGGTGTTTAAAATTTAGGGGGTCAGTGTTCACCATAATCCTGGACTCAGCCACATCTTATACATGTCCACCTTGTCAAGCCTGTACAGAATTTTATTAACTTCAAGTTATGAGTTAAGGAAGCAGCCTCCAGCTAGTTGTTGTTGTTGGTGGTGGTGGTGGTGGGAAGTGGGGGGGCAAGGGTGGAGGGTGGGTGGCAGTTCTTTACCTCCTGCTCTGTAAAGTAGATAATATGTAGAACAACAGATTCTTGAAGGGTGGTAACGATGGGTCCGTAACCAGGGTTTCTTTTTCACTCTGCCCAAAGAGTTAACTTTTAAATTCACTCTTAAATTCGACTGAAAACAAACCCAGTCTGTCCAATCTTTATTCTGCACTCATAAGAAAGCAATCAATTATTGTTTCTAAACTGACAAAAATCATTAAAATCTGTCTTGAGTTAAGATATAAAAAGACTGTGATGCAATATGTTGGTGTCGCATGAGAGAGTGGGTACACGGATGTATCCATTTCCCTAAATAGTACATTCCCACCCTCATGTGTGTGTGTGTGTGTGTGTGTGTGTGTGTCATGTAGAACATTAAGAAGAGGGCAGCCAAGAAAAGCTGGAAGGCCATTTTATTCTGACCATGGTTGCCCACTCCACTGGTCACGGCTTTGCACTTGACAATTCAGCCTCTCAACAATGTACTCGTGTGCTACATATGAAAGTGGGCAAGGAAACAAAAAGTAGCAATTGATAAAAGCATGTACATACCACATTCTGTGGATTCTGCAGCACTTTAACCAGTGCAGGATGGTTGTAACCTGGAACATTAAAACCAAAGCAAATTATCAATGCGCCTTGAATTGTGCATTACTGACATTTATTTTTAGCTTTAAACGTTCAAGAACAATTTGAGTCAAAAAACTGCAGCTCACACATCAAAGCAAAATCAGTTTATAACAAAATAAAATGTTATACCCTTTAAGTTTCAGACATGAACAAACATTAATAATTGTTAAATAGGTGCAAAGCAGCTATATAATTATTGATGTGTCTCTATCAGGTTTTTTTTACATTAAGTACATCAAATTAAATTCAAGACTTGCAGACTTAATTTTAATTAAGCAAAAAAAGGGCATCATATATGTAAATCCGAAATCCAATAACATCTGTAGTAGTCAGCTTAATCAATCTGTCTCTGAACACATTCTATAAAAGAAATTGCAATCAAGGAAGAACTAGGCACAAGCATTCAAATGCAGCAAGGTTAAATAGCTACAGTCCATAAGGGCAAACACCACTCTACATAATGCAAAAATTGTGATCTTCCTGAATATATCTATAATCACACCTGGCAGTGACACTGATAGTTATCCAAATATTCATAATAAAAACTGAAACAACTGTGGATGCTGTAAATCAGAAATAAAAACAAAAATTGCTGGAAAAGCTCAGTAGGTCTGGCAGCATCTGTGGAGAGAAATCAGAGTTAATATTCTGGGTTGAGTGACGCTTCCTCAGAACCTTCTGAGGAAGGGTCACTTGACCCCAACAATTAACCCTGATTTTTATCCAAATATTCATGATTGACCTAATTCTCTCACTCGGGACAAAGTGCTTACATTTTCTGAATATGTGTTTACAGTGCTAACATTTTCCTGGCCAGATTTTCATCCTTTACCCTTCGCACAAACATTAGTTTATTCAACTCTGCTGCTTGCACTTTACCCTGGCCTCACTGGTCTACATTGGCTCTAGGTTTCTGAGAACTGAAACTGAAAACTTTTATCCTTGTTTTTACTTTCCTTTATGCCCTCATTTTTAAAATCTCTCCATTCTCCTCCAGCCCATACTGTACAGACCTTGGAGAGTTTTGACCTCTTCTGCACACCCGTTCACTCTACCATTGAAAGCCCTGCCAACAAATATCAAGCATGAAAACATAATCTTACCAGACATAAACAGGCTGCTATTTCAAGAGATAACACAGTGTGGAGCTGGAGGAACACAGCAGGCCAGGCAGCATCAGAGGAGCAGGAAAGTTGACATTTCAGGTCGGGACCCCTTCTTCAGAAATTTCTGTAAGAAGGGTCCTGACCTGAAATGTCAACTTTCCTGTTCCTCTGATGCTGCCTAGCCTGCTGTGTTCCTCCAATTCCACACTGTATTATCTCTGACTCCAGCATCGGCAGTTCTTAATATCTCTGTGTTATTTCATGAGGCTGTTTAGGTACAAGAGATACAATTATGAATGCAGAATGCACAAAGCTTCCTGTCAAGAACTTACTGATTACAGATAGTTGAGCAGGGAACTGGGAAATCAGCAGTTTTCTCTCACCCTGTCCCTAACAGTGGCTTCAAAGTCTCAATGGAAACTGGACACACTGCAAATCAAGGATATGAGACTGATCGCCTGAGGGACGTCTGCTGCCAGTAAGCCTCCACCCCACATAGAAAACCTTTGCCAAATTTGCATTGCTGCATAAAAAAATCCACTGGTTAACAACTAATTATCTTCAATATTGTACTGGCAATAAAATTTCAGATATAGTCAGTTGTCAAGGGCATTGACTGATGCCACTTTCTTGAATGGGAGACCCCATTTTGCAGATTATTCAAAGGAATGGGTTAATCGATCAGGTTAGAGATAAAAGGTACTGCAGATGCTGGAGAATCCGAGATAACAAGGTGTGGGGCTGGATGAACACAGCAGGCCAAGCAGCATCATAGGAGCAGGAAAGCTTGA
>JAHRHZ010000023.1:36461907-36479057 GCA_024137785.1 Ginglymostoma cirratum | reverse complement strand
AACTTTGTTTTTGTTCCAGAAATATGATGCAGTATGGTTTATTCCTGTCCGACACACCAACTATGTACCTCAAACATTTTTCCGAGGTCAGTCATTTTATTTTCAGCTGTTATTCCTCATTGCATTTGGGAACTCAACACTTGGTGGCGGGGGAGAGGCCTGATACAATCAGTGAAGAATGGTGTTGTATTTAGATGAATTTCACAATTTGAAAAGAGCAGGAGCCCTTCAGGGACAAAAAACATTTTACACACTTGAATTGTCCTTTAGGGAAGGAAACTGCCATCCTTACCCGGTCTGGCCTACATGTGGCTCCAGACCCATAGCAGTGTGGTTGACTCTTAACTGCCCTCTGGGCAATTAGGGATGGGCAATAAATGCTGCCTAGCCAGCAACGCCCTCGTCCCATGAATGAATAAAGAAAAATACACAGCTTTGGATCTTCAAACAATTACTGACACTGTGCCACATTTAGCAATGCTGCACACCTATTCTGGTGAAGGGAAAAGTGCCGCATTTCCCGCAACTCATCCCTCACGCCCCCTCGTATTAACAACCAAAACAGAATCCCCCTCGTCCTCACGTACCACCCCACCAACCTCCAAATCCAATGCATCATCCTCCAAAACTTCTGCCACCTGCAATCCGACCCCACCACCAAAGACACTTTTCCCTCCCCACCCTTATCTGCTTTCCGGAGGGACCACTCTCTCCATGACTCCCTTGTCTGCTCCACACTCCCCTCCAGCCCCACCATCCCCGGCACTTATCCCTGCAACCGCAGGAAGTGCTACAGCAGCCCCCACACCTCCCCCCTCAAACCCATCCCAGGCCCCAAGAAGACCTTCCACATCAAGCAGATGCTCACCTGCACATCTGCTAATGTGGTATACTGTATCTGCTGTTCTCGTTGTGGCCTCCTCCAAGGAAACCAAGCAGAGGCTTGGGGACCGCTTTGCGGAACACCTATGCTTGGTTCACAACAAACAACTGCACCTCCCAGTCGCGAACCATTTCAACTCCCCCTCCCACTCCTTAGACGACATGTCCATCCTGGGCCTCCTGCAGTGCGACATGATGCCACCTGAAGGCTGCACGAACAGCACCTCATATTTTACTTGGGAATCCTGCAGCCCAATGGTATCAATGTGGACTTCTCAAGGTTCAAAACCCCCCCTCCCCCAACCGCATCCCAAAATCAGCCCAGCTCGTCCCCGCCTCCCTAACCTGACCTTCCTCCCACCTATCCCCTCCTCCCACCTCAAGCCCCACCCCCATCTCCTACCTACTAACCTCATCCCACCCCCTTGACACATCCGTCCTCCCTGGACTGATCTATCTCCTCCCTACCCCCCCACCTACACTCACCTTTACTGGCTCCATCCCTGCCTCTTTGACCTGTCTCCTCTCTACCTATCCTCTCCTCTATCCATCTTCTATCCGCACCCCCCCCTTTCTCCCTAGTTATTTCAGAATCCCGTTCCCCTCCCCCATTTCTGAAGAAGCGTCTAGGCCCGAAACATCAGCCTACCTGATGCTGCTTGGCCTGCTGTATTCATCCAGCTCTACAACTCGAGGTAACAAGCCATTTATAATGGACTCGGAAACAGCATGTTAAAATTCTGTAATCTGTAGGATCACTATCACTTTTTCAATTCCAAGGATAGAAAGTTCCAATGTTACAAAAAAATTTGATCTGAAGCCTTAAACAAGAAGCGATATGAATCACCAAATAAGGAAAGGCTAAGTCTTTAAAAAAGCAGTTAAAACTTGTAAACCTTTCAGCCAGCTTATTTCAACCAGCATATCTAAAATACAATCAAATCTTTCATCTGACAGAAACAGGCATCTCATGTGGCACCTCATCAGAATCAAAAAAGGACCAAATTTTCACTTCAATATCAAGAACTTACCCAATTCTGGAAATTTAACTATTTGAATTTTCATTTCAGAAGGCAGATGTGAACAGAAGGCATACCACTGACCCCAGAAAGAATATGGAGGCAGCCACTGTGGTCAAAAAGCTTGCCTCATGTGCAGCTCCTTTGTGGGCCATAGTACTGTTAATTTCATATGAAAACACACGTTTCCTTCAAGTACCTGAAGTTACCGTTGTCTCACCAGACCATTGGCCTACTCTCTCATTAGGTAGAGAGATAATTGGTGGTGGTTTAACCTGAGGGTCACTATTCCTGAGGTGGTGCATGAACTAAATCCATGCTGTTGGCATTAGGCTGCAACACAAACCAGCTGTCCAGCCAACTGAGCTAACTAAGCCTTTATGAAAACGTACATACGTGTACTCATAACCCTATATCAAACAAGCTTTATTACTTTAGAACACTTTATAACCATTTGGAATTATCAACAAACTGTGAACAAACAGCAGCGCAATCCTCCTAACCCCCATTGTGATAATGATAGGTTGTGGAAGCAGTTAGGCAGCGCAGATCCCTATTGCAACAAACTGTAAAGATTTATGCACTGATTTTTTTAAAAATTCAACTGCTGGCTGGGTATTCATTTCAAAAATTCACAGGGTGTGGTGCTTTAAATGAATTGACAGCATCACAGAGCTTATCTGCTTATATATAGACAATCAAACCTCATTAATAATTCCAAAGAGTTAGCTAACTTCTCCCAAAGGGCATTCTGTGTCTCCAAAAGAGGCACTTTATTTCTCCATAAGGGTACTTTATCTCTCCAAATAACTCTGGCTGCTCTAGACCTTTTCTTTACATAACTAAAGCCCGTGTATTTTAGAAATCCTGTTAATGAAAAGTTGGTCTGTTTGCAGACAACTTTATTTTCACACGTGCAGCTTCCTTTGTGAAATACAGATTTGCAAAGCATGAGATAACAAGGTGTAGAGCTGGATGAACACAGCAGGCCAGGCAGCATCAGAGGAGCAGGAAAGCTGACTTTTTGGGTCTGGACCCTTCTTCAGAAAAAAGTATGACTTTCCCACACTGTCCCAGTGGCAAACATGTTCGGTACTGAGCTGAGAGGTGGCACTTCCAAAGGCAAGATGCAAAGCCATTCTGTTTGCAAAAACTCGGGGGGATTGTTCTTTATCAAAGATTGGAATTTAACAGTGATGGCGGAACAGGAAGTGAGCACCACTTGCTTTTTGGTGGTTCCCACATGATTATAATTGAAATGAAAGTGCCCGTGGCGTGCATGCGAGAAGTGTGCCAGTTAAATTTTTTTGGTCGTGAAAATCTGCATCACTTCATAACCTGCCACAAACATAACACTGAGTGCTCAAGTGGCACAGGTGGCAGTTCATATGTAAATTTCACTTGTAAGTATTTCGTACTAACATTAGTTTCACATTATTCATTCATGCATCATTGGCATTTCTTGAGAGTAGCTTAGTCAGAGATGTTTTGGAAAACTGATACCTGTGAGACACAATCTATATCCTGCAAAATATTATCATCCTGAGGATCTTTAACGGCTTTGAGACAGTGTGTGGGTGGGTTATTGGATTTTAGATTGGCTTTAGTTGTTTACCAGCAGCTCAGTGATCAGTGAAATTGCTGTGTACTCACACAGAATGGGAAGTATTTAGCGTTTCCATTACTTCTCTTCTTTTGAAAAATTTACTTGTAGGGTGTGTGTCCTCACTGGCAATACGTTGGTTGTCCATTCCTATTTGCGCTTGAGAGACGATGCTGAGCCATCCTCTCGATCCCCTGCACTCCAATCTGCTGTACTATTTGCTGCAGGATAACCCAGAATTCGACTTACAACAGCTGTGGCAGTACTGATAAACAGATCAAAAGTGCTCTAAAAAATGTGTTCCACTTGTGCAATCTTGGGCATAGTGACTGAGGCCATGTTTTGAAATTTTAAATGTTTAACTTGTCTGTGCTGTCTGTTGTGTGTATGTTGACGGGTGGGGGTTGAAATGACTCCACAGGGGCCTGTATTCGGTCATCAAGTCACTCTTTATTTATGCGTGGAGAGTCTTTAACACTGACGTAGTTCCCTCAGAGCCAGCTCTCACAGTGAACAGGATGTCTGACACTCCTGTTCTTCTCTATCAGCCCGGGCTCCTCGATTGGACCAGATTAGCAGTCGCAATCAGGGAACTCATATTCTACAAGGCCCACCTGGCTGACCTCGTTACAATCACTACAGGAGTGATATTGAACATAGCACGAATCAGTTAGAAAATTGAGTGAGGGAGACCTGGAGGTAGTCAACAACAATTAGAAGACCAAACAAAAAGAGGATTTGGAGGTAGAGGACTGGCAGTTTGGAAATGGTTCTTATTGTACTACTTTGTGAATATATGGTGTCGAGCATCTTGTAAGCAGTTATGGCCTGTACTATTCTTAAGATTCAAGACGATGCAGGAACTTGAGGTAGGGTTAGTAATATTTACATTTTTTAAAAAGAAACAACTAATTTAATAAATTATTTAATTGGTTAATTTAGAAAGAACACAGACAAGACAGGTGATACAGCACTGCTACAGCATGTAGGAGCTCCTGGCTGCCGTTGCGATCCAAGGCAAACAGATGTGCTGCAAGTATTTCCAGCCTGGGAGCTTCAGTTGGAGTTAATGTCTGTAGTGCAGCCTCTAGCTCACTGAGAAACACTTCACTTAGGTACTTAAAAGAGGTTGCCAAACGGGAAACTGTAGGTCAGTTAGCTTGAGGTTTATCATGGGCAAGGTGTTAGAATTGATCAGTAAGGAGGTTATAGCTAGGCACTGAAAAATTCAAGATAATCAGGAAGAGTCAACATGGTCCTGTAAAAGCAAAACCAGGTTTAACCAATTCACTAGAGTTCTTTGAGGGAGTAACATGCATTGTGGATAAAGGGAGGCCTGTAGACATACTATACATGGATTTCCTGAGGGCATTTGACAAGGTGTCACATAAATTTACTGGGACAAGTCAGAGCTCATAGTAGGGCCTAACATATTAGTATGGGTAGAAGATTAGCTGGATCACAGAATGCAGAGATTATGCATAAACGGGTCTTTTTCTGATTGGCAGAGTGTGTCAAATGGAGTCCTACAGAGGTCAATATTGGGCCTCAGTTTGTTCCAATTTATGTCAATTATTGAATGAGGATAATGAAGCTATTGTGGCTAAATTTGCACTTAACACAAAGATTGATCAGAAAGTATGTTTTGAACAGGACATAAGAAGGATGGAGACAGATATGGATAGATTGAGTGAGTGGGTAAAAGTCTGGAAGATGGAGTACAATGTGGGAAAATCTGAAGTTATTCACTTTGGCAAGAATTAAAAAAAAAGGCTGCAAAATTCTGAATTGCACAGGGGTCTTGGTGTTCCAGTGAATGATTCACAAAAAGCTGGTATGCAGCAAATAGTTCAGAAGGCTAATGGAATGCCATCTGTTATTAGAAATGTAAGGATTTTATGCTTCAGTTATATATGGCATTGGTAAGACCACATCTTGAATACTGAGTGCAGCTTTGGTCTCCTTATTTCAGGTAAGATGTAAATGCATTGCAGTCAATCAGAGGAGGTTTGCTATTTAATTTAGTTTTAGTGTGTAGTAATTAGGAACTGAACATGGCAAAACAGTCCACCAATGACTAAACTCCAAACTATACACAAAGTGCTTGTTGTATAATCTATCAATAAGCCTGCCATACTTTATCATCTTGGGGCTGAATACCTATATTAAACCTTGCCACAGGCCTAACATTTGTCTATCAATGCTGTTTTCCTTTCTGTAGTCCAGCCTAATGCTAGTCACTGATCTGTCCTGTGTTTTTCTTCTGGTGCAGTGTACTGTGTACAACTCATTGAGTTGTGATGCGCGAGCGATTTTATTCTTATTGTTGTTGCCAACTCGTTCACTGGTGACATTTTCTGTTTAACATTCCATCAAACAGGAACTATTATGCTCTAAACATTGAAAACATTCCCTGCAGATTAAAATTACATAAAAATCCAGAAGCATCACATGTAAGATTCAGTTAGGCTAAGTTCCAGAAGAATGTTATAAGCTTTTAGTATCTATCCCGTCATTTTAGTTTCTAAAAGAAAATGCATGAATTCAAAATCCTTGAATCCTATATCCACGCACATGTACTTGCAGACGGTTTACAAATAGTAGGTAAATGCAAGAATCTAAGCAGCCTTTCACCATTCAGCAGACTGGTACTCCAGCCAGATTTTGCAGTCTGTTAACACAGTTGAGATCATTTGACAAGTCTGATGACCAAGGAACAATGCTGGAATCCTGGCTCAATAACACACCACACTCTGAATTTACCCACTGGACTAGTGAGAGATTTTTTGCTTAGTGATGTGCAGTTTGGGTTCCACCAGGGCCACTCAGGTCCTGACCTCATTACAGCCTGGGTTCAAATATGGACAAAAGAGCTAAATTCCAGATGTGAGGCGAGAGTGACAGCCCTTGATGCCGAGTCTGCAACTGACCGAGTGTGGCACAAAGGAGCCAAGGCAAAACTGGAATCAATGAATGTCATGGGACAAACTCTCCACTGGTCGGAGTCATACTTTGCACACAGGAAGATGGTTGTGATTGTTGGAGACCAGTCATTTCAGCTCAAGGACATTTCTGCAGGAGTTCTTAGGCTACTGTCCTAGCCCCAACCATCATCAGCTGCTTCGATGACCTTCCCTCCATCATAAGGTCAGAAGTGGGGATGTCCACTGATGACTGCACAATGTTCAGCACCATTCACAACTCCTCAGATACTGAAGCAGTCCATGTCCAGATGCAGCAAGATCTGGACAATATCCAGGCTTGGGCTGACAACTGGCAAGTAACATCTGCGTCACACAAATGCCAAACAATGACCATCTCTGATGAGAGGCAATCTAATCACTGCCCTTGACATTCATTGGTTTTACTATCACTGAATCCCTTACTATCAACATCCTTGGGTTAACATTGACCAGAAGCTCAACTAGAGTCATCACTTAAACACAACGGCCACAAGAGCAAGTCATGGGCTAGGATTACTGTGGCGAGTAACTTATCTCCTGACTTCCCAAAGTCTGTCCACCATCTACAAGGCACAAGTCAGGAGTGTGACAGAATACTCCCCACTTGCCTGGATGAGCTCTAACGAAACTTCAGAAGCTTAACACCATCTAGGACAAAGCAGTCCAATTGACTGACACCACATTCACAAGCATCCACTCCCTCCACCACCAATACTCAGTAGTAGAAGTGTGTACTATCTACAAGATCCACTGCGGAAATTCAACAAAGATCCCTAGACAGCACCTTCCAAACCCATGACCACTTCCACCTAGAAGGACAGCAGGACAGCAGATACACAACAACATCACCACTTGCAAGTTCCCCTCCAAGCCACTCACCATCCTGACTTGGTGTTCCTTCAGTGTCGCTGGGTCAAAATTCTGGAATGTCCCCGAATGGCATTGTGGGTCTTTCTACAGCCTGTGGACTGTAGTGGTTCGAGAAGGCAGCTCACCACCACCTTCTCAAGGACAACTCAGGATTGGCAATAATTGATGGCCAGCCAGCGACACCCATGTCCCATGAGTGAATAAAAGAATGTGGAGTTCATTTTAAAAACATATAACAGTTAACATGTTTGCACAATTTTCTTTATCATTGTATATGTTACTTATAAGTTTATATGAAATGATATTGATTTTATCCTGAGTGAACTAAAATGGACATTTTTACACACAGTAAAATTACAGAAAACCTCTGATAAAGATAGAAATGGAGGACTGCAGATATCTGGTTGTGGTTGAAGATAAATGACTGTCGCTGGAATTGGAAAAGATTTCAGAGATAGAGTGTGGTGAGGCGTTGGAAGGATTTGCAAACTGATGAGAATATTAAATTCAAGATGTTGCTTATCAATCAACATAGATTATATTTCATTAAGAGACTGCACTGCTCACACTCCTCAAATAATCAGGACTGAAAACAAATGAATTTGACTTTTAGTTTGTCAGCTCGAAGCAAAGAAATTCTATTTTTAGCTTGAGCCAGATGTGTGCTTTCTGTAGCAGAAACTCTTGTTTGGAATTCCATCAGATCCATCACATGATGATGCTGTCTGATTTGTTCAAACATCTGCTGAACACTCTTCAGTTTCCGGGTGACTATCTTCTCTATTGCGCACTATATAGTGGCAAAAAACAGAGAACTATGGGATATAAAACATTTGGGTGCAAGTTAGTGTACAGAAAGATCTGAATTTCAAGATCAAAGAAATATCCCCTGATTTTTATATTATTCAAGTTATTAAATTATTACATAATTATTTAAATTATGTAAGTCATTCAGGTTGAAGGGAGAGAGGGGGCACTCTAGCAGGGTTCCAGTCATCTACGCAAAATGAAAAATGAGTCATTGTGCATTCTGTGCAGTGTTAATCACACAAAATTTTAGGACTGTGTAATGATAATCTTTTGACATGGGGTGGAATCTTAATTTTATTTTGGCTCAGTGAAAACCTTGTCAGATTTGGAGGAGTGAGGCTGAGAGAGTTCTCTTGTCCTATCTTACCAAACTCATCACTTTAGTTACTGTTGCTGATCCAATGCTGAGTATCACGTGGTGTCTTCATCCCCCCCTTACTGTGCACTCTTCCAAGAAGAGCTTTCCACTCACCGCACATCCATCAAGACACCTCCATTCCTCATAGTTGCACTGTGTTCAAGAGCCCACAACTCAAGGAGCTCTGGCATGTGGCCTGCTCATGGCTAGTGAAAGGATAGGGGAAGGTGGCTCTGAGTTTCTCTGATAGGGACCTGGAAGTCCTGGTTGATGGGATGGTACTCAGGAGGACTGTCCTCTCCCTGCAGGACAGAAAGGGGAGCATGCACCACTGCAAGACATTTGCCTGATCTGATATCAGTGCCCTGCCCTGCATTTAGAGGACCCAGCAGCAGTGCTGAAAGAACGTCAATGACCTTTTCTGCGCCACAATAGTAAGTGCTGTACTCAGCTGTGTGCTACCTCACATTCACTGTTTTTTTTCTGCTACTGAATTGAATCCCACCAAGGCTTCTGCTCTGACATCTTCTCTGTTGCATGCAATTCCTTTGTTCACCCAATTCCCCTAGCCCCCAATCTTCCACACTGCCCTTTCACTCTCTCAAACACCTGGACACCTTTGCCTGACGTATAACAACACTAGTAGATGAGACATCTCCGCTCATTTCGAACACAAAATGTATGTGATTAGCATTGCACAGAATGCAGAATGACTCACTTTCCAATTTTCAGCCCTTTATGATGTTCCAGTAACAGGATGAATGAAGATGAACTGGTGGGAGGGTTCCAATGTTATAGTCCTTTCCCCCATGAAGACAGGATACTTGCCCTGGCTGGAAAAGACTGGGACAGGCCTTGTGGAGGCGCATTAACATCCATGTCCCTGACACAGAGTACGTACAGCTGCTGACTTTCACCAGGTACTCAGTGAGCTGCAATGGGTACCACCTCTAACCATTGGCTGTGACACCTTCCGCCTTTTGCGGATCTCAGTTAGCTAGTGCGCCATGGATATGGGCCAAGAGGAAAACATCTCCCGTGGTAGAGACCTCCTCAAACATTTCAAGAGGAAGAGACCATTCAGGGCATGGCGGATCCATTAGCATTAGGTGGTGATACCGAAATGTCAGTGGGCTCGACAGGTGAAGGGAGTGCTGGATGGGAGCCTGCTGAAGAACTCACACGCACAGTTGCACAGATGGGTGGGGGATAAACACCCCAGGCCATTAGCAATCGGAGAGGAGGTATCTGCTCAGACGCTGTGTTCCCGGCAACGAGGAAATCCATTGACATGCTTAGAGATAAGGAAGCCTTTATGAAAAAGTCAAAGTATCTTCATAAATGTCAGCTGTGGGCCCAATAAGCCTGAACAAAACCTTTCTTCTCCTCTCTCCCACCTGCTGTGTCTCACTGGTTTCCAGGTCAAGTTTTCCCAATGGCTATTATGTATGGCAGGTTTGGTAAGATTGCAGCTGTGATGTGTGGGGGCTGTTAACAAATAATAGAGTCTCAACTGGGAACTCGCCTCTCCCTAAGCGAGAATCTCATGAGCTTGAGCAAAGGGGCTGTCTCACCCAATCCTACCACACGTCTTACCATAATCCACTGGGTATGTGATTCTGCCCACAGTATTTTCTTTTGGAGGAACGGAGATGGTGTAGAAATTTATTATATTTAGGATTTTTATTTGAGACTTGAATTTAATTAGTTATTTTGTTTATTTGCAAAAGAATGACAGACTGAACAATATTGATTTTTATCAGTAGTTACAGACTGATGGTGCTGCTTAGGTTGACAGATGAAGAATTGAACAAAGGATCCCTTAAGGAATTCAAAATTTATGAACTTAATATGGTCTACTTTGATGTATTAAAAGTTAATGTTACCTGTCTCTTGTGGGCAGTGTGGGATATTGGTGTGAAAACAGATCTTCTTCCCAAAGGTTGGACAGATGACCGTGAGAATGAGAAAAACCTCATGATAACATTCATATTCAACTGGTACAAAAATTCTGCACAGCCAACCCTCCACCAATGGGGACTCAGTACAAACCCCTCATAGATTTGCGGAAAGACATAACAATAATGTTCAATACTACACAGACCCTTTTCACTTGGTTGCAAAGATTTGCATTCTCTAAATGAAAACAGAATTGACTCCGACGAAGAATTTGAGTGTTTTTAACCAAGCACTAAGAAGTGGGAAGAAATGGTCGGATTTGAACTATTTAAATATTCTCAGTTTTGGTAAACACACATTGAAATGTGGTTTTGGATAAGAATGTTTCTTGCACCTGCCATAGGATTTAGTACTTGGATTAGGCCTGCTAATTCTGATCATAACTATCTCAGGAGGCTGCATCATTTGACTTTTCACAGCCAGTGATTAGTCATAGTGGGATACTTACCAGTTCAGGGTTTGTTATGAGATTTGATCATTCTTTTGTTCCTCCTTTATCACTGGCAATTACAATAACAAGCATGGGTATATTTAGAAATACACTGTATAATCCAAACGGGGTGGGAAAGACAGGACTGTAGCCTGCTCCCAGCTGCCGTGATGGCCATTTGGTGATGTTCATTGACAGGCTCACATTTGAGCTTGTAATCTCAGCACAGACAGACCTACAACAAGAGCAGCAGATGTGCTGGTCTTGTGATATTATTCTTAGATACTCAGGTAATGTTCTAGTGTTCAAACCCCACCATGGTGGTTGATGGAATTTCAATACAGTAACAAATCTGGAATTAAGAGTCTAATGATGACCATGCAATCATTGCCAATAGTTGGGGAAGAGCCAGCTGTTTTACTAATGCCTTTAGGAAAGGAAACTACATGCTAACCTGGTGTGACCTATACGATTCCAGACTCTTTAGTGCCCTTTAGTGTGCAACACCACTCAAGACAACATTATTCTAACTTAGGATGTTTCTATTTCATTCAGTAAGTTTGTGTTTGACTATTAATTTGCGTTTGATTTAAAACAGTGTCCCAGCACAAGTTCCTGTTTTAGTAAGAGTAAGGGAACTTTACTTTCAGTTTACTTTTAGTTCAAAGAGTGGTAGGAGCTTTACTCTGTATGTAACTTTAGGGATGACCTGTACCCGGCCATGTAAGGTGACTTGTACCTGAATACACTAAGCAGCCCATGCCTGCTTACAAGTTGGCAGGCAGAAGCTAAGCAAAACTAAGTAGCCCGCTCACACAGTGAAATACAATGGTACCTTTGAACAGAACTGCTAGAAGTTCAGTAAAGGAACGCTGCATGTTCCTATCTGAGACAGTTCTGATAAAATGATGACTTAGGACAGGTAAATGACCAATTCCAGCTTTATTAGTGAAAGGATGATCAGCCCAGTAAATGAACAATGTCAGGTGCTACAGTAGGCAAGCAGCTGCAAAGATAACAGCTAATGTTATTTTGTAGTAAATAGTTGCCTCTTTGAACCTACCAGCAACATTAAATAGTTTTTAGCTAAAAATGCTCCAATCTTAGAAGTTGGTTTCAGTACATAACCAGGATATCATAAAAGCTTTAAAAAAATTTAAACTTAGATGTAAAGATTAACTAGCCTTACAACACACCTTCTCTTATGCCCTGAGCAAGATAAATTGATCACGACCCATAAATTACAAAATGCTGAGAGTAGAAGTAGTTGTGTAATATTACATCGTAATTAACTTTATAACAGAAGTTAACCTTACAGCAATTAGTTAAAACTAAGTGACTTTTTATTTTTACATTATGTAATTGGGACAGTCGGAAAATAAAAGGAGTAACTGAATGTGATAAAAGACAGCACCAAAACACAATAGGCAATAGACTTTGAGCTGTTTATCTTTTCAGATAAACAAGCCTGAGAATAACACGAAGGAGTATAGCGATTAAACTTCTGGAACGTGAATAAATAGGATACATAGGAAGATCCCAAGGCCTAGCGATTACAATGTCGAGCTAATACCGTAAGATTATGGGAATCTGGGGCTGTCCATGGAAGTGCCCATCACTGATTAGGTATCCCACATGATTGGGTGTTTGAGTTAAGGGGAAGGACGATGACTACTTTGTATTTGATTACTGTAAAACAAAACGTATAAAAATACTGTATTTCTTTGCAAAAGCAGAGGGTGTGTCATTGATCTACCTTCCGAAGCCAGATTCGGGAAAGATCCTTTGGCCCTCTGCCTGCATAAACCGGTTTCTGCTTGAATAAACATCTTTCACTTGCCTGAATCCTGCCCACCTCCTGTGTCTTTGTCCTAGGTCGAGAAAAATGTCCCTACAGTAACCCTGTGCTGTCCAGGGAATGTTTGATGGCAATGGTGTCAAGGGAACTTTACTTTTAAATCACACGACATCAGGTTATAGTCTAACAGGTTTATCTGAAAACATAAGCTTTCGGAGCCTCAGTCCTTCTTCAGGTGTTAGTGAGAGAGGTGATATCAGATGCAGAATTTATACGTAAAAGATCAATGGGTCACACCACTGATGAGGATGTATTAAACAAACCTAAGAGGCTGTTAAATTTTTAATGAGTTAGAAGGTTTTAATTGATTAATATATATATGTAAATCCCTGAATTCCTTTCAGGTCATGGTCCTGAGAAAACTATAACCTGGTGATGAGTGATTTCTGACCTTGTCCACCCCAGTCTGACACCAACACCTCCACATCTTAGTTTAAAAGAGTAGAGGGAGATCACGGTAGGGACCAATGATCTATGAGAGCATTTAAAACACAGATTAACATTAATTAGCCAATGATTTGGCTGGGACAGCAGTTCTAACAATGGTGCAGTGTGGAGAAGAAGGGCAAAAAAATGAAGTACAAATGAGAAACACCTTAGCCCCAGCGTCCCATAGCTGCCTTCTATAACAGTATAGTCTACACACCGATTCCAACAGACACCCGATGGGGTACTGGCAGTAGTTAATCAGAAAATCACCATGATTTCTCATACTCATAATCCCTTAAGGATAATTCAGCACATTTGGGAATATCAATAATGTTCCAATGACAGAAGGACAGTACATGGAAGTTTCAAGAGTTGCTACAAGTAAATCATACATTTAATTCCCCACAAATTTGCACATTTGTGATTTCTGTGAATAATGATGTTTTACTTGAAGACATTTACCTAAGGAATGAAATGCAGGACAAGTACCAGGTTTAAAAATACCTTTTCTGTTGAATGTAGTATAAAATGTAGCCCTTACCAATGGGGATTGAAGAGATTTGGGTGTAAAGGTCAAGCATCCTGTTGCCATCAACGTCCACCAAGTAATTTCCCCGGCTTTCCTCATAGTCACAAAAGAAATTCACAGCACCTACATTCTGAAGGGGGAAAAACAGGAAGGCTAGATTTAGTGCAGCTATAAAAGGTAAAGTTGCCATAGTCCTTTTATAAATTAATTAAAATTTAATTGTACTTTAATTTATAATTTTAATTTAAAAAATAAGTTAACTAAAATAATAGACACAGAGAGAAAGAACTGGTAGTGAGTTTAACCTGAGGGTCACCATGCCCCAGGCAAGGGGTGAGGTTGAGAAGGTAGCACCTTCATGGTGACCCCAGATGGGTACAGGAAGTGAACCCATGCTATTGGCATTGCTCGAATTAGCTGTCCAGTCAACTGACCCCCTAGCTATAAACTACGGACAGTAATGGTTTTACTGGCAACTGAGGCATCAAAAGGTGCATCTAAGGAAAGTTAGGTGTTTCTTGCAAAGCATTTCTAGAGGAGGTAAAGAAATAGCACATGACATAAGATAAAAATAACTGACAGCTTTTCATTGGAAGATCACTAACTCTGTAGTCTTTGATCCTTCATTCATCAAGCTATTTTGGCAACTACTGATCTATTCAACCATACCCTTTAGAATCCCCTCTAATTCCTCAGTTCCAGTAAAACCACTTCTCTCTATCAACCTGGTCAATCCCTTAGTATGTCTCTCATTGCCACTCCTCTTTGAACCAGATCTGAGTGGATTTGGCAAGCAATCAATGTAATCACTCAGATTTGGCAAAGGCATGCAAATTACCCGACAGCTCTCCCAGTTCCCTTCAGGCCCACTTCCAACAAGTGCAGGAAATTCATTAATGTCTTTCTCACGAGACTGGAGGCCATCCAATCAGCTATCTGTCACTTTCTTCCTTTGTTTTCTTTGCCTGTTTGAGGTTTGAGGGCATCTCTGGCTGGGTCACCATTTTTGCTCATCCCTAATTGCCTGGAGGACAGTTAAGAGTGAACTACATTGCTGGGGGCTCTGGTGTCATATGTAAATCAGTGCAGGGAAGGATGGTAGATTTCTTTCCCTGAAGAACTTTAGTGAACCAAATGGGGTTTTGCAATATTCAAAAATGGTTACTTCTGTCTAGCACTTAATTCCAGACACCATTTGAAATAAAATTTCAATATCTGTGGTTCTAGCATTCAAAGCTATGTACACAGAGCATTAACCTGGGGTTGTGGAATACGAGTAAGATGACATTACGACTCCACCACTGTCTCCCACAGCCCACTAGATTGAGTTTCTTCTGAGGCTCACCCCCAGAGACCACCTCCTCAGCCCTGAGTTTTTATCTTTGTTTGGGTTCTCTCTTTCCAGGCTCTGTTCAAATTCGCTTAGTACATGAGACCCATTACCTTTCCCCATGTGCTCTTCCAAATGAATAGTTCCCAGTTAAGCAAAGTCATGATTTTAAGGCTCTCCTGTTTCAAATCCCTCCTTGGCTTTGTCCTTCTCTATCTCTGTAATTTTCTCCAGTTCCATGATCCTCTGAGATACCCGTATTCCTCTAATTCTTGCTTCTTCAACATTTCCAATTTTAATTGCTCCACCATTTGTGACCATACTTTTCGCTGCCTGGACATTAAGAGTCAAATTTTCCCAGCCTCCAAATGTCACGGCAGTGGTCAATCCACTGATAAAATATGGGAAAATCATTAAAATTAGATTCTTGATATTGAGAAAAAATGTTCCATTTTCTACGGAAGTTTTGAATGACGAGCTGTGAATCTCACGAGTGAGTGATGAGAGGTCTACATGCATTTATATCTCAATAACACCTAGTCAAACCTCTTTTATATACAGTTGCTATTGTCCCATGTGGTGGAGAGAAACTAGATAATGACGATTTGTGATATGGAAGTCAAAGCAGACACCCAGTGGCTCCAACTCACCACTCGCTCCTCTAGGCTTCCACCTTGACCAGCAGTCCCTGATACCTCAGGGCATGGCCCATGAGTGGCAAATACTGCCCCTCCCCTACCTCACAGGTTGAAATCACACATGCACCTGCCTCATCACACCATGATTGCACATTTTGAACTTACTTGGAATATAGTCATCCATTTTAATGCTGCACTTCCAAGCAAACATTGACACCTTTCACTGAATCATAGGAGCAAAGAAGTGTTTTGGTGTAGAGAGAGGCTATTTGGTCTGTCGTGACTCTACTATATCTTCAAATGAACACCATTGCCAATCTTCTGCTTTTTCCCCTTACCATTGCGCATTATTTATATCCAAATAATCATCCAATGTCTATAGGAGGTCTTGGGCAAGATGCCTGATTTCCTCTCACCTCGAACTATAACAATAACTATAAATGTTCTTATATGTGATGCTACCTTTCTTGGGTGATGCTGGGGCAGGGGATAGTGACAAGGCTTCTGTAATCCTAATGTACTTACAATCTCCTAGTGTACTCGCGTGCCATGGCTTGCGCTAGATCTGTCAGAGTAGGTTCATTTGGTCAACAATCCAAATAGACATATGCCATGGCTCTCCTCATCACAGTCCTCCATGTCACACCGCATAGAGGGCTACGTTTAACTGTCCCTCATGTTGGACACAAACGCTGACTTCCCAAATTACTCAGAACAGGTTCTGTTTCTGATATTCCCCACACAGGTTCACTTGAACCATGACCAGTAGATCCACTCACAGGATTATCATCATGAGGCAACAGTGCACTGAAGATGCAAAGGAACTGAGGATGAACAAATGTTCCAGATAGACGAAGGCCAGCAGAAACCTCCAATGGCACCTGAACTGTCTCCAAATGAAGAAGTCACAGCAGAAGGTCCTCAAAGTGCTGAGGAGGTACACGGGGCTCTGAGTCTCCCTGCTTCTGCTGCATACTGAGGATGACCCAGGATATCGTCAAACAACAGTATCATCTGCTGGAGCAGGACCTGAAGGGCTGGGTGGCCATCTTATCAAGGTGGCCATCTGGGCAACAACTGGACTAAATCTGTATTCAACTAGCTGCTTCAAGGATCAATTGAGTACCTGTGTGAGATGTCTCAATCCTCAACCCAAATATGCATCAAGGCCATTACCAATGCAATTTGTGTCAGATCACATCGCTTCACCTCGTTTACTTGTGACCAGATCAGTGCTGCACCTTAAACAGTGGACTTTGCCAGTTCTGAGGAAGGGTCACCGGACCTGAAACGTTAACTCTGTTTTTCCCTTCACAGATGCTGGCAGACCTGCTGAGCTTTTCCAACAACTTTGTGTTTGTTTCAGAGAAAGTAGGAACTGCAGATGCTGGAGAATCTGAGATAGCAAGGTGTAGAGCTGGATGAACATAGCAGGCCAAGCAGCATCAGAGGAGCAGGAAGGCTGACGTTTC
>JAHRHZ010000023.1:36431805-36456907 GCA_024137785.1 Ginglymostoma cirratum | reverse complement strand
CCTCCTCTCCACCTATCCTCTCCTCTATCCATCCTCTATCCGCCTCCTCCTCTCTCCCTATTTATTTCAGAACCCTCTTCCCCTCCCCCATTTCTGATGAAGGGTTTAGGCCCGAAACGTCAAGTTTTCCTGCTCCTATGATGCTGCTTGACCTGCTGTGTTCATCCAGCCCCATGCTTGTTATCTCGGATTCTCCAGCATCTGCAGTACCTTTTATCTCTTCTACTCCTCTAGTCTAGTTCTGTATTGATAATAAAGCTCACCAGACTACATTATGTCAAGTTGTTGAGATCAAAATGGGCACAGACAGCAAGATAGTAAAGATTAACAAAGTATTCCCAACCCAATAGAAAGACTAGTGATACATAACACTAGAATTGTATCTATGTCTGTGATCTTGCAGTGTTTTGCCAAACATTATACTCAGAACTGATGATCCCCAAGCAGTGCCCAGATGGCTAAGAGAAAACTGCAAAAGTATTGTGAACAAGCTTAGGCCAGGACAATAGATTGTTCGTGTGTGAAAAATGTGACAGTACCTTACACCTATCTGTTTATTGCCAAGTTTCACATTTCTGACCACAATCTTTTACTAAATTGGACAAACCATTACACACCTTGGAAAGATACACCAATGTGATTCAAACAAGATAAAAATCAATAGCAGAATGGCTTTTTTTTAATCACATTATTAAATTGTGAAAGAAGAGACAGAGCAATAACCAGTAATCACACATTCATCTTTGACACTACACTAATACCACAAATTACAAAAAGTACAAAAGTGCCACCAATAGTGGTGTTACCGACAATTTCCTTTTAACTTTGCATTTCAAATAAGCAGGTACTTATTCTTGCAGATTTTATTTAATGCAAAACAATAGTCAACCAAAACTTGTGAAGTCCTGATGCTTAATTTTGATGTACTGCCAACTTTCGATGAACAAAGGCACCTTTGTACCATTCAATTATGCCTTTGCAAATTTTTCCATAATGAGAACTGGGATTTAATGAAGATTGAACTTTGATCTTTATATAACAAGTAACTGATTGTATCACCAGTCTCATAGTTCAGATCATTTTTAACAAAATTGGTATGCAAAACCCAAAGCAGTAGTTGCAGAATTTCAGTACTTCAGTCCTCCTGTAACTCAATGTACTCTATAACCATCTGCTGGATTAGAATATCTCCATTTTAAGATTTCCTTTCTTGATGCTTTAAGAATCATCAAATCCAATGACCTGATATAAACCTGACCAGTTTCATAACAGATAAGACAGATAAAAGAGCCCTAGAGATAAACAGATAGGCACGAAAGCCATAAAAATTGCCTCCATAAGGCTTCCAGTTTTGATCTCACATTTTGAAAGTATTCACACTTCCGGCACCATCAGATGTTTGTCTAAGTGTGACGAATTCTCTCAGAACTAGCTGGTATCTTTCTCTGAGAGTGCAAAAGAAAGCATTCTTTGCAGCCAGATGATTGGGTATAACAAAGGAAATAACCAAGAAGAATCATGCTCTCACCTTGTGTATCCACTTATTAGTATCTGTGCTCGGCACCTCGCCTAACATAGGATAACAGGTGATCTCGGTCACGGGGGTTTGTGTGTGTGTGTGTGTGTGTGTGTGTGTGTGTGTGTGTGTGTGTGTGAGTGAAATTGTTGGCAGGGTGGGGACACACCTTGAGAACCTATTTCGCTGTCTTTGGTCAGATGGCATGGAAGGAATGGTTGACAAAGGGTAAACAACTGAGACCTAGAAATAAAATATAATAATGGCAACACATTGTAACATGTTAATCATGTTTACCTGGAGCAGCATGGTGGCTCAGTGGTTAGCACTGCTGCCTCACTGTGCCAGGGACCTGGGTTCGATTCCAGGCTCGGGCGATTGTCTGTGTGAAGTTTGCACATTCTCCCCATGTCTGAGTGGGTTTGCTCTGGTTTCCTCCCACAGTCCAAAGATGTGCAGGTTGGGTGGATGAGCCATGCTAAATTGCCCGTAGTGCTCAGGGATGTGTAGATTAGGTGGGTTCCAAGGGGATGGGCCTGGATAGGATGCTCTAAGGTTTAGTGCGGACTTGTTGTTGGGCCGAAGGGCCTGTTTCCACACTGTAGGGATTCTATGACTGAAAAACATGACTCTAGCTATGTTCCTGCTTCAGGACCATGACAAAATAAACTGACCCTGCATTCATTTTACACAATAGGAACAGTTATGTAATATGCTGACTGGACACATTGATTTTTTTCAATGTTCTCCAAACCTATTAATTGTATACAGTTACTTTTGTCCAATGGCTAACTGCCATTCCACCTACAAACTAGAAATCATTTATCGATTAGATCCTGGAAACTGAACAGCAAGCAAAACAACAAGACAGGGTTGTGCATTCCAGAAACAGTGCAAATATGCTATATTTATGAGAAAAATCACCTATTACAAATGAAAAAGTTTGTTGTAAACTCTTCAGTAATTCCAGGATGAATTAAAATTTAAACAGCTTCCAATGTCCTACATTTCTCCACAGCTTTGTATCTTCCATTACCTGAAATATCTTCCCTTGAAATGAGATATGGATTCTGCATCAGCCATTCTGTGCTAAAACATTCTCCTAATATCATGTTATTAGACTCTGAGATGGAAAACTATTGGTCTGGAACATTAAACTTTTATTTTCGAAGCTGCCTGGACTATTGAATTGTAGCAATCGGAAACAAGTGGATCTCATTGACTACGAGATCCTTGATTGAGGTTGTTAACCTCAGCCAATCAGGAAGCCCTGGGTGACCAAAATAAACAGGAGATTCAAAATCCCCTCAGTTCAGGGAACTGACTCCGAGCTGGCTGGCCACAGCCAGTGTACTGTGGAGGAAAATGCTCAATTCTGGACTGTGCTGTCAACTTGAATCTTTCCTGGCTGTGTGAGGCTCTGTTTCTACTGCTGCTGCTGCCTGGGTCTACCCAGTTCTCTTGCTGCTGCCTGGGCCTTACACAGTTGTGCTGCTGCTATGAAATCTTCTCTATAAAGAGGATCTATAAAGAGAAGATTTAGAATCTTCTCAGTTCAAGGGATTAACTCAGAGCTGGCTGGTCTCAGCCAGTGTACTGTGCACATGTAAATAAAGGGTGACTTGGTGATGAGATAACGGCCTCTGTGCACTTATTTCATGAATATTTACATAATTTTCTATTTTTGCTTTAGATTTTCAGTATTCACTATATTTTGGTTTAGTATTGTCCGAACCTTTCTCCTCAAGCTCTTTTCAATTTTAATTTCAAATTAATGTAACCATATCACCTACGCTACAAAAACAGAGGTTAACTTTTGGCATTCACTGTATCAAAATGCTCATAATGTTAAAACCTCAATTAAATTTTCTCTTAGTCTTCTCAGTTCCAACAAGAAATTGAATTGATACATTCTTCACAACAAAGAAAACCATTCCAAATTTCTACACAGATGAATAATCAAGGAAATGGATTCAGAGCCTAACAGGGGGTTTTAGGACAGGTAACCAAAAGCCTGTTCAATGAGATTAAGAATAATTTTAACATTTATGGTCTTAAATCAGGAGAATAGTTTTGGATCATGAAGGGGACAGAGGTTCCCCATAGCTTTAGTAATAATTTCTCAGTAGCTAATGTAGCTTGTATCTAATTGCTGTTGTTATGTACAGAGTGTACATTTTCAAACTAATCTCTCTCCCTATTTGCAACACCTACCTGGAAGCAGATTGTGATTTAATTTTCACCTTTCATGAAACAGTGGGGGAGTATTACCCCCCACTCTGTCTGTTTGTGGACCTTGACTTTGTAAGAACTGCAACAACCCTACAATAAAGTTAAACCAGGAGCATGGCTATTTTCACACACTCTTAGACATGGGTGTATGATTTGCAACACAGACACCGTTACAAGCGTACAAGGAGAGGTAGAATAAAAGAAAAGGTAAAATGATTAATCACCTTTTAAATTTTTGAAATAGGAATCAATTTAGGGTTGCTGCAAATCACTGTTGTTAACAGAATCAACTCCCCAGCTCCCTCCTAGTCCTAGCTACAAAAGTAAAGTCCCCTGCCTGTAAGAAGCAGCCAGCAATCTATATTTGTATTCTCTGCAAGTAAAACTGAGTGAAGCAGAAGTTACATTTGAGAAAAAGCTCCCACTCCTCCACTACAGGTTAGCCAATCAACAATTCTTACCAAAGAAGTCAGGGCACTAACTCCAGTTTTGGACTTTTGGACTGCACCTTAAAAGCAAGGACATTATTAAATGGTGTCCAAGTTGATTAACAGTGTCCTTGTTTTTAAGGTAACCAGCAGGTAAGTGACAAGTCATTAATATGTCTTGTAGGATGGGTGTAAACTGCAGTTCTGTTGCAACTGGAAACACTTGTCTTTGTAGTAAGTTATAACGTAATAGTTAGCATTCTCGTTCCATCATGAGGTAATGGAGCGCTGAAAGGTTATTGCTCGGTCTTGTCACATGATTACAGCGGCCATCTTTGTTGAGCTGTTTAATGTACTCTTAAGACTGTCACAATGTATACATGTATTAAAGTTGGTTTTTACTCCATTCCTGACACTACTATAGAATAAAACCACAGCTTGTTAAAACAAAAGCTCTTCTTGTTAAGATTCACTGGAAGCCAACAGAACCTTAGAACCAGTCAAGGAGAGAGGATTGGTGGCAACATCCATCTCCGCACAAATACCACATGAACCTGTCAGGAGCACAATCTGCCATCTTCACCCCAAGTAGGAAAGTGACTCAGTTCAGCCATGTACAGTGCAATGTCCTTTTTCACTCAACTACCTGTACAGACATGCAGCAAACAATGGCAATGGGACAGCAAATGGAAGACCCAAATTTGTGACTTAAAAGAACAGTATCGTTGCTTTTCTATCGTGCTGTGCATTTAGTCTAAAATGAAATAAATAAGGTAGATAGCCCCTGCTAGCAGTCTCCAAGAATATTATCAATTGACTTCCTGAAGACACTCTGTAGTACAATTCAGGACTCAAAACTAGAAAATGGAAAAAAAATCTTTGTGTGGTTGAGAAGAATGCAACCCTTTAACAAAGGGCTGTATTCTTCATACTCTGTGGCAAAATAAGACAAATTATTGTGAGAAGTAAATTGTTGCCAGAAGTAACATTTTAACTTATCTGTACAATTTTAGACTATTTAATCACATGACATTTTGATGCAAAAACCTTGATTCATATCAGATGTTAAACAGATAATGACTGCATGAAAGTTTCCCAAGTTCCAAAGTTCTCCCAAGCAAATAACACCATTACAGTTAACATTACATAACATTAAACAGCTCACCTGTAACTCATTCAGCTTCTTCATTAACTCCTGTAAATAATCAGACACACACATAAAAATCATAGACTTGAGAAAAAAAATCTCAGTGCAGAAAGCAACAAAAATTTGCAACAACACAGAACTGTCCCTCCTCGCCTGTACCCAGACTCTTTTCTCGGCATTGGCAGCAATCTGGTCCCTTCCATATCACCATTCTTCATGAGTGTTCCTGGACAGTTACTTAAAAGGCTTCTCATGCAAAGTCTCTGCTTGCATTCTATCACAATAGACTGAGTGACTTGATAAGTTGAAGCTTTTCTTTTTGTCACCTCCCAAAGTCATACATAATTGAATTTCACTACAGTTGGGAAAGCAGTATAGTTGGTGGAATTTGCCTTCAGGAGTGACAGCAGGCAGTTCTGATATATTTTGGGCTCCATTTGGATACCTCAATTCATGACCAAAGCTGCTGGGAAGCTGAAAAGCAACGGTTTGGCTGCTAAAACCAGAGGGAACAATGACCAGCACCAAAGGAAGTATTTTGGTTGGAGAAGGGACATGAAAATATGCCAGTCAGAGAAAGAATCCAGAGCAGGGGAGGCTTAAAGCTTCCTTGTCAATCTCAAAGAAGCAATCCTACTCCTCCTGGTCTAAAAGGAAACTAAAATTGTGATGAACAACATGGATGAATGGGCATATTCTCTTCCTAACTCTAATTCCTTGTAGTTTTGCCCAGCAAGGAGAACACCAATGTCCCCTTGCTCAGGTCTCAGGTCACCATTATAAGTTGAGTCCCATCTGTTTTCCAGGCTGAGATTTGCCAACAGCAGAGAGCAAGATTTAACCTGACATCTTGCCTATAACCGTACAGGACACTGCTTTTACATACTGAGCTTTAAAGTCATTTGCTTCATAAAGACATACAAAGGACCAACAGTTGAATCCAGTTTTCCTGACTCAGAATTTAATACTATGTCATCATTCTCTTCATTTGGCCGCTGGTCCATCAGGAAAGCTAATGTTTGATTTTATGACTGTACCCTTTGTGCAGCAGGTTACTAGACAGACACACAGAGTCTATAACATCTTTTGAAACATTTTTAAGAAGCAGTGCATAAATTTCTATTGAATTTTAAGAATTGTTATTGGGGACAGTGGTTCTTCCAACCCTACCCATTTCCATCAACCCCTCCCTTATTTCCCAACCCCAGCCCCAGGTGGAAAAGTTGGGGAAGGTTTGCCTCTGACAGGCCAGGAAATCATGCTCAGATTTGACAACAAGTATGGTTGTTAACCAGCTGACCTTGTCGCTTCTGTCCCAAGTGGGAGGATATCCCAAACCACTATGCTCTGAGCTGCTGGTCAATCAGATAGAAGAGGCAGAATACCATGAAGACAGGGTGGTTTTGCTGGAACTAGAAATTCAGGCACCAGCAAGGGTCTGGGGGCCACAATTGAGATCTTAATGGGGGACAAAAAGGGATGGCAACTGCGGTTCGTAAGGAGTTGTGGAGGTAGTGTCCTCTGTTACATACAAGGTGCTAAACCCTGCAACAGTAGGAGGAGGAGACTTACAAGTAGCCATTAATTGGTTAGTTAAGGACCTCAAATGACTCAAACATGGGCAAGCCATGTGACAAGTGACTCACTCACTGGTGAAATTCCAGAGGAGGTGCTGGTGAACTGGCAAGCACTGCTATCATGCCACTCTATTTCATGGATCCCTGGCACCTGCCCCTCAAAAAGTGGCCACCTCTCCTGGGATGGCTGCAGCTCCAGCTTGTTTGTCCTCTTTTAAAGCAATTATTGAAGAATTGCCCAGGACACAGCTTTCCAAAGTGTGGGTCAGGACTCCAAGAGGGGTTGCAAGCTGGAATTTTGAGGTGGTGAACTCTGAGGCAGCAGCGTACACCGTGGAGACCTGACCGAGTTATGTTGGCTCCTCTCCAGTTCTGACAGTCCTCACTGAGGGGCTGAGACATTGTTCAAGCCTCAAAATGGGACCACACAGGGAATGAGTTTGGGAAGCACAGTCCTAAGAACCCAGCTGAAGTTTATGCACAAAACCATTTCATGATAATTAAAAACACATGGAAATAAAAATAAATGGCTTGCATGCAAAATTTTGATGACTTACACAACCATATTTTGCAAACAGCCCCAGAAGAGCAATAGTTTTGCGATGTAACTCTAGGCAGTGCTGTCAAACTTTATTTCAAGCTGCCAGCCCCTCCTGGGAGATATGCACACATCAAACAACAGCAGGCCACATTGCTTACCGTAGTGAGTGGCTGCAGGTCCAACAATACTGGATATATTTGCTTTTGGGGTGCTAACTACTATTTCACCACAAACAATGTTACTTTGTTGAATCATTGGTACCTCCAAAGGAGTGCTTTGTAATTACGGTAGTGCCGCTGAAGCTAATGCAGCTTTTTGAATCTTCCAGTACATGTACAATACTGCAGGCTTTCTTAAAACCATTTTACCAGACTGTCTGGGCTTCATGCAAGTGAGACCACAATCCAGCCAATGTCTGAGGAGAGCTGGAGAAGCTGTCTTCTTGTTTGACTGTGTTTTGGAATAACACAATTTATTCCAATAACAACACAAGTTAGTTACTAGGGGCTTCGAGGAACAATTAATGTAATTTACATGTCTACTGGCTAACCTCTGGGCAGTAAAGGTTGTCAATTGCTAAAACCCCTCGTCCCAGAGACAAGCCAAAAGTCAAGTGGGCAGTTCTGCTGGAATAAAATAGTAGAAGGATTTGAGCAATCTATCTTAAGAGCTCTGACTGTCTGCTTCATTAATATTTTCAACCCAAAAATGATGGTCATGAGGCAACGGGTAAATTTTTACACTGCAAGTAGCAAACAAGTTTATGTTGAAGATTGACTATAGCTCATATTCTTTATATGATATTCATTCACTCATGAGTGCTGTGGCTAAAGGCAGGTCTTTGGCTCCTTCCTGCTGAGCTTTCAGCCTGAGTCATTTTCATGGCAGTTTTATTTTTTTGTTGATGGTGGATGCTGTGGCTTTCCATTCCCACGGACAGGCCAAGGAGGCAGATCCCTAGTCTACCTAATCCAGGTCAGGAGTGTGGGCATTATTGTGAATCACATGCTAGCTAAGTCAACCAGCCCTTTACAAGTTATTTCATTCTTATTTCATATTTACCTGCGTATCAGTCTTTTGGGTGATTGGAAAGATTGATGGGAAAGATTGCAGCGTTTAGTTCACAGAGCTGACAGATCTCATTCATACAGCTCTGGGCCATGTGGTTCTCTGTTTAGAGCTTAGTTATTTCAAAGAAACTCCTGGTCATTATTGATATGATCTTTACTTATGGGAAAGACAAATGATGCATGGTGCAGGGAAATTCTAGAATAGACCTAAAAGTGAAAATAGCATACAATAAAACCTCAATATTATTAAAATGCAAATGCATAATTGGGAGAAGACCTGAAATGTAAAAGCAAAACGGTGCTGTTGTCATTAAAGGCAGTGGTACTCTCAATGATCAAGGATTAATTTCCTGCCTCCAACTGACAGTGCTGTGAGTGGCTAAATGAATAGGCTGGCAGCATTTTGAATCAGGTCAGCCAAACTGAGTCAAATTGCAGACCAGTTTGGAATAATGATGACGTCTATAGTGTGTCAGCTGGGCTCAGTTGGTAATACTCTTGCCTCTGGCTCAGAGGGTTGAGGTTTCAAGGTCCACACAAAGCCTTCAGTAAACAATGCAGCCCTGTATTAGCTGCTTGATCAGGGTGGTCCTGAAGGATCTCTGGCACTAACAAAAGATATTCAGAGCATTCTTCCCGTCCAACATCTTTCTCTTAATCAATCCGTACTGGCCATTCTTCTTCTTGTCATTTGTGGGCATTTGCTGTCGTGTCTGCTACAATATTCCAGAAAAGTAGTCTAACATGTGGGACACTTCCAAATGTTTCAACAATGCCATAAGATTCTACATCAACCTAACTAGACTTCCTGACATTTTCTCCTAATATAAAAGTGAAGGTCAACTAGATCCATAAGTGGGAACAAAAACTTTGCCAATGAGCACTGAGATAACAAGGTGTAGAGCTGGATGAACACAGCAGGCCAAGCAGCATCAGAGGAGCAGGAAAGCTGACATTTTGGGCCTAGACCCTTCTTCAGAAATGGGGGAGGGGAAGGGGATTCTGAAATAACTAGGGAGACAGGGGGAGGCAGATAGAAGATGGACAAAGGAAAAGATAGGCGGAGAGGAGACAGACAGGTCAAAGAGGCGGGAGTGGAGCCAGTGAAGGTGAGGGTAGGTGGGGACTTAGGGAGGGGATAGATCAGTCCAGGGAGGATGGACAGGTCAAGGGGGCAGGAAGAGGCTACTAGGTAGGAGAGGGGGGTGAGGTTGAGGTGGGAGGAGGGGGTAGGTGGGAGGAAGGTCAGGTTAGGGAGGCGGGGACGAGCTGGGCTGATTTTGGGATGCGGTTGGGGGAGGGGGGGTTTTGAACCTTGAGAAGTCCACATTGATACCATTGGGCTGCAGGATTCCCAAGCGAAATATGAGGTACTGTTCCTGCAACCTTCAGGTGGCATTGTTGTGGCACTGCAGGAGGCCCAGGATGGACATGTCGTCTAAGGAATGGGAGAGGGGGTTGAAATGGTTCGCAACTGGGAGGTGCAGTTGTATAGTGTGAACTGAGCATAGGTGTTCCACAAAGCGGTCCCCAAGCCTCTGCTTGGTCTCCCCGATGTAGAGGAGGCCACAACAGGAACAGCGGATACAGTATACCACATTAGCAGATGTGCAGGTGAACATCTGCTTGATGTGGAAGGTCTTCTTGGGACCTGGAATGGGGGTGAGGGGGAAGGTGTAGGGGCAGGTGTAGCACTTCCTGCGGTTGCAGGGAAAAGTGCCGGGTATGGTGGGGCTGGAAGGGAGTGTGGAGTCGACAAGGGAGTCATGGAGAGAGTGGTCCCTCTAGAAAGCAGATAAGGGTGGGAGGGAAAAATGTCTTTGGTGGTAGGGTTGGATTGCAGATGGTGGAAGTGTTGGAGGATGATGCGTTGGATCCGGAGGTTGGTGGGGTGGTACGTGAGGACAAGGGGGATTCTGTTTTGGTTGTTATTGCGGGGAGGGAGTGTGAGGGATGTGTTGTGGGAAATGCGGGAGACAAGGTCGAGGGCGTTCTCGACCACTGAGGGGGGGAAGTTGCGGTCCTTGAAGAACGAGGACATCAGAGATGTTCTGAGATGAATGCCTCATCCTGGGAGCAGATGCGGTGGAGGCGAAGGAGTTGGGAATAGGGGATGGAATTTTTGCAGGAAGATGGGTGGGAGGAGGTGTATTCTAGGTAGCTGTGGGAGTCGGTGGGCTTGAAATGGATATCGGTTGCCAGAGATGGAAACAGAGAGGTCCAGGAAGGAGAGAGAGGTATCAGAGATGGACCAGGTGAGCACTGGTTCAGTTGTTGTCAAAATCAGATCAATTCTGTAAATACGTGATTTATCAACTGCCCTAATGATCCAATGAGTTTATTCTGTGAATTGTTGCCCTATGTTGACTAGAAAGTTCCCAGGTTCAGTCCTGGTCTATGCTAAGTTGTCTGATCTCACTTGAAGCAACTCCATGTAGCTTGGTTACGTTTAGGAAAAAACAAGTGGAATTTGACGTTCATGAAAGAGACCCTTGTGTGATTATTTGGTAAAAATCAAATATATTGGTGATGCCCCTGTGGTCAAACAGCCTAATGATGCATAAAGATCACATATGAAGTACAACCTATATTTTGAAAGATTGTCTGAAGGTTGTGAAGCTTCGCCAAGTCAAAGTTAATTCACTGACATATCTCACCAAATGTATGGTTCTGCAATATATGAATAACATACAGTCCCACTACAGCAGAGATTCAACAACTTTGTGAAACATGGTGAGAGATAAAAAATATAACCAAATGGAATCAGCAAATTGACATAAAAATAGCATAAATCAGTGATCTCATTATAACTCTATTAATCAATATGCCCCAAGTATCTTTACACATTTGAATTAGCATTCAAATTAACCAGAGAACAATAGTTAAGAGTTTCTAGCTTAACCAGATGACAATTTCAAAACACCGAGTTTCACCTGATTTTTAAAAAGTGTTACATAAAAAGATCAGATACATAAATCACTTATTACCATGAACCAACTGAAATTCTGGAATTTTAATTCATGTAGAACAGACAATATGAAGCATGATATTGTGACATTGATACACCTATTTCCTAAAAGTTATCGGGTATAATTTCAGAATAGCGTGTAATTGACATACCCGTGATTTCGGACCTGGTACTTCTGTTTTCATCAATGGTCCATCAAACTCAACATCCACGTCTGTCTTGTTCGCCGGCTGACTAACGTATCGAGATCCTTTACAAAATTAAACATAATAGTCTCTTGCACTGAGGTGTAAAAAGCATAACTAACAATAATATGTATAAAAATGCATACAAGAGCAGACAAAATTTGGGATTTGATCGTTTCCATGTTATTTTTATGATTTTTAATGCAACCATGTAATTTTTGTGGGACGGAAAGAGAAATGTAATTTGAAGGAGTTGCTCATTCTGCCACGGCACGTAATGATGGAAAGCTGATTTTACTGCACTGGTGGCAGCAGCATTGCATGGTTCTGACACCTCTTGAAGTTTGGAAACCCAACGAAAGCAAAATGTTTTAACTGACGAACTACAGCCTCCAATACAAACATAAATGTAAAAGGTGTAGCAAACAGTGTCAATAATGTTGTTTAGACACTGGCCTCCACCACATCATCAGATGAATTGCAATTCACAAACTGGAACATTTCAATTTTTATGCAGCGTGTGGTAACAACCTGGCATTCAGGGCCAATGAGAAGTGGAGAAAATCAATGATTTCAAAAGGAAATTGGGTGGGCATTTGAGGAAAATAAAATTTCCGGGATACTGGGACAGAGTGCGGAAATGTTCCTGATGGACTCTACAGGACCAGATGGTAGAACGATCCACTTCTACATGGCAGATGGATGGGAGGCTATGGAATGGGTTGGGATGGAAGGGTGGGTGGTGAAGACCTGTTACAGTCTTATTTTCTGTGTAAGCTGAGGGCTTCCCACAGGTCAGACAACTTGGGATCAACTCCAGATCAAATGCATTCGGCAAATGGAAACATTACAGATTGTACTGCAGTCAAATTCCGAATCTTATTGGAATATAATGGACAAAAACAGAAAAAAAATCAAATTATTGCTTTTTCTTGAGGGATAATTGGAAACTCTTAGTGGGCAAATGTGTGACCTGTTACAGTGCCAATAGAACCCAGTAGATTCCCAGTTCAGTTGTAACTGTTCTGACCAATTTGGACTCGTGATTGCCACCTACTGAGCAATGCTAGACACTGCAAGCCCATGACACATGGGAATGTGAAAAGAATCCAGATTTCCGGGTTTCCTCAGTTAATTTTGTGATGTCTTACCGTGACTAATTGTTTCTCTTCCATTTTGCAATAACTATAAACTGGTGTCATCTCATATTAAACAAATCACATGACACACATTTCTTTATCATGAACATACTATTAAACGGTATCTAATGAAAAGATATTTTTAACAGTTCTGGAGCCTTTCTTACCCACATCATGTGCTTTAGAAATTCTACACTATACAGTTGTTTGCAAATTAAATAACTATGTTAAACCACTCCTTGTCCCCAGTGGCAGAGCTGCTTTAGGTGCTGGATGATTGGATACTGATAAAACCTTTCCCTTCCTAAAGAATAGGGGCAAATGGGATCAAAGGTTTATGGGGAGAAAGGAGGATTCGGCTATCCAGTTGGACAATCAGCCATGATAGTGAAGAGTGGCGGAGCAGTATCGAAGGGCTGAATGGCCTCTTCCTGATCCTATCTTCTTTGTTTCCATGTGATACTAATTGGGTAAGGTACCAAAGAGCTGCTGGAAAGGCTGACACAGTTTCCCAAAAAGGAGGAGAAAAAATGCAAACAGATGAAGAGGGAGTATCAATTATCTTCGGAGTTTAGAAAATCGGCTATTTTTAAAATAATTTGTAACAAATATTTTTTATGTGGTTATTGCAGTTTATTTTCTTGTGAAGCTCTTCATTAATCTATACTGTAATGTGACTTACCCAGCAATCTGTTCTGGGTTACTTCAACACATAGGTTGAAAAATTAGAAATTGCTTCCATTATGAGTTAAACCATTCCCAGAACCTGCACCGTTGCAGGCACTCGAATCACCTTCCACTTCATCTGGAGGTCCAAGATGGACCATGTCCGCAAGGACACCATTGACAAAACTCTGGATAGTGGGGGCAAGGACATACCCAATGCCACCCTCATCCTGATAAGTCACCTTTGTGTGCGGCTGCACCAAGCTGTGCATAGAACCTCGGTACACAAACACTAAATGTCACTTCACTCTGAGGTTCTATCTGTCCCCGATATTGCAAAGGACGGGCCTGGCCTCATTGCTGCAGAACACACCAAGCGGTTGGTCCATTCCATATCACCTGCCCTTCACGGAGAAATTTGCAAAGAAAAACACCTTTGCCCACAAGTCAGTGATCAGCATGCAGCGTCCTCGAGCCCTTGTGGGTAAAGGGGAGGGTGCAACCTGTCCAGTTCTTCCTTGAGCAGACTGTCAAAGTCATTTGGCAGAATGTTCCATCACCAGAATTTTCCAACATGCACCAAGACATCGCTTGGCTGGTGGTGAGAAGGGCCTGACCTGTGAGATCCTTCAGGTACGCCCAGATGCTCTGCTCCATGGCACACTGCCCTTGAAGCGGATATGGAAGGGGGCTACAGACTGTCACACATCTCCTGCTGGAATGTGCCTTTGCAAAGGAAGTCTGGAGAAAGATGAATGGTTTTTGTGGAGGTTCATCCTGAGCAGCTCCGTGACTCAGGGCTCTGTTCTCTACAGTCTGTTCTCCAGAACGCACACTGAGACAAACATCAACTGCACTTGGAGGACAATCAACTCGGTGAAAGAGGCTCTTTAGTCTGCCCAAAATTTGTTGGTCTTCCAGAGCAAGGAGTTGACTTCGACCGAGTGCTGCAGACTGGTAGATTCCAAGGTCCTGAGGGATGTGCTAAAGCTTGGGGAAGCTGCTGCCAAGGCGTAGTGGGGAAAGACCACCACGTAAGTCTTCCTGCCAAAGTTAAATGGAGGTGGTTCAATTATCAGACCTCCGGTGCCCCAAATATATGTAAATGCAGTATTGTACAAATAAGAAATGCCTTTGGTTTGTTTACTGGATAGAGTCAAACTCTAATGTTTGTTTGTTTCTTCGTACGCTACTGTACAGAGCCAAACTGCTTCAGTGACTACATATGCATACAAAGATATTTTTAGGAATAAGGGATATTTTTAAACCTAAAAAAATGCTCAATAAAGTACTAAGAATGTCTCAGCTGAACTATAAGTATCATGGGATGCTGGAATGGCTCAGTCTTATGGTGAGTGTAAAACATAAGAGTGTTCGAACTCATATTTAATCCCCTCCCATTTTACATTCTTTTTACCTCTCAGTTTACTCTGAGACACAGTTCAATGCCACAAGTGATTTAAGCTCCTGTTAAAGAGTTAATGAAACAATATTCAACAAATAACTTCAATAGGTTTCTAAAAGGCAGATCGTGCTTCTGTTGCTCTCACATTACCACAATTTCTCCGAGTGAAATAAAATGCTTTGTTTAGCAGTGATCCAGTGACAACCACCATACACATAGAAAGCTCTTCCTGCAATAACAACGATGTACTAGCCCAGGTTATATAACCCATTCCATATGTGCATTCACATTGCAAATATACAAATATACATATACATACATTCAAGAATTTTACTGTACAAAAATATGTCAATAATATTGGCTTCTTCATAGAACAGTACATTACAAATAAGTTTTGTTGTAATAATTTAAGAGAAATCAATGTAAATATATTTTCCTTCAAGTTACTTGGTAATTATAGTAGCAACGTTAGAGTATACTTAAACTCTTACATAACAGCTATTTCTGAGGTGACTACTTTCGTATCAAATTAATTTTCTCAGAAAATTGAAAACGCAAGACATTATGTGGCTACTGTCCAAGAAGGCTACCTCTGCTGAGCATAATCTTGTGACGCAAGAAATCAAATCCTTGCCCATTAATTTTGGATGTATGCAAGCATATTTTTAAAAAAGCTAATAAAATAATGCCTAAACTTCATTCTCGGTACCCTTTCTTTGTGATCAATTAAAAATACTTCAATAATCCAGCAAAACCAGTGCCATACAGTCTTGCAGAAGAGGTATGTAGTAAACATTGCCAGAAACCTGAGTCTAAATCTATGTGTTGTTTATAATTAGAATCTAAGAGCTTCAACCATCCTGGGCTTGTAGAGTTAGTGGAGATAAGGAAAAGTATAACATTTGGTTAGGTGGGACAATGTATGTGTTTTGTGCATGACCTGACCAAATCAATGTAGAGGTCTGGTAAAAAATAAACATGTGATTTGTGACAGTAAGGGACATATAAAAATAGGTTTGACTTTTTTAATGTAGGAAAGTTGAACAGCGTCAAGATTTCAAAATAGAATTAAAAACAAACTTTATCCATGTAACATACTGTTAGAACACCACAAAAGTTTCAAACAATGTGTAACTCAGTCTGCAGATCAGGGTTCTCAAGGTTCAGCCTCTCATGTGTGCTAGTTTAGCTTATTTCATCCGGACAAACAGGAGGGAGGGTCCAACTAGCATTAATGTCCTTGGCCTGGTAGAAGAACCAAAGGATCGAGAGGCTCGGGTTCAAGTCCCACCTGCTCCAGAGGTGTGCAATAACATCTCTGAACAGGTAGGTTAGAAAAATAGGTGAAATTAAAAAAAAATCAGAAGAACTAAAGGAGGATTAAACATTATGGATAAATAGTGATGGATAGATTTTCAATGGGGAAGGATTGGGTTTGCCAGTGACATCCCCATCCATAATGGAGATTCCATTTAAGGGCACAGATAAGGAAATGTGCGGAGGTCTGTTGGCTACTGTGAACAAAAAAACCAAACATGAATCACTGCCATCAGGAACAAAAAGTAAAAAAAAAGTATTCTATCATAAATACAAGGGTAGCTCAATAAAATGCTCATTCTACAAATCTAAGGACACAAGAAACAGGAGCAGGAGTGGATTATACAGACTGCATTCATGCGGATCATGTCTGATCTTCTGCGCCAATTTAACTTAGCAACCCATTCCTCTTTGATTTCCCCAGACATCAAAAATCTGTCCACCTCTGCCTCAAATACATTTAACAATGGAACAGTTTCTGGTATAGAGTGATCCAAAGATTCACAACATCTGAGTGAAGAAATTTCTGCTCATAACAGTCCTGAATGAATGACCATTTAACCTGAGACCCTTATGTTCATGATTCCTTAGATAGAGCAACCAACTTCTGTGTCTACCATATCAAGCTCCTTCACATGACCATATGCAATAGGAGCAGGAGTAAGTCACTGAGCCCCTGGAGCCTGCACCACCATTCGTCTCTATCATGGGCCTGACCTTTAACCTCAATGTCATTTCCGCCATGATTCCCTTTTCCATGATGCCTTCAATATCTAGAAATCTACTGATATCAGTCTTCAACGTATTCGATGACTTGAACCCCTACATATCTCTGGTGTGGAGAATTTAAAACATTCATTATCCCGAGTGAAGAAATTCCTCCTCACCTCAGTCCTAAATTGCCTATTCTTATTCTGAGATTGTGTCCCCTGGTTCTAGACCCAGAACTTTTTAAGTTAATTTTTTCTAACCTCTAACCTCCAACTTCTCATTTTAGGACAATCCTTTTATCACTTCGATCCGAGAATAGGTTTTTTCTGTTGTGATAATTGTGAGGGAAGATTATAGAACCTTCTAAACCCAGTGGCCGTCCTTTAGATAACAGCACCCTTTTATGGTCATTTGCATATATTGTTATAAACTGTATCCATTCTTTCTAACTTTTCCTTCCATAATTAACTTCTAATGTTCATTTTTAAAATTTACCAGAAAAGACCGTTCATTGTGTATTCTGTACAAGGTTCACGACTCAATCCAGCATCTCCCCCCACTCACCCCGTGGGGTCAGCAGGAATCAGTACAGATCGTGACTGGACGCTCCCATGCTGCAGAAGGCCCCCCCCAAAGCTAAGAGAGAGTTTAACCCTATGACCTGGCTACAGTTGCAAAAACAGCCAGTGAGAAAAGTTACGATCTGCCGGTGGGCTTGGAGAAGAAACGTGTGCAGGGAGTTGTAAAAACCCTGTGAGAGGAGTCGACAGCTAGAGCTTGAGCAGTGAGGTCCAAGAAAGGACTGCTCCCAGAGAGGAGCAGCACCGAGGGTGAGGGACCACTCGGTAGGGAACCACAGGGATGCTGCTTGAAACAAAGAACAGATAACTGTGACTGGAGCAGTAAAGTTCAAACTGAGAGACTGTTTTCATGGAGGAGTTGTGTCACGAGTGTCTGACTGGTAGGGTACCATGAGGAGACTCCCCAGGAAAAGGAACCAACTCAACTCGGTTTCAAAAATTTCAGATCTTTCCACGTCAAACTGTTGTAGAGCTGCTCAGAGGGGATTAGCACATTCAGAGGTCAGAACTGCTAAGCTGAGATTCAAATACTCAGAGTCCAGCCATGCGGGCTACCACCTTCCTCTCTTTCTATCTTTAACCTAATATCGAACCTCCACTCCTAACCTTTTGTCTCATCTGTTAGGTGTAAGTGCCAGCTTGAGGGAAAAGGGATATTTTGGGGTGAACAGTCCAGGTAGTTAGTGTTTGTATCACTGCCATTCCTAGAAATTTGTAAAGTATTTTTCATTAGGAGTAGTTATTCTTGTTTGCGTAATACGAACGGTGTCAGATGTCCTTGTGCTAAGTACAGCTTGCGGCAGTAAATTGATGGAGAGATCATTGGGAGGAGTAATTGCGGTAACTTCACAAATCTTTCATTACATGTTATAACCTGCGATTCTCCACTTTATGTTTATCCACATGGGCAATTCAGCATCTGTGACAATATGTATAGACTGAATTAAACTGGTTTCGTTAGGGGTTGATTCTACAATGTGCCGCATACTATTTAGTTTGTCCTGCAACGATGACACACTTGGCATGAGTGGAATTATGCCTGTCCTTAGGCAAACCATTCAGGTTGAATAAGTTTCCAGCATGTGAGTTGAGAAATTGTGAGGATTTTGTGCAGATAAATGGACTTAAAAATCCAGCCTTGGCGGAAAGGCTGTTTGTACACATGAGTGGACTGACCTTCAAAGATGGCTGCATTAACAACTGGGAAACTGGGAGCATCAAGTCATGATTGACAGGGCTCTGTGTGCATGCGCAACGGCTCAGCATGCTTTTCATTGCTAATAATATCCCGGATGTTTCTGATAGTCCACTGTTAATCAGGCAGTGCAGGTGAAAGGTGATATTGTGACTGAAAAAAACCCAGAAGTATACGAAACACACAGATTTGCCTGCCCCAGCTAAAGCAAAAGACATGCCGCTGCCAGACATTTTGTATAAGAATTTTGGAGAACTTGTCATGGCTTTGAGAAACTATCCATCCATCGTAATTTTGGAGAATTTCAAGTTGTGGCATGATGGGATAGATTTGTCTGCAGTTTAAAATATGAAGGCATTCCCAATACATTGCTGACATTCCCAAAAGTAAACCTTCCACAGAGTTTGCAGAACAGCATTCTCCATGGTTGTGGTGTCATGTGACATGATCAGTATCAAAATTAACAACTGCCAGTATCTGCTGAAGCTGAACAGGCTGAAGGCCACAACAAAGACAGTTACAAAGTCCTGCTGCTGATGATTAGGTCCATATTGGACGCAGAAATGCCTGCTTGTGAATGCAGAGTGCTACAGCTACAAGAAGGCAGCTCATCTCACCACAGCAGCTTGAGAGGAGGTACATGGAGAAAACACTGACAGAAGGAAATGGCAGCCACTGCAAATGGAGTGAAAGGCAGCGGGTCAACAAGAGTTCAATTGAGATCCGTACCATAAAAAGCATAAGGATGTCCAATAAATTCACAGGGCATTCATAGTCCAAGTAATTCTGGACAGATCCTCAGTGGACATAGGGATTGACGGAGGGACATCAGTCATCACAATTCCTGAGTCACCATATCATCCAGAATTGCTGCATCAATTGGAGAAATCATGCGCAGGATTATGGAGAAGAGGAAATTCCCACAACGGGGAAGTTTGATGGTTCCAGTCACTTTCAAAGAGCAATGGGCAAAATGATCTATTATTGCAGTGAAGGGTCAAAAACCAGCCTGGCTAAGAAGCATTGAGGTAAAAACAATAACGTTAAACTGAATCAAAAATTTTCACATAGTAACACATACGACACAAGAAATTCTATCCTCAGATGTATAGTGAAACTGCACGCCACCACCACAACTCCACCTAAAAATCAAGGATGTGGGTTCAGAGGAATGACAGACTAGTTGACTGTAGATGCCATTCAGCGCCCCATGCTCTAAAAGATAAAATACAGCCAACGGTGAAAAGCCTGGAGACAGAAAACACTATCATGGAAGTTGAACAGATGGTGATATTATGAGAGGCAAATGGTAGTGTAAGATTATGCGGCAATTATAAAGTATCTGTAAATTATGCACAAAAATGTGATCTATTCATTCAATTTGCCTATTTACCAAAACAATTTGCTGAATATTGAGTATCTGTTCACTGTACTGTTAGAAGGGTAGATTGACCACAAGTTCTCCTAGTTACCAGAGCTCATAACAGGACATCTCATTTCTGATGAAGGGTCTAGGCCCGAAACGTCAAGCTTTCCTGCTCCTATGATGCTGCTTGGTCTGCTGTGTTCATCCAGCCCCACACCTTGTTATCTCGGATTCTCCAGCATCTGCAGTACCTTTTATCTCTAATCTCATTTGTGAAATTTGGTGCAAATCATCTGTTGCATCACTAGCATGTCAATAGTTCTGTAATGTTTATCACCACTGAGCCTATGATCATAACCTGACTTCAGTGCAGCCTGTGACTTTTGGAGAAATTAGGAATTAACCATGCACAATGTCTCAGTGCCTATTCTTTGGGCTCACTTACATTTGCTAGTGTCTTATGAGATACATCTCTAGCGACTACAGCTGGAAGGCTGCTGAGCTTCTGCTGATGATACCAGGCTTATGTGCATTGGATGAACTCAAGCATATCTGGGTTTCGAGGCCTTGGCTGTAGACTGCAGCATCTTGACTAGGGGTGAAGCAACCTTTTGCTTTATGGTGGCACTAACAAGCAACCGGACAGAAAGGGTGGCAAGGAAGTAAGCAAGACGAGATAACTGGGTCTGCACTTCATCCTTGTTTGGGTTTGTGTGAGAACAGAGTGCACAAATTGTGCTGCCTTGGAACACCATTTTAAGAGTGGGCTCAGAGCCAATTATTTCTGAATTTCCCTGACAATTCCCTGTGACCTACAGCCAGGACACCTTCTGTTTCATGGGTAATGACTGCACTCAAGTAGGAACACAGCAGCAGGCCTAAGTCAGAAATGTTGGCCTGGGAATATGGGAGTTTGTTGAAGTGGCAGGCAACTGGCAGTGTTCCAGCCACCCTCAGCACAAGCTCAAAGAACAACATTTTATGAACAAAAACAGAAATTGCTAGAAAAGCTCAGCAGGTCTGGCAGCGTCTGTGAAGAAAACATCAGAGTTAACGTTTTGGGTCCGGTGACCCTTCCTCAGAACCCTTCGAGGTTAACCAGCAATTTCTAAACCCTTCTGAGGAAGGGTCACCAGACCCTAAACGTTAACTCTTTTTTCTCTTCACAGATGCTACCAGACCTGCTGAGCTTTTCCAGCAACTTCTCTTTTGTTCCTGATTTACAGCATCTGCAGTTCTTTCAGTTTTTAACAACATTTTATGCTTGGGGACCCTACAGCCTTTAGGACTCAACATCAAGTTGACTTTAGAGCCTGACTTCATCCTTCAATGATTTTTACCCATCCCACACATGGTCCCGTTATGCCATGGGTTGCTTTTAGCACAGTCACCCATTCTTATTGACTGATAGGCCCATTATCACATTAAACGGGCTGCTTTCAGTACAGCTCACTCATTCTCTCCTAGTCTTCACTCTTATGATCACTTGTTCAGCTTTTCTTTTGTCCTGGCCTGCTAGCCCTGTTTACCTAAACCTTTCAAATCTCTCTCTGGCTGGGCTCTGTCTCCACTTATCTGCTCACCAGAACACCTGTCCCCTCCCTGGACCAACTCCCACCTGTCCTCATTTTTAGCATGAATGCCATTTTTTTCAAGCTGCTGATAGCTCTGATGAAGAGTCACTGCGCTCAAAGTGTTAACCCTTTCTTCCCACAGATGGTGCTAGACCTGCTGAGTTTCACCAGCAATTTCTGTTTCTCTTTCAGATCTCCAGCATCCACAGTTCTTTGTTTTATTATCATATGTTATTACCCCAGGATTTAGATATTTCAGGTGTGATATAAAGGGAAGTTAAAGGAGTGGGGGAGTTGCATTACTGGTCAAGGAGTTTCTCATGGCTGTACTGAGGGAGGATACATGAGAGGACTCGTGCAGCAATGCAGTATGGGTAGAACTCAGGAATAGGAAAGGTGAAATCACAATGCTGGAGGTAGACCACAGGCCTCCCAAAAGCCAGCGGGAGGTAGAGGAGAGAATAGGTAGACAGATTTTGGAAAGATGTAGAAACAGCAAGGTTGCTGCACTGGGTGATTTTAACTTCTCCCACATTGACTGGGACTGACTTCGTGCTAGCGGCTTGGATGGGACAGAATTGTGAGGACCATTCAGGAGGGTTTCTTGACACAGTATGTAATCAGTCCAACCAGGGAAGGGGTTATACTGAAGAAGGGTACCACTCGAAATGTTGACTTCTTTCCTCCAGATGATGCCTGGCTTGCTGTATCCTTCCAGCATTCTGTTTGTCTACCAAGGGGTTATGCTGGACCTGGTTTTGAGAAATGAGCCTGGTCAGGTGAATGAAGTTTCAGTATGGGAGCATTTTGGGAGTAGTGAACATAATACCATGAGTTTTAAGATACTCATGGATAAGGATAACAGCAGTCCTCAGGTGAATGTTTTAAATTGGGGGAAGGTGAATGACAACAATATTAGGCACGAACTGGAGAGTGTTGATTGGAGGCGGCTATTTGAGGATAAATCCACATTGGACATGTGGGAGTATTTCAAACAGCAGTTGATAAGAGTGCAGGGGCGGCACTTCCTGCGAGGATAAAGGGTAGGTGCGGCAAGTTATGTGAACCTTGGATGATCAGGAATGTTATAACCTTGGTCAAAAAGAAAAAGGAAGCATACGTAAGGTCTAGGAGGATGGAACTGTCAAAGCCCTTGAATAATATAAGGAATGTAGGAAAGAACTTAAACATGGAATTAGAAGTGCAAAAAGAGGTTATGAAAAGTAGTTAGCAAACAGGATTAAGGAGAATCCCAAGGTTTTTTATACATATATAAGAAGCAAGAGGGTAGCCAGGGAAACGGGTGACCCAGTCAACGACAAAGGAGGGAATCTATGTGTGGAGCAAAAAGAAGTAGGTGAGGTCCTAAACTAACACTTTGTGTCGGTATTCACCAAAGAGAAGGGGTTGGTGGAGGATGAGCTCAGGGAAAGGAGTGTCAAATTTCCAAGCCAAGTTGCTATTAAAAAGGAAGAGGTGCTGTGCTTCTTAAAAAATATTAAGATTGATAAGTTCCTGGGTCCTGATGGGACCCATCCCAGAATATTTAGGCAGGCAACAGAACAAATTGCTGGAGCATTGACCGACATCTTTGTATCATCTTTACCCATAGGTGAGGTCCCAGAGGACTGGAGAATAGCTAATGTTGTTCCATTGTTTAAGGAGGGTAACAGGGATAATCCTGGGAATTACAGGCCTGTGAGCCTAATGTCAGTGATAGAGAAATGATTGGAAAATATTCTCAAGGACAAGATCCACAAGCATTTAAAAACAAATGGACCAATTAGCATTGACAGCAGGGTTTTGTGCAGGGGAGATCGCGCCTCACTAACTTGATCAAGTTTTTTGAGGAGGTGATGAAGATGACTGATGAGAGAAAAGCAGTTGATGTTGCCTACATGGACTTCAGTAAAGCCTTTGACAAGGTCCCCCATGGCAGACTGGTACAAAAAGTATCATGTTATCAGGGCTGAGCTGGCAAATGGATGCAGAACTGGCTTAGTCACAGGAGACAGTAGACAGTACTCATAGAATGATGCTTTTCTGAATGGAGGGTTGCGACTAGTGGTGCTCCATAGGGATCAGTGCTGAGATATCTGCTGTTTGCGACCGACATAAACAATTTGGAGGAAAACATAGCTGGTCTAATTAGTAAGTTTGCAGACAATCCAAAGATTGGTGGAGTTGCAGATAATGAGGAGGATTCTTAGAGGATACAACAGGTATAGAGCAGTTGGGGTCATGGGCAGAAAAGTGCCAATGGAGTTTAATCGAGACAAATGTGAGGCGATGCATGTCAAAGGTCAAGTACAGGTGGAAATTATACAGTGAACGGCAGAACCCTTCTGGAGTGCTGATGTGCAGAGGGATCTGGGTGTGCAGGTCCACAGATCACTGAAGGTCGCAGCGCAGGTAGATAGGGTAGAAGGCCTATGGCATGCTTGCCTTCATTGGAAGGGGCACTGAGTATAAGGATAGACAAGTTATGCTGCAGCTTTATAGAACTTCAGTTTGGCCACATTTGGAATATTATGTACTGTTCTGGTCACCACACTACCAGAAGGATGTGGATGCTTTGGAAAGGGTACAGAAAAGGTTAACCAGGATGTTGCTTGGTATGGGGGATTTTAGCTATGAAGAAAGGTTGGATAGACGAGGTTCGTTTTCACTGGAATGCAGGAGGTTGAGGGGCGACTTGATAGAAGTTTATAAGATTGTGACTGGCATGGATAAAATGGAAAGTATGAGGCTTTTTCCTAGGGTTGGGGGTGGTCAATTACTAGGGCTCACAGGTTCAAGATGCGACGGTGGGGGGGGGATGTTTAAAAGAGATGTGGGAGGGAAATTTTTCACGCAAAGGGTGGTGAGTGCCTGGAACATGCTGCCAGAGGATGTGGTGGAAGCAGACACAATAGCAGCATTCAAGAAACACCTGATGAACACATGAATAGAAAGGGAATAGAGGGATATGGATCTTGTTAGTGGAGACAGTTTTTAATATGGAAGGGCAAAATATGTTGGCTCAGGCCTAGACGGCCAAAGGGCCTGTTTCTGTGCTATGTTGTTCTTTGTTCTATATTTAAAGCACTGCCTTCACAATCCAACCCTGTCTTTTCTGTTCTGGGAGGGATAATCTTTGTGCCTAGAGTGAAACAAGAACACTTGTGATATCTTGTGTGTGAAAATGATACACGAAGGACAAAGTCAAAAGAATTTGATTAATTATCAAGTGAGATGGTGAAAAATCAGATATTGAAAAAAGGCTGCCTGAAGACTAATCTGTTTTCCAAGGCTATGTCAGAGGCTAATTTGTTAAAATTCCAAGTTTTGGAGTCTCCAGGTTTGTACAAATGATCAAGCATTAGCTTTTTAGTGGATGCTATGTATCTGGACTTTCAAAAGGCTTTTGACAAGGTTCCACACAAGTAAGTAAGCAAAAGATTAGTAAGCAATAAGATTAGTAAGCAATAAGATTAGTAAGCAA
>JAHRHZ010000023.1:36407479-36431795 GCA_024137785.1 Ginglymostoma cirratum | reverse complement strand
AAGATTAGTAAGCAATAAGATTAGTAAGCAATAAGATTAGTAAGCAATAAGATTAGTAAGCAAAGTTAAAGCTTATGGTAATACAGGTAATGTATTGAAGTAGTTAGAGAATTGGTTGGCAGACAGAAAGCAGAGAGTTGGAATAAACGGGTCCTTTTCAGAGTGGCAGGCAGTGACGAGTGGGATACCGCAGGCTTTAGTGCTGGGACCCCAGCTGTTCACAAATATACATTAACAATTTGGATGAAGGAATTGAGTACAATATCTCCAAATTTGCAGGTGACACTAAGCTGGGTGGCAGTGTGTGCTGTGAGGAGGATGATAAGAGGCTGCTGGGTGACTTGGACAGGCTGACTGAATGGGCAAATACTTGGCAAATGCAATATAATGTGGGTAAATGTGAAGTTATCCACGTTCGTGGCAAAATTATCTTAAAGGTGGCAGTTTAGCAAAAGGTGAGGCGCAATGAGATGTGGGTGTCATGGTAGAACAGTCGCTGAAGGTTTGGCATACAGGCCTTCACAGCGAGAGGATTTGAGGCCACACCTTGTGTACCGTGTGCAGTTTTGGTCTCCTAGTCTGAGGAAGGACATTGTTGCTATTGAGGCAGTCCAGCACAGGTTCACCAGACTGATTCCCAGGATGGCAGGACTGATATACAAAGAAACACTGGATCGACTGGGTTTGTACTCACTGCAATTTAGAAGAATTGGGGGTGGGGGAGCAGAATCCCCTAGAAACATATAAAATCCTGATGGAACTGGACAGGCTTGATGTGGGAAGAATGTTACTGATGTGGGGGAAGTCAAGAACTAGGTGTCACAGTCTACGAATAAGGGCACAGCCATTCAGGACTGAGATGAGGAAGAATTTCTTCACTCAGAGAGTTGTGGACCTGTGGAATTCTCTATCACAGAAAGCTGTTGGGGTGAATTCGTTGGATATATCCAAGTGGGAGCAGGATGTGGCCCTTTCGGCTAAAGGGATGAAGGGGTAGGGAGAGTAAGCAGGAGTGGGATACTGAAATTGCATGGTCAACCATGATCATATTGAATGGTAATGCAGGCTTAAAAGGCCGAACGGCCTACTTATGCATCTATTTTCTATGCATTATGTTTTATACACTAGCTTTGCAATACAGATGTTTTTATAAATTCTTAGATGACAGTATCCTGTGCCACACTGTGCAGTAGAGAAAGGTGCAATTTTAATGTTGAGTTTAGTACTGGTCCCTTACTAATGCATAGGGGAGATCCGAAACAAACCTCCTTGATCCATACTACAAACGTTTGGGAAGTACTGAACATATTAGGTAATGAAATACATTATAAGCAATAAAATATCCATGTGATTAAATGTGTATTGATGGAGATTGAGAAACCAGCAGAGAACAAAGGTCACAACCTATTATTAGTTTCTAAATGAAATTGGACTACATTATTTTTGTACAAGGAAGCATACATTCCAATATCTAAACAAAAAACAAAAGAATAATGGATGCTGGAAATCTGACACAAAAAGAGAAATTGCTGGCAGTCTGAAGAAGGGTCATTAGATTCAAACTTTGACGACTTTCTCTCTCCACGGCTGCTAACGGACATGCTGAGTTTCTCCAGCTATTTGTTTTTGTTACACGCTAAAATCTGTCTCATGAAATGCTTGACATCAATTTCCTTGAAGGTCTCTTCTATCAGAGCTAGTTGAACATTTAATCACCAGCTACGTATTAGAATACCAAGGTAACTTCTAATGCTGTCTTGTATACCACATACAAGCTTTGATTCAAGGTTTGTATTTAAGCACATATAATACTGCAATTGCATGAATAATTTCCATTTTCTGTCTTAATCCTTTTCTCTGTAAAGCTATTATTCAACGGCAGGTCAAACACAAATAGGCAAAGTGATCAAATAATTTAAATCATTTCTTTAACACTGTTTTTCTTGCTCAGGTGGTGTGTATGCTAGAAACAATGGGTTTGTTAATTTTGAAACCCTCTCTAAATCTTGTTGCACCTTTGCCCAGAAATAACATGAACACGTGCGTGAGTAGAAAGCAGGTATGGATCATGAATGCTGCAATCTTCCTTCTGCTTCAATGCAACTGTAATGCCACAATTTATCACGACAAGGTCAGGTGACAACTAAGTAGAAAAGCTCTGAAGTGTTCTATCACTTAAGGGATAGATAGTGCATAAAATTTACAGTTGACTGTGTTATAAAGTGAAAAAAAATCAACATTGTTACAAAATATTATAGAGAAAAAGAAGCCCATTTGGCCTGTCACGTTTGCAGCAGCTCACCGTATGTTCAATTGACTTTCTGCCATTCTTCCCATAATCCTGCACATAACTCCTTTCAGGTAACTATCTAATTCCTTTTTTAATGCCTCGATTAAACCTGCCTCCACCAAAATCTCAGCACTGCATTCCAGACCCTAGCGACGAGCTGCAAGAAATTGTTTTTCTAATGTTGCTTTTGCTTCTTTTACCAATTACCTTAAATGTAAGCCTTTGTTCTTGATCCTTTAACAGCAGGAACATTTTCTCTCAATCTATCCTCATTAGACCCCTCATGATTTTGACTAACTCTATCAAACATCCCATCAGCTTTCTTTTCTCCATGGAAAACATTCCCAACTGCTCCAATCAATTTTCACAACTGAAGTCTCTCATCTCTGGAAGCATTCTTGTGTCTCTTTTCTGAATTCTCGCCAATGCCTTCACATTCTTCCTAAAGTGCAGTGCCCTTAAATTGGATATAATACTGCAGCTGGAGCCAAAACAGTGCTTTATACAAGTTTTATACAAGTTTAACAAGTAGAGTGGGGTTCAGTAGGGCACGGTGCTGGAGCACTTACTGTTTGTGGTATGCATTATTGACTTAGATTTTAATGTAGAGGGTATAAAGAACAAGTTTGCAGATGACATGAAAATTGGCAGGGTGCTAAATACTGAGTAAGATGGCCATAAACTGCAGGAGAATATCAATGGACTGGTCAGGTGGGTGGAGCAGTGGCAAATAGAATTAAATCTGCAAATGTGTGAGGTAATGTAGTTGGAGAGGTCTAACAAGGCAAGGGATTACACACTGAATGGCAGGAACCTGGAAAGTACTGAAGATCAAAGGGATATTGATGTTCATTTCCACATATCCCTGAAGGTAGCAGAGCAGTAGGATATGTTTAAAAAGCATATGGAATACTTAGATAACACAGCATGGAGCTGGAGGAACACAGCAGGCCAGGCAGCATCAGAGGAGCAGGAAAGCTGACATTTTGGGTCGGGGCCCTTTTCCATATGGAATACTTGCCTTTATTAGTATGGAATACAAGAGTAAGGAAGCTGTGGTGGAACTGTAAAAAGTGCTGGTCAGGGCACAGCTGGAGTGCAGTTCTATTCACCACAGAATAGGAAGGATGTGAGTGTACTAGACAGGTTGCAAAGGAGTTTCACCAGGGGAGGCGATGACCTAGTGGTATTTATGCCGCACTGTTAATCCGGAGACGCAGGTGATGTTCTGGGGATTTGGGTTTGAATCCTGCCAAGGCAGATGGTGGAATTTGAACTCAATAAATATCTGGAATTAAGAGTCTAATGATGACCGTGAATCCATTGCCAATTGCTGGAAAAAACCCATCTGGCTCACTAATGTCCTTTTGGGGAAGAAAACTGCCATCTATGGCCTACTTGTGACTCCAGGCCCACAGCAATGTTACTGACTCATAACTGCCTTCTGGACAATTAAGGATGGGCAATAAATGCTGGCCTAGCCAGCAATGCCCTCATGCTGTGAATAAATGAAGAAAAAAAAGGAATAAAGAACCAGGATGCTGTTGGGGCAGCAGGCTCTTAGCAGTGAGGAAAGGCTGGATAGACTGTGGTTGTTTTCTTTCGAGCGGCAAAGTTTGAGGGAGGACTTGATAGAGTAGAATCCATATAGTGTGGAAACAGGCCCTTTGGCCCAACAAGTTCACACCAACCCTCAGAGCATCCCACCCAGCACCCATCCCCCTATAACACACATCCCTGAACACTATGGGCAATTTAGCATGGCCAATCCACCTAGCCTGCAGATCTTTGGACTGTAGGAGCACCCGGAGGAAACCCACACTGACACAGGGGAATGTGCAAACTCCACACAGACAGTCACCCGAGGGTGGAATTGAACCCAGGTCCCTAGTGCTGTGAGGCAGCAGTGCTAACCACTGAACCACCATGTCACCCTAAAGTGTGATGAATGATTAGGGGCTTAGCACTGGAAACAGATTCAACATGCCACTTTGCCTTGGATTCCATGGGCTCTCACTTTCTTGACCTGTCTGCCATAGACACCTTGTCAAAAACCTTGATAAAGTCCTGCAGGAAAGGAAGGGTCTTTGGAATACCTGGAAGCTGATGATGAAGAAGACCTCCACGCTGGGTCAAGACTGACACACCAGGAGAACATCACGCTGGACCACTGGAGGTCAGCTCATCGCTGGGCCAGGAGAAGCCTTCCGCCAAAGTCATTAAAAGAAGGCAAGCTGAATCTTGATAATAACTACAAAAACTGGAAACATTTAAAAAAAGAAAAGCAAGTAAAAGCGGACTGAGCAGAGGAGGTCTGGGTTCCTGGGCTAAGGAGCCCGCAAACTGTGTTGCTGCTCTGTTTCCTTCTTAAATATGATAATTGTAGGACTAGCAATTGTAGGAAATTTTAATTACCCCCTGTTGTAGGAAGAAATATCAAAGAGGAGTCTTGAGTTCTTTGTGTTCAGCAATACAAGCAATGTTTATTCACAGCTCTTCTACCACACATGTTGGAGAGGTCAGAGACTACTCCCAATCTGGTTTTCACATGGGGCCCAGGTGCCCTCTTAATTACAATTCAGATTGGAGGAGAGGTCAATGACATTTTAACTTTCTCCAGCTGAATACAACATTTTTATACTTTTCATGTTACAATAATTACATGCAACATTGATGTTATTGCCAGCCACATCCCCCTAATCTACACATCCAATTCAGTAAAGACACAATCAATGATGGACAACTCTATTGACAGCCCTAGGTCATCCCATAGTCTCATGATGTTTACCAGATATCTCCAACATTTGTCTTTGAGATCTTACTATGCTTTTGACAGTTACACTCCTTCCCAGACATTTGCTAGCTGCGTCATGTTGTTAACTGTCAATAAACTGGACGCTTACTTATTACTAAGAACTCTTCTGAACTAACTTTAGTATGCCAGATTAGGAAGGATATTAATTTCTACCAATTGTTATAACGTCTTTAAAATAAACTCTAACATGGAGTTACTACAATTCTGTGAGACACCTGACAAATTGAAAATAACCCCTCTCTCACTTCAGCCTGAGAGATCAAACAGTCCTTCTGACTTGCAACTGCAGCTAACAGCCTCTGCTATTTGCATGCTATTAGGTGAACTTTAGGCTAAAGTTTCATTTTTTAATAAATCTTTACTGTTTTCTGCTCTAAAAACTTTCCATTACTAATTTTACTTTTTTAAGAAAAGGTATCTATTCAAATCCCACAAGTAAGGGTGAAATTCAAACAATTTACAACTTTACCAAGTCATTAAATGAAACTTGTTCAGATTCCACAGATTACTAAGTCATAATCACATCTTCACTCGATATTTTGTATTTTGTATCCACTCTTCCCTCGATCTCTGGACATAAGAATTTGTTCAAATTATCTACATCTTCATTTAAGGCTCAATTGTTTATCTCTTAGAAGTTCTGACCTTTTTACAACCTTCCTCTGCTCTCCTCCTGCGCCAATGGTCTTTTAGAGGTTGCGATTACACCATTTATTACTTTATCTTCCTTAATAATGCACTAAGCCTCTTTACTGGCTACAAACATTTGCTCAAAGAATGCAACTAACCTTATCACGTTTATTATTTGCATTTTTAATTCTGCAGTTAACTAAAAAGTTCAGAATACTATAGAATCAGAGACAAAGCAGCAGAGCAGGAACAGAGAAACCAGGTGAATGTGGTACACTGGGGACAGATTCAGACCCAGTGCCATACAGCATACCTGCAGGCACAGCGTATGGTCAGTGATCAGGACGCAGCCCAACAAGCTGTGGACAAGCTGACCAAGAAATGCATAAACCTAAGGTTGCACTCAGAGTCCTGGACCAGGTGGGAAAAGCCAACAGAGCTCATGCTGCGAACCATGTGAAATGTCAGCCGCAAGACTGAGAAGTGAAGGTCCCAACTTCCCACGCAACAAGCACTTGCGAGCCATGTCCTGGGGAGTCCAACATTTTGCCTATATTATTGGCCTGGGTCTCCTACCATTCTGAAGGAGCACACCGCCATTCAACTTTTGCTGGACAGCAGGATTAACGATGGTACAGTCAGCCAAAACCACACAGCAAACCGGACCCTAACGTTACAGGGTCATGACACTGCAGTCAAGTGTACCAAAGTGCCCACCTTCCTACCTGATAATTTGCACTATGGAGGAAAACCTCATGAGGGACTAGCAGAGGCAACGAATGTCCCCAAGGAACCATCTGTGTCAAAACAAAGTAGGGGAAGATGCAAGGGAACTTGTAGAGCAGAAGAGAGACCACCTCCAGAAGAATATTCATGGACATATCCTTCACAGTGGGTGGAGAACCACAGAGGCAAAACCCTAATAGATGCAGTGCTGAACCTCCCAACAAAATGAGTGCTCAGGCTGCTGAACTAGCATGGCCAACATGGTCAGACATGCTGAAAAATCCCTCTACTCCACCCACCAGCAGACAGACATTCAGACAGCGTGTATGCCTGCAACAGTTCAGCTGACTTCCTGCCACTGTAGGAAGCTAGAGGTTTTGTCTTTGCAGACAGGAAACCATTACCTTTGACACTCGTGCTCAAACTGTGAAATACGCATCATTAATGTTAGAGGCCACCAACGAACTTCCACAATTGGCAGCACAAGGGCAGATGAATTGGCTGAGCAGGATGTCCATGAACAAGGACCATGGAAGCCCCCCATTCCAGAACAAATAGATACTGTCACTGTGAGCCAAACCAAGGCCAAAACCTGGTACAGGCTCAGAGCAGCAATACTGAGTTACAGCAGGTACAATCCCTGCCTCAAATAGCAATTGGGAGGTCAAGTTATGAACTAAGGATGGACTTGTTCTCAAAGACGGATGGTACATAGAAGTGGTCTATGACTAACATCAAGGGATATATGAATAACACAATGTCCAGGATCATCAAGGGACAAAAGCCACTACTGACAGAATTAAGGGATTGTGTGGTGGCCAGAAATGGGAAAAGATATAAAACATTATGTCAAGAATTTTATCATCTGCACCCAGAACAATCCAGGAGAGTTAAGGCAGCAGGGCTGTGGACTGACATGGAGTCCATCCTTTGGTTCCAATAGCACCATGGCAGTTTGGGCCACCACCATGTTGATTCTGATGCCAGTGTGGACAGGGAAGGAAGCTCAGCAAGTTTCCACATTCCCAGTTTAACTATTGAGATAGAAACCAGGATAGAGAAAGGAGTACCAGGCCGTTAAAGATCGGAAGAGAGGTGAAAACAACTTTGGGATGGAGGAAAGTGCTTTTGTAGCACTGCAAGTGGACTAGGAGGAGCACAAGTGTTTCCTTCCCTTATAACCCCAAGCTTATAAAATTGTCTTCTGATCAGAACTGCCTTCCCTTCATCAGACTAGCATAAATATAAAGACACTGTGGTACTCCCTGGGGTACATCACCACCCTCCCAGGGTCAGATATTGGGTCCCATCCAAGGTTGGATCTCCACAAAATAAAGGTTCAGATCCCCCTCCTGGGGTTGAAGATCAGAAGCCCCCTTTGATCCTCGTTGCTTGTGTCAGAGTCAAGCGACAATTTCCTACTAGCCGGTCAATGTTTGATTAGATTGACAAGCTTGTCAATCCAACCAAAAGAAAATCCACAGAGTGTGAGGAATCTTTGGATTTCCCATCGGAAATTCTTTCTGCCAATGCAACCTGTCCACCTCAAGATCAGAGCCTTGTTTCCAAAAGCTTGTGCATTCTAGGAATTCAGAAGGATGTGTACTATGATTAAGAAAATTACATTCACGCATGAATTCAAGACATTAGTTAAGATTTAATGCTAGGTTACTTGGGGAATTCACAGTAATTAAAAGTTAACTTCATAAACCCATCAATTCTACAGGAAAAATAACTCACTGAGTTAAAAATAAAATGAAATAACATGGAAGTTGAAAATGTGAATTCCCCAAATTAAACAGAAATATTATTTTGAACATTTCTGTTCCTTCACAGCGACATGAGTATTTTTCAGTGGGTACAGTTTTTGTTGTCCAATCACCAGCCTATACTCTGCCCGCTGGTTAAGAATGAAAATGCGCAGTGCAAAACAGCCATGACTCCTGGGCATAGACCTGAATGACATGCTTCCTGCAGTCACAATGCAGCTATTTGTTGACGGTGTGAAATCCTTTTCAATGATAAAGATGGCACATGGGAAGTAAGCAAGGAAATATGCATGCTGTTGATGACACTTTGTACCCTTGGGAAATCTGTCATATGGGGTTAAAGCCTAATGTTTATGTTGCCACGGGATTGAAATGAATGACAAGGTTTTATCAATATGTCTTCTTCACTCTTACAGCAATGGAAGATGCGTCAAGCATCCCCAGTTTCAAAAGGTGTAGTTTGTAAAAGCTTTCTATATGAATATATTGCAGTAATAACTGAACCAGAATAACAGACAACAAATCAAAATGGAAACAGCTATGTTTCATTGCACTAAGGAAAGGTTAAGAAATATGGATGATTTGAAATGTACTGCATGTCAGGAACAGGTGGACAGGCAGTCAAAGTAGCAAATGTGACTTACACATTGACATCGAGTACAGATCATAGAGTAACAGGGCTGGATTTTATGGCACCTTCCCTGGACATGGGCAACTATTTACAGGTGGCAGCACCTAAAAAATGCCATAACTTCTGTGCCTGCTGCCTGCCACCTACGTCAGCAGTGGGGTAAGGTTTTGGGAGACTAACCTGTCCATGGCTAATTGAACCCCTTAAGTGATGAATTAATGGGCACTTGAGGGCTCATCTCTGCTGTTAGGATTCTCCTAGTGGCAGAGACCAATGCCAAATAGCCAGTCCTGCAGCTTTCACTGTGTCGGGTAATGGCAGGGAATGAGGCAGTGTTTCCTTAACTGTGACACTGAGTCCACTGAGGTGCTGCTCCCAGGCTTCCCCATCACCCTTCCCAGTTCCTCTCCAAACAAGGCCTCTAACCCTGGTCCACATATCCCCCTTTCTTCCCTCAACAGGGTCTGTCAGTCTAGCCCCAGCAATAACCCACACTTATCTGGCTCCAACACCCCACTCTGGCTCCATGGGGATTGGATGCTGTTCTAGGAGTGGCCACTATTCCCATTGGCACTGCTGGGATGGGATTGTTATCAGTTGTCTGACTTTTCAAAAGCTCCCGGAGATAGGACCTACTGCCTAGATGGTGATGAAAGTCTCACCTTAAACTCTGGAATGAGTCCATCACCAACCTTTTCACCAGGGGATGGCGGGAGCCTGGCGCCACATAACCTCTAGCCCAGAAAACCATATAATGATTACAATGAAGAAGAAGATCATTTAGCTCATTGTGTCCTTGCCAGCTTTCTGCAAGAGCAACTCAAATAGTTCAATGTTTCCATCCTCTCCTCGTAACCTTGCAAACTATTTCTCCTCAGAAAATTATCTAATTCTCTTTGAAAATCATGAAAATCTCTCTCTACCATGCTCTTAGGCAGTGACTTCCAGATTCTATCAACTCACTATGCAGCTTTACCTCCTGCTGCCTTTAGTTATTTTCCTAGTTACCTGACAACAGCAAAATGGCTCTGAATCTCAAATCTTCCACCAGTGGCAACAATTTCTCTCTATCTGCTTTGTCCAGATCCCTCATGATTTTGAATACAAATCAATACTCTGTTATCACATAATATGGCATGAAAAGATGTCTGAAAACTACATATTTTCCTTGTCAACTTATTCAGACAGGTTCATACACACCTCTGGAGTTGGTGAGGTTGAACACAGGCCTCCTGGCAGAGGTGAGGAGGGAAGTCTTCTCCCTTCAGATTACCCACTTCTCATTCCGAACGGACAAGATCTTTCCATTCATAAATCTGGCTCATGAACATCATTCTCAACCCAGTTATGGGTTAGGATGGTATCATTGAGCCAGTTCTCTAATTGCAAACATCTCACCTGCACATGTACCCAGGTACCTTTAAATCAAGCTCTTTTTCCATATACCAATATTTTCTTTAGATGCTGATCTATACATTCTGAAACCCTAAAGTACTATGCACCATACTTACCTCTACATTAACAGACTTTAAGGAAAATCCAAAAAAGATGGGGAAGTTAACATATGCTACTAATTCCTAGTGGAAAATGTGATATAAACATGAACTAAGTGGAACTTCGTATCTTAGATATCTATGATCTAACAGGTAGTTTTAATATGGGGAATAAAGACAACACTCATCTCTTTCCCGTACAATCCAGTCTTGGACGAATGCCATCCATTGATTTCAGACAGGTCTACCAGACCCACTGGGACCTTCATGAAAGCATAGGCATTACTCTGTCCAGTTGAATATCTGTTTCAACAGGCTGTCTATTAAGTCAATCTAAAAGTAGAAGAAATAAGGCTAACATGGTTATATAATAATTAAGACAAGGTTACACTTTAAAACAGAAAGGTGTTGTGACCTCTAAGGCCCACAATAAAAGAACATTCCCTAACATGGAAACACATCAGTGAAAGAGGTTTTATTAGTGACCTCAAGTTATTTGTCAAATTAGAAGAATATCTTCTGATTTGAAATTAGCCTCAATGAGAGAAAATACCATGAACTGAGCCTTAGTTATTTTGTTTGTGTTACTGGACTATACGCTAAAGTGTGCTTGAGGATTTCCACAAACAGTGGAATAGTATTAGGTAAACTTACAGTTGTGAGCTAGAAGCAAGTTTTCTTTTATGTAAAGATCGCATCTTTTCACTTTTCAGTACTTTTGATTATGGATTGAAATGGAAAATAGCTGTTTTAAAAGCTAAGGATTGTTTAATCATTTTTTATTGCACTTTTCAAAAGCAAGTAACCTGACACTCATTGTAAATGTTGTTTACACAGTCATTTGTGCTAGCACTGGGGGAAGGTCGAGTTACAGATGAGCTGGAGTGTGAAGCGTGGAGAGGTGACTGGCAACAAATAGCTGATCTATGGACTAGTGTCCAGTTACCAATAACAAAGGGCTCCTGCCTGCTAATAACTATGTGATTGGCTCCCAGGTAATTGAATAGCTTAGACGTGTGAATGTTTGGGTTAGAAGAGATTAGACTGTTGGAGGGGAAGGATCTGTGTTTGCTTTAATGTAAAAAGAATCTCAAGCCTGAAGAAAGCATTCCTCCTTGGCAGATGTTGTAAGCAGTGGTTTTTCAACTAGTTTGTCAGAGACATTATAAGTGTGAACCAGCTGCCCATGCCTCTTGCAAACCAGCGAATGTACTTGGTGAAGGAAGATCAAGGAGTAGCACATCTTGCAAGCAAAAGGGATCATCTCACCAAACCATGTGGACAGACTCCATTAAACTGCCTTTCTGGTCTTTCTTTCTGCCCATAACACCCGTGTTTCATTTCTGTCTGTGCCAGTTGATGTGCTTAGAGGGGTTTATAAGGGGTTAGAGTATTAACTTATATATATGTATATATGTATGTATATACATCGGCAATTCATACTTGTTTATCTGTAGAATCTATTTATTTGTAATAAATAGTAATTCTTTGTTAAATTCAGAAACCTGGCCTGTGCTTTCTGCCAATCTGGGTCTAACAGACAGGGACATTGGGAAAATGTGTGCACTTTTTAAAACTTTAACTTCTGTGATGACTCCAGGAATAGTAGTTTTCTCAACAAGCATTTTCCAGCATCCTGCACTAGTGAGGCAATATCACTAAGAAACATGCTAATCGAATGTTCAAAAATATTACGTGGATAGGGACATGTGTTTAAGTACTTACTTTTAAGGGCTTTTTCATAATTTTGTGAAACAATATACATTTTGGGGCATGTATCCATTATGACATAATTAAAATTTGTTTAATTTAATGCAGTTTAATGTAAAAAAGTTTTCTTTAAGCACAGGACGCTGAGCTCTGTTCAAAATGTTTATTTTTAAAAATCAAACAGAATAATCTTGAAAATAAATTTGGCAGCTCTGTATTTCTCTGATCCCACCAGTTTCTAAGGATTGAGTTTGCTGTGGATCTCAGATACAAAAATTGGGTGTTGCAGCCCCACTATCTGCTTTTAGGGGTACGCAAAATGATATGCTAGGTAGGAGAATGCAGCAGGCATTCTATGTTAACAGCAAAGCTCAACAGCTATGACTATTTAATCCTTTTCTGTTCCTTTTTTTTGCAGGAGGATTATTGGTCTGGAAATCTGGAAAACCTCCCCCTCTTCTTTGAATATTGTCATCACTTGAACCCTGACAAAAACAGACAGAAATGAGGCCTCGGAATGTCTCTTGTAAGCATTGTACATGGTTGTGAAATGTGAGAAATAATTTATTCTAAAATGCAGCAGGCTCTGAGTGTAACAGCAATCTTCTCAACAGAACCATGGACAGAGTCTTTGGTATTATCTCAATTTTCATCAGAAATTAGTTGACATGTCGCCAAAAACATCTTCAGCTCAATCGCTGTTACTCCAACAAGTTCACAAACTGTCTCCCTCGATGAAGAAACTTGTGGTAAGTGCTATTTTAAGGCAAGTCACTACAAATATAGGCTTTCCTAACTATTAAAGGCAGAACTTTATGACATTAAAAAGTCAGGAGCAAATAAATAAATTCCACAGTTACAAAAAACATTTGATATCCTTTCTTCTAAATCTAGTCTCTTAAGATATAAAATAATTCATAATTTTAAAGTAAAATTATACAGGCAATAAAGTGTGTCACACAATACACAGCAGTCAACAACAGCCCAGTGTGGTTGTTGTATTGTATTGGGTTCTTGCCCATTTTAAACCATCATCAAATTAATATGATAGATGGCTCTCTTCTATCTGTTACTGTTCTTGTGCGACTAACAAAAAGTGCTGGGAGTTAAATACTTGCCTTCTGCTAAAAGTATTCATTTCCTCATTTCTTCTCCTTGTTTTTCAAATAGGTCAATTCAGCTCTGTAACTAACCATGTTGCAGTAAATGTAATTTCTGGAAGAATGAATGGGTGAGATATCTATTGCGGCACACCCCACTACAGTGACCACCCAGATGTAGAAGCTGGAAGAACTGTAAACTTCGATTATATTTTTTCTTATATAATTTCTTAGGTCTAAATGACAGAATACTCACGGGGCAGTGAAAATTTCAGGCTTTGCTGCAACACATAAGTTAGTTGCCGAGACAGGAGAGTGGAAGCCATCTTAGATTTCGAGGACTGAAGGTTCACTGGAAATGCAACTTAAACTCCCAGCCAATTCCTGCAGAAGAGAAAACAGACATGAATCTAGCAGGGACTCATCAAGTTATCCGTCTTGCACTGAATGATTTTCATTTTCCATTCACGTTACTTTGCTGCCGTTTGTGCTACATGGCTTTGTGCCTCAAGCAGTTCTGCTAATAAAAATCTGCACATAACTCTTATATTAGAGAAAGCAAAGTAAATTACATAACCATGCTGTCCTGTGGCAGACCGATGCTACATGCATCAATTTAATGCTTTAGGCAACAACGAAATTGGAATCGGTGCCATAGAAGTGTCCACATTGACAGTACTTCTGTAGAAAAGCCTTTGAAGATTATTCCCATCAATTCACCAGAAGTTGTTTTGGCATGTTAAGTAATGTTTTTTAAACAGTAATAAATCAGAAAATAGTATGTTTTATTATTCATAGCTAATTATTAAAAAATGAGTCATCTTGTCAGATTTTTTATCCATTTTAGTAGAACTGTACATTTTGTTCACACAAGGGTCATGTAAATTAATATAATGTCTTCAAAACATTATTCATTGAGGCACGTCCTCGGTGAAAACCAAAGAAATGTCAATCTTTGGTGAAAAGGCAAGGCAATATTTTCAAATTAATCATTAGGGATAGCTACGACACAGAAAGAAATACCTTTTCACCTCTGCCATTCAATTTCAGAATCAAACATTTCCAGTGAGTTGACTTCTGAATGAACCTCCTTCTATTCTGTCCAAAATTTGCTTTCTATAGACTGGATTGGGAGCATGTAATTGTCCCCTGTGACATCCTGCAGCCTGACCCCTCGCGTGTACTCCATGAAGGGTAGTGGGATCATTACCATATCAGTATTAGAAAACTAATATCCATGCAGCAATAATGACTAATCCAGGTTGTTTCAGTAACCATAGCTTAAAATTTGGACTAACCAATTTATCTCTTTCACACATTCAACTTAAAATTTCCAAGCTAATTAATTAATGATCTAATGGTGAAGGTGCATCCTATGATTGAATTTTACCTTGAGTCTGAGTAAGGAAAGAGTGGGTCCAAGAATAGTATATTAAACTTAAATAAGGCAATTACAATCTGATAGCAATTACAGAAATATGGCTGCATGATACAGATTGGGATAATGACTAGTGACGGGTTCATGACATTTAGAAAGGACATAAAGCTAGGAAAGGTGCAGTGGTGGGCCTGTTAATTAATGGTATTAATAGCACAATAGAGGGGGAATACCTAAATTCAGGTAACAAGGATGTAAAAGCATTTGGACAGTGATAAGAAATGAGTCACTTCTGCAAGTGGTGTACAAGCTCTATAACGGTAATCACACAAGATGTAACTTAAAGGAGAAACAGTGGGAGCTTGTCAGAAATACGCAGTGATAATCACAAGGAACTTCTTAATCTATTGATAGACTGGAAATAGCACATGGATACATGTAACCTAGATGATGAGTTCATAAAGTTTCTGGCTAATTTCTTAAAACAGCACATTCTGGAGCCAACTATATAGCAGGCTAAACAAGACCTGGTATTGTGCAGTGGGATTAGATTAATTAATAACCTCATAGTGAAGGCCATTCCAGGTGGCAATGATCAAAAAATAATTGAATTTTACATGAAGTCTGAGATAGAATAAGACGGATCCAAGACTAGTCATTTAAACCTAAATAAGGGCCATTACAAGGGCATCAAAGTGGAGACAGCTAAAGTGAACTAGCAAATTACATTAAGGGATAGGTCAATAGAGATTTAGTGGCAGACATTTAAGGGAATACTTTAAAATACACAGAATAAATACATTCCAACAAGAATGAAAAATCTCCAAGGGAAGGACTCACCATCTGTGGTTACCTAAAAAAAGCTAAAGATTGCATAAGAAAAAAAACATAAAGTTGCTCAAAAATGATTGGCAGGTGAGAAGATTGGACAGAATATAAAACAAAGCAGTAAAGAATGACCAAGAGATTAACAGAAAGGCAAAATTAGAGGACAAGAGAATGCTAGCTGGGTATATAAAAATATTAGTAACAGTTCATATTTTAGAAAGAAAAAAGTTAACAAAAGTGAGCATTGGTTCTATGGAAAGTGAATCTGGGGAAGTAAAAATGGAAACTAAGGACCTGGCAGACAAATTAAACTGATTATTTCCATCGGTCTTCGCTATAGAGGATAAAAGTAACAGCTCAGAAATAGAAACTCAAGAAAATTCCATTTAGCAGGGAAGTGGTACTGAGAAAACTGTCAGACTTGTGGACTGACAAGCCCCAGGTCCTAATGGACTTCATTCTTGGGTCTCAAAAAAAATGTCTAGTGACATCATTGTCATGTTAGTTTTAATATTCCAAATTTCGCTAGATTTGGGCAAGTTTCCATTAGGTCAGAAATTTGTGAATGCAAATCACGTATTCAAAAAAGGAGGATAAGTAAACCAAAACTATAGACTAGTTAGCTCAAAATCTGGCAAAGGGAAACTCTTAGAAGCAATTATTAAGAAAGGTTATACCAGGGCACTCAGAAGAGTTGAAGGTAATCAGGCAAAGTCAATATTATTTTGTGATATGTGATCATGTTTTTTTTATTAGAATCCTTTGAAGAAGCAACATGGGCTGTTGTTTAAGAGAAACTAGTGGACACATTTACTTAGATTTTCAGAAATCATTTAATAAACTACCATATCAAATGTTATCGCAGAAAATAAAAGCTCCTGGTGTAGGGGGCAACATATTGGCAGGGATAGAAGACTGCCTGGCTAACAAGACAAAGAGATTCAGCATAAATATGTAACAAAAATAGAAATTGCTGGAAAAGCTCAGCATCTATGGAGAGAAATCAGAATTAACGTTTTGAGTCGAGTGACCCTTCCTCAGAACTTCCAAGGAATTCCTCATAACTTAGAGCTCATGCTCTGAGGAAGGGTGTCTCGACCTGAAATGTTAACTCTGATTTCTCTTCACAGCTGCTGCCAGACTTGCTGAACTTTTCCAGCAATTTCTAATTTGTTTCTAATTTACAGCATCTGTAGTTCGTCTAGCTTTTATTAGGCATAAATGTGTAATTTTATGGTTAGCTAGATGTTAGCAGTGAAGTGTAACATGGATTTGTGCTGGTGTCTCAACTTCTTACCATTTATATCAATGTTTTGGAGGAAATGACCAAATGTATGTTTGTTGAGTTTGCTGATGGCACAAAATTAGGTAGGAAAGTAAATTGAGAAGACAACATAAGGAGGATAGAAAAGGATATAGATAGGTTAAGTCAGTATGCAAAGATCTAACAAAATGGAGCATAATGTGGCAAAATGTGAAATCCTTCACTTTGGAAGGAATATAAAAATGAAGCATAAATGTTGAGAGATTGCAAAGTTGTGAGATGCAGATGGAACTGGGTGTGCACAAGCATAAGTTGAAAAAGGTTACTATGCAAGAAATTATGAAATCATTATAGAATACTAGAAGAATTTTATCTTTTACTTTGAGGGAAATTGAATATACAGTAGGGTGGTCATGCTTAAGTTATCCAAGGCATTGGAAATATCATTTCTGAACTGCACACAGAATTAGTCTCTTCATTTAAAGAGGGATGTAAATACATTGGAAGTAGTTTAGAAAAGGATTACCAGACAAACACCTGGAATGGGCAGATTGTCTTATAAGAAAATTTTGAACAGACTCGGCTTGTATCTGGTGGAGTTTAGGAAAGTAAGAGGTGACTCAGTTGAAACAACGAAGTACCTGAGGGATTTTGACAGAGTGCAGTTGGAAAGAGTTTTCTTCTTGCGGGCAAATCTAGAACCAGGGGCCACCTTTAAAAATAAGGGATCCCTTTTAAGACAACAATGAACAGAATTTCTTTGTCACGGTGGGTTGTGAGTCTTTGAAGTCACTTCGTCAAATGCAGGTAAAAGAAGTCTTTGAATACATTTAAAACACACAGATAGATTCTAGCGAAGTAAAGGAGTAAAAAGGTTATAGTGAGGAAGCAGCAAAGTGGAGCAATCCGATCATATCCATATGTCTCACATATTCATAACATTGGTAACTGTGCACGGTCATAGGAGATTTCCAGCTCCATTTGTCCAATCAGTCAATTGTACAATTGGTTAACCGTCCTATGCTAAATTTTGCAAATTGTGTGCCTAGGAAGGGAACTTTGAACAGTGTGCTCCTTTGCATCTGCTTCCCTTGTCCTTCAAGGTGATAGAGGTCACTGGTTTGCAAGGTGGAGTCAAAACAGCCTTGGTGAGTCACTGCGGTGTATCAAGCAGATGGTATACAACAATGCCATTGTGCATCCATAGCGAAGGGCATGAATGTTGAAGCTAGTGCATGCAGTGCCAATCAAGAGGGCTGCTTTGTCCTGGATAGTGTTGAGCTTCTTGTGTATTTTTGTATCTCTGATATAGCTACTACATTAAATCCTCCTTAGCTGCTCAAGATTCTATCACACTACTGATCTGTACCTTGTGGATGATGGATAGACTTAGGGGAGTCAGGGAGGACATGTTGTAGAACTTCCAGGCTTTAACCTACTCTAGTAGTCACAGAGTGTAAGTGACTGGTCCAGTGCATTTGCCTCCTTTCATTTCACAAAATAATTGAGCAACATTTCATTCTTCACTGGAAGCAGTTCTATATGCATTCAAAAAGTGTTGTCACAGACATGGCCTTTATTCCAGTTAAAGTCACCCATAATTACTACTGTATTTTTTAAATACCTGAACTGGCAGCAGTTTGCCACTGTTATCTTATCCTCACTGTCTGGCTATCCGTGAGCACAGAAAGCATGATACAATTTTGCTTCTAATTTCTATATTAACTTTGATGTGAGACCACATGTCTGATATAGCTACTACATTATATCCCCATATTGCTGCTTGAGGTTCTAACTATCCAATTCTATTGTTTTGTGCATTCACACGCATATCACTCAAACCTGCCTCCAATTATTTCGAAACATCGATCTTCTCTTTTCCTTGGTTCAATATTCATTCTATAAGTGTTTTTACATCCCACTGCGCTTTTTTTCTTTATTTTCTGGTAATATTTTCTCTTTATTTTGTTTAACCACTTTCATTTCCAACACTTTATTCATCTTGCTCATCTCAAACTGTGACTTTCTCCATTTCACATCTATATTAGTTAAAGTTCTTCCCTAACACTTTTGTCACCTTCTCCAGAAGGTCGTTTGTTCCTTTCTATTCATGTGAAGGTCCCTTTTTCGAGTTGGCTTCTCCTGTTCTAAGCTCTTAAGGAGTCTAGTGTTATAAAATATAGAGATAATTCAATCCTTGTACTCTTGATGTAGCCAAAGTTGGGGTTTGTTGATTTTGGTCACAACATCTTAGGAAGCATTTTAAAAACAATGAAAAGTATCAGATATAACACAGTGTGGAGCTGGAGGAACACAGCAGGCCAGGCAGCATCACAGAAATAGGAAAGTTGATGTTTCGGGTCGGGACTCTTCCTCATTCAGAAATCTCTGAATGAAAAGTATCAGTTCTGATTCACTTGAATGCTATCAGGAATGATTAAGAAAGGAGGTGAGCAGTTGAGATTTTCCCGCTAGAATAGAGAAGGCTTAGACAAGACCTGATCAAGGTCTTGAGACTACCAAGAGGTTTGTGTGGTTGGAATTCAGATACATGTGGTGAAACTTTTAGGAATAAATGCAAATAGAGTTGGCAAACTGACTGTGATATCCCAGCTCTCTCTACTCCTACATTCCTCTACAATTAGTGCATTTAATTGATCACCCAGCTCCTCATTCTTTACCATTTATAATTTCACACTTCACTTCATTTGTCATTTGTTTGCTAATTTCATCATTCTGTCAATGCCCTTCTGAGATTGTACCATCATCAAAGTTTACTACACTTCCAAGGTTATGTCATTAATATATATCATTGATAACAGTGGGCCTACTACTCATCACTGGGGAAAAAAAACTACTACATAATTCCCTTCCATCTGAAAATCAACCGTGCACTTCAACTCTCTATCTTCAATCTCTTATTTCCTCATATCACTAACCTGTTAATTCCGTGGCCTTCAATTTTGCTAACAACTTGGTTATGTGAAATTTTATTACATACCACATATACTTCAAGTGCACTTTCTTCATCAACACTCCATTATTTAATGAATATACTCAATTGGTCTACAGCAGTTAGTATTATTGTTATGATTTACCTGGAACAATCCCATGATCAGTTGATGGTAACCAAGTGATGTCACAATGCATTTGCAAACAATTAAAGAACCAATAACATGTGCATCATTTAACTTGTGAAGCCATAGCAGGAACTGCAGATGCTGGAGAATCTGAGATAACAAGGCGTAGAGCTGGAAGAACACAGCAGGCCAAGCAGCATCAAAGGAGCAGGGAAGCTGATGTTTCGGGCCTAGACCCTTCTTCAGAGTTTTTTTTTTCTGAAGAAGGGTCCAGACCCGAAACGCCAGCTTTCCTGCTCCTCTGATGCTGCTTGGCCTGCTGTGTTCATCCAGCTCTACACCTTGTTATCTCATTAAACTTGTGAAGTTTTGTTGTATTTACTTGGATTGAAATCAGCATTTTCTATATTTTCTGAAAGCCATTCTAGGCTATATCACTCTGCCACAATTGGATTATAGATACCTCCATCAAAAATCTTAAGAGGGAAAAAAGGATGTTTAATAATGGCACAAAGAAACTGTGGAAGTGGCACTGATGAACTGCTGAAAACTGAATTGACAAAGCTGAAAGCTTTGCCAAAACAGTTGGAAGCAGTGAAAATGTTAACTTCTAAGCAGAGAACAAAACACATTCCACAACCAGTCAGCATTGTTCAGAATTCTTATTTTCTCCCTGTCTTCAATGAAAACAAGTTGGTCATTTTTGCGAGTCTAGTACCACAATTAGAAACTTAACGTCTATACATCGTCATTACTATTCTTTTTATGTCAAAATTAACGAGTGTTACTCCAGCTACCTTTATATTGATATTGATCATGAATATTGTAACTACTAGAAAGTCCAACAGACTGTGGCTAAACTCCTTTCCCTACATAATTACTGAACTCGTAAATGTTTTTTACAAAATTGATTTGTGTGCTTCCAGATTTAGCAAAGTTTTACAAATTTTAATACCCTGGTAATTTATATTATTTAAACATTGTAATAGATCAAGCATTAGTTCTCATCTGAATTTCGCTCAGTACTCCCACAGTTTGACAATGTAGCTCTCACAAGTACTCTCAATCTCCCTTTGTTTTGTTTCGTGCTGCCTTGAAATCCTGTGGCTCTTTGTTGACCAAACGTATTTAATTTGGAACTTAGCCTAAATCTTCCAGCATGGCCAACTGAATGATATAGTCAACTATACTTCTTTCCTATTTATCTTAACACCCTCAAGAGCAAGTCAAGAATATTTGACAAGGAGAATCTACTTTGTGAAGTATATTATGACCTCTGCTATGTAACATTGATATTCTGCTTGGAATCTTGGTATCTCAGGTGTCTGGAATTCTGATTGGCAATTTATTAATTGTGATGATAATCCAAATTAGATTTTGCTTCCAGTGTTAAAATAATACCAGTGTAAAAATTAAGCTATTTTCTTGATAGTGGTTATGTTAGTTTAATAGGCTTCACTGAACTTGAGAATTGCTCCCAGAGGTTTTAAAATCCTATTTTGGTCCTTCTTTCCCTCCTCCCCCTTCTTGCAGCTTGTCTTCCTCTGCATGACCTCCTTTCATTCTTTCAGTCACACACAATTCCCAGAGAAAGCCCTATCAGGCCACCTATTTCTATGTACATTTGGTTCAGCACAAGCTTTTAAGTGAACAATAAAATTCTGTAAAATGTTCAATCTTTAGACAAGTATAGAAAAGTTTCAAACATACACTTGTACCAGCAGCCAGAAGAAACAAGCCAACTATTACCCTGTATCTTTCATGATCCTTTTAAATGGCATTGATTGAAGGTTTCTCATTCTATTTAATATGTAGTGTTCGGAGATGTGAGGATAGGAGAGGGTGTAGGTGGAGTTCAAAGCTGACAGTGCTGGATTGAAATCAGTGTTATTTAAATCAGAACAGATGTATAATAGGTGGCTGATCCAACATCATCTAAAACAGCAGGTGCTATACGCATGAGTGTATTCCCCCACATGATTCTTTAAGACAGGTTTCACGTGAAAGTTTCACCTTTTTTTCCACAATGTAACTTTCAGACATGATAATTTTGCTGATACGTTTTTGTATTTTGTTGAAAGACCTCCAGAAATCCATATCAAAACCACCACAATGAACATGATAAAGATATTTTCAGTGTAGTCTAAATTCAACTTAAAGCTATTTAAGCTCTAACTACACAATAGCAAAACCACATCCAAAGCTCGGGCTTTGTCAAGTCGATTATCATATTTGAATCTCAGATCATGCACACAAAAAGGAGGAAACTGTAGGAAACATTTGCAGATCTTGCTTTACTCATGATAAATGTATAGAAGATATATGAGGATCAGTTACAAGATTAATCAGAAGAAACACTTCTTTTGGATAAGAAACCTGTTCATGCAAAATCTTATTAATTTATCCCGAGCAATTCAAGTACTGACACGTATATATTTCTGATAGAAAGTTTCTCAATTAAAATTTCATTCTTCACATTTTATTTTTTGCTATAACGTATTTTTTGATTTGCAATGTATCTAGTAATGTATAAAAAGGTTTTCATTTTACAATATTTGCATTCAGATTCCACTTCAAACATCCTTGGCGAGGTACAAATTAAAACCAATCTGCAATATCTGTCAGGTTGTGCTCACACTGCAAAAGCAGTATCAAGGCTTCCCACTTTTATTCCGCACTCTAATTGCAAGTACAGTATAAATATGATTTAGATCTTGAGCTGTGACGCAACCCAAAGAAAGGAGATCCTCTGGTCACTATAGTTTCACTCCACCCACTTCAGAGGCAATTCACGCCATGGCACTCCATTTACATTCTGCACAGAGTAATATGTGGGCAATCTCAAATTAGACACTCAAGTTAGATCTTGCCCAGGCTTTCTTTCCAATGACTTCAATGGAAATTTAAAACAGAAGAGCTTTCTACTGTTTGAAACCACTCACCTACACTATCATTTAAAGTCAAAATGACTCAATAGAAGTATGCATTGGAACAAAGCAAATACTTCATGTGAATAGTAAAGAAAATGTGCTGCAACTATTGCTAATTTTGTGGAAGTACCCAAGCTAAATTTACACCTGACGTTTTAACTTACAGCCTTGTCCAATCTTAACATCTTTTCAGCATATGCTTTGAAGTTCAGGGGACTTCCAATTCTTGTAAATGGTGAGTCCACCAATCTGCGAAAAACATTTTGTTGATACTATATTTGATACAAAAGGATTTACCTTAATTAACAGGGCATATCAAAATAAAAATAAAGGACATTTCAAGAAATGTGGTGCAATTGCTTTACTTCAACCTATGAACTTCAGTGAGAGAGAGGATGGAGCTGCAGTTTTTATGACTTATCTAGCAGTTAGTGAGAGTGCCAGCTGTAATACTTTGAACACAGTGTGCCCTTTGCAGAGGGAACATGAGCAAATGTATTGAGTTATATGAGAAGAACAGTGCTGTCTCCCATGCAATATTACATATATAGTGTTTATTTATGAAAATAATCTGTAATTATAGATAACAGATATAGATGACAACTATTACCATTTCCCAGTTTGTGATCATCAGCACTTTTGTACATGTAAAGCTAAATTAGTTGGTTTCTACATTTGTGAATGTGAGACACTTACCTTTGCAAACTACCTGTGATCAACCATACACAAGTTTAGCATTGGAACTAAGTGGTTTTAGGTTTGTAATAATGTTAAATTTGTTCAGTCTATGTGGATTGTTGATATCAAAATGGACTAAGATTGGGATACAGCTGTGTAAGGATATGTTGCAGTGTTTCAATCCCTCAATGATAAATGGTAACATTAGCTGCATTTTGGGAGGATGGAGGGGCTTTCTCTTTGCTGTTAATATGTGCAGTGCACCTTCTAATGATAGGACCCTCCTCATTCCTGCCCTTTTCGAAACTTTTAAAATGGGCTGCCCATGCTGTTTTAAGGCTTTGCTGGCATGTTCTCGGGGTCAACTGAGTTCTCCACGAGCTTGGTGGAACCCTAATCATTTGTTTACATATATTGGGCAGGCTGCCAGCTAACCCACCTTGTACTGGGGTTGGAGGGAGCTACATATTCAATATATCTCATATGCATCTCGCCCTGCCAACAACATACCCAGCTGGAATATGCAAAATCTAGCCCATGTTGTCAGCTCTGGCTCAGCTGGCAGCATCCTCACTTCTGAGTCAGAACATGGTCAGTACAAGACCCGCTTCCAGACATTTGGGCACAGAAAAAGCTTAAGCTGTAGAAATGCAATATGGATGGAGGTGCTATCTTTTGGATGAGGTGTTAAAGCCAGAATAGCTATTGAAGATCACATGGCCCTATTGCTACTTTGCAACTACTAAGTGATTTGCTCACTGGCTGAATGAATGCAAAATAAGTACTGTATGAACCTCTGTATAAAAAAAGTATAGCACTTCACCAAAACAAAATGAATGTATGAAGTGGAGATAAAAGGTACTGCAGATGCTGGAGAATCCGAGATAACAAGCATGGGGCTGGATGAACACAGCAGGTCAAGCAGCATCATAGGAGCAGGAAAACTTGACGTTTCGGGCCTAAACCCTTCATCAGAAATGGGGGAAATCCACAT
>JAHRHZ010000023.1:36379033-36407079 GCA_024137785.1 Ginglymostoma cirratum | reverse complement strand
CTAACAAGCAAGTTTTTCTACCTACACACCAAGACAAAAGTGAATCAAGTGCTGTTTGAAGTTCAAGCTTGTATTGCTGTAGCACAGTGGCAGTGTATTGCTAAAGCAATAACCAATGTATTCTGTTAGCAAGGAAATTAAACCCTCAGTCTGGTGTAATGCTGCTGTTTGTTTAGAAGATACATAGACCCATTGAGTTATACAGCACGGAAACAGACCCTTCAGTCCAACTCATTTGCGCCGACCAGATATGCTAAACTGATCTAGTTGCATCTGCCAGCATTGGGCCCATATCCCTCTACATCCTTCCTAGTCATGTACCCATCTAGATGCCTTTTAAATGTTGCAATTGTACCTGACTCCACCACTTCCTCTGGCAGCTCATTCCAAGAATGCACCACCCTCTGCATGAAATATGCTGCCCCTCAGATCCCTTTTCAATGTTTCCCCCCCTCACATTCAACCTATGCCCTATAGTTTTGAACTCCCCAATCTGGGAAAAAAGATCTTGGCTATTCACCTATCTATGCACCTCATGATTTTATAAACCTCTTATAAGGTCATCCCTCAGCCTCGACACTCTAGGGAAAAATGTCCCAGCCTACCCAGCCTCATCCTACAGCTCAAGCTCTCTAATCTCATCAACATCCATTAATTTTAAAAAGGGGGAACAGCAAGAGTTTTAGGAAACCCTGGCTCTGGCTTTGCCTGCAAAGTTCTTAAATCAAGTACTGCATGTTTATGTACTGTATATATTTTCTCTTATAGAACAAAATGATAGAATTTTGCATAATTACATTAAATGACCGGTTCTCGAGTTATGAACATACATTTAAACTGACTTTTATGCTGTTAGCTTCTGAGCTAGTTTTTCTTTTTAAGAAACCTTTTCTAAATTGGCATATTTGGATATTGAGAGTGGGAGGACTTAATGTGTCATTTTGAGAGGCAGAGGTAGTACACGGTACAAATCTGCATGAAGGACTGTCAAAAAAAGGCCAGTTTGGTGTCGGAAAAAGCAATTTGCAGATGGAATTACCTCTAAATGACATTGTTGGTTGCCTCAAAGCATAAACTACTGCTGCATTGACCCACAAAATCAGTTACCAGGACATAAATGCAAAACACAAATAAAAATTGGATATTTAGGAAATACCAAACCAACATGGTGAAGCTACAAAACAAGACTACTTGCATGCCAAACAGCGTAAGCAGTAAGTGATAAGCAGAGCTAAGCGATCCTATATCCAACGGATCAGATCTAAGTTTTGCAGTCTTGCCACATCTAGTTGTGAATGGTGGTGGACAATTAAACAACTCACTGGAGGAGAAGGCTCCACAAATATCCCCATCTTCAATGATGTACGAGCCCAATACACAAGTGCAAAAGGTAAGGCAGAAGCATTAACAGCAATCTTCAGCCAGAAGTGCCGGGTGGATGATCCAGCTCGGCCTCCTCCAGTGATCCCCACAATTACAAATGCCCATCTTCAGCCAACTTGATTCACTCCACCTGATGTCAAGAAACATTTCGAGGTACTGGATACTGGAAAGACTATGGGCCTTGACAACATTCCGGCAATAGTACTGAAGATTGGTGCTCCAGAACTTGACGTTCCCTAGCCAAGCTGTCCCAGTACAGTTACAACACTGGCATCTATCCAACAATGTGGAAAACTGTCCCAGGTATGTCCTGTCCACAAAAAGCAGAACTAATCCAACCTGGCCAGATACCGTCCCATCAGTCTACTCTCAAAGTGATGGACACAGTAAAGTGATGGAAGGCATCATCAACAGTGGTATCAAACACCATCTGCTCAGCAATAACCTGCTCAGTGACGCCCAGTTTGGGTTCTGCCAGGGCCACTCAGCTCCTGACCTCAATACAGTCTTGGTTCAAACATGGACAAAACAGCTGAATTCTAGAGGTGAGGTGAGAGTGACAGCCTTAACATCAAGGCTGCGTTTGACCGAATGTAGCATCAAGGAGCCATGGCAAACTGGAATCAAAGGGGCAAACTCTCCGCTGGTTGGAGCCATACCTGGCATATAGGAAGATGGTCGTGGTTGTTGGAGATCAGTTATTTCAGCTCCAGGACATGTCTCAATGAGTTCCTCAGTGTAGTGTCCTAAGCTCAACTATCTTCAGCTGCTTTATCAATGGCCTTCCCTTCATCATACAGTCAGAAGTGGTGATGTTCACTGATGATAGCACAACGTTCAGCATCATTCACGACTCCTCAGATACTGAAGCAGTCCGTGTTCAAATGTAGCAAGCTCAGGTTAATATCTAGGCCTGGGCTGACAAGTGGCAAGTAACATATGCGCCACAGAAATGCCAGGCAATGACCATATCCAATAAGAGATAATCTAATCACCGCCCTTGACATTCAGTGATGTTACCATCACTAAATCCAACACTATCAACATCCCAGGGGTTACCATTGATCAAAAACTCAGCTGGACTTGTCACATATACATAGTATTTACAAGAACAAGTCAGAGGCTAGGAAGACTATGGCAAATAACTCAACTCCTGACTGCCCAAAGCCTGTTCACCATCTCCAAGACACAAGTCAGGAGTGTGATGAAACACTCCCCTCTTGCTCGGATGGGTGCAGCTCCAACAACACTCAAAACACATCCAGGACAAAGCAGCTCATTTGATTGGCATCACATTCACAAGCACTGTTGCTCAGTGGCAGGAGTGTGTAGTATCTATAAGGTACACTGCAGAAATCCACCAAAGATCCTTAGATAGCATCTTCCAAGCCCACGACCACTTCCACTTTGAAGAAGGGCAGCAGGTACATGGGAACACCATCACCTGCGAGTTCCCCTCCAAGCCACTTACCATCCTGACTTGGAAATATATCACCATTCCTTCACTGTCACTGGGTTAAATTCCTGGACTACAGTGACTCAAAGCGGCAGCACACACCACTTTCTGAAGGGCAACCAGGAACAAGCAATACAATGCTGGCCAGCTGGCTATGTTTGTGCCCCACAAGTGAGTAAACAAAAAAAATCTATTGGTGAGGCTGCGTCACAGAATAGGGATAAAAGGTTAATGACCTAAAATGTTAACTGTTTCTCTCTGCACAGACCCACACACTTTCCGTCAATGCAGACCCAAGACGGATTACCTGTGCTACATTTACATTGCTAGCTTCTTGTTGACAAGAGCAACATGCATGGTTCAGTGTACTTAATGTAACAATTTGTCCCCGGCGCAAATAAGTTCAATGGTTTTGCACAGATTAAGGAGAATGCATTGATAGCCTCCAGCTGGCTCCTGAGTGCTGTTAAGACTGTAACATTCAGGGACCTCCAAAGTCAGCAAAGTAACTCCAATTGAAGGACTGAAGAGCTTCTGAGCAATGGAAATGCAAGTGGTAATAGATACATAGAGGAACATCAGGGTTGTCCATGTTTGCGTTTATATAAATTTGCAAATAAACATCTCACTTGATGCATACACTCAAAGGATAGCAAACAGGTAAAAGCTCCCTCCTTCATTGAAATGACAGTTGTTAAACTTGTCAATTCTAATCAACGATCGCTGGGCCCAGAAGAAACTTGGTCAACAAAAGGTGATGATGGAGATTTGGGAAAGTCTCCATGCAATGTCCCCCTCACCCCAAACCTATCCCACAATTATGGATGGTCCTTATTTATTCCTAAGCATAATTATCTTGATGTATCGATAATGTGTATCTATAGAAGTCGATCAGATTCTGGCTCCAAGAACACAAGACCATAAATCACCCAAATACATAGGAATATATACAGCTATTTTCAAAATTAGAAGACCGAAGCTGTGGTAGTTACTGTAATGCTAGTTACCTGTACATGATACCATTGGATTATGACATCAATATTATGGTCAAATTAGTGCTGGTAATGTGGGCACATTATTGCATTTGTAGAATACTCGTAAATAAATCTATTTTACATAAATGGTTTCAACCTGTTAAAATATCAAATAGTATTATGCTAATATCACCAAAAGTAAATTCAGTAGTCAAAAATCTACAGTGGTATTTTGACAGTCAAGAAGCAAGTATGTCTATGCTAATATGCGATTGCAAAATATGCATCTTATTTTTAGATTTATTAAGTACAGCCTTGTGTGATATATTCTCTCACTTGAAGTAGTAAAATCATGAGACTGCATTTGGATAATAAAATCCATATAAATTAGGGTGCTAAAGATCAGCATTTTTTAAAGGGACACATACGAGACACCACTGGAAAACAAACCTGATGCATGATGTACAATTGCTTCAATGTTACTGGTTCTGGTTATGAACCAAAATTCACCGCATTGAGAAATTAAGTACATTGCATCCACACCACAAACACATTTCAATGACATGGCATATTGAGGACTCCAAGTTACCTGTCAAAATTCTATAATGCATCAGAATAACATTTCGTTTTCTCACATACATGGTTTCATGGGAAAGGATTACTTTGGTAGTTTCAATTATGGATGAATTGAGACTTGTAAAGCATTTAGTAAATTCTGGTTATATCTCCCGCATTGTTATAGATTCAGATTTCCCATACAGAACAGGTAGAGGTATTTTGAGGCATGTGATAAATCAATGTGAAAAAGCCACTATGATTATCGAAACACATGTCCACGGACAATGCAAAATCACTGAAAATCAAACACAACGCTGGATCCTGCAAAAATGTTTATCCTATCACTTGATTTTGGATTACTCCTGGATGTTATCCGTTAAAGCTAAGTGAAAGAAAAGCATTGCTGCTGTTTGAAAAGATACAGCTGCCTGCTTTGTATTCAAGCTGTGTTCACGATTCCTGTGCTGCTGGGAAATGATTTAACGGAGAACAATGTAATGACATAGAAAATTAAAGCACAGGCAGCACACTGAGATGACTGCTGTCATCCTCAGATGGAGTACAGGCAAGGAAAGAAATCGAAAACTGCATAAGACATGTCAGAAAAATTCCTGTCAGCAAGAGAACTGGGCTTTATCTTTTATTGATATATTTTGGAAAAGTGTAACTATTGAGCCAGATATCTCTGCATGCCTTGTGATTATGCATAGCTCATTAAAATGTTAATTAGCTTCAGTTTTCACAAACACTAAGCATTTGCTGTCAATTCTGTTAGCAGCTTCAAAACAAATTCCAGGATTATAAAACAAAACTTAAGGAATGAATGAGAGCAACAAATCTCTCATATTGGAAAACAGTAGGCGCATAACTCAGTCCCTTATTCAGCTTACAGCCATAGAGGAGCATAGCACAGAAAAAGACCACTTGGTTCATTGAGTATACACTAGTCAAAAACAACCGCCAAACTATTCTAATCTCATTTTCCAGCACTTGGCCTATAGCCTTGTATGCCTTGGCATCGTAAGTGCACATCTAAATACTTCAATGTTAAGAGGATTTTTGCCTTTAGTACCCTTTTGGCAATGAGTTCCAGATTCCCACAACCCTCTGAATGAAAAAAAAATTCCTTGCATCCCCTCTGAACCTTCTGCCCCTTACCTGAAATCTATGTAACTGGTCATTGATCCCTTCACCAAAGGGAAAAGTCCCTACCTTATCTATGCCATTCATAATTTTACACATCTGAACCATGTCTCCCTCTCAGTTTCCTCTGCTCCCAGAAAAACAGCCCCTGTCTATCCAAGGATTCTGACCTATCCCCTCCCTAACTCCCTACCTACATTCACCTTTACTGGCTCCAACCCTGCCTCTTTGACCTGTCTGTCTCCTCTCCACCTATCTTCTCCTTTATCCATCTTCTATCTGCCTCCCCCTCTCTCCCTATTTACTTCAGAATCCCCTTCTCCTCCCCTATTTCTGAAGAAGGGTCCAGACCCGAAACGTCAGCTTTCCTGATCCTCTGATGCTGCTTGGCCTGCTGTGTTCGTCCAGTTCTACACCTTGTTATCTCAGATTCTCCAGCATCGGCAGTTCCTACTATCCCAGTCTATCCAATCTCTCTTTATAACTGAAACTCTCTAGCTCTGGCAACATCCTTGCTAATCTCCTCTGGATTCCAGAACCGCCTTTCAGGTGAGGTATCAAATGTTTTCATTCATACAATATGGAAGAGCCAGCCTATGGCATCTGCTGTTGAGGATAAGATTCAGCTAGTTCCAAGCATTCAGAGGATTATACCATGAAATGCAACCCAGAAACACATGGCTTTTCAGCAATATGGATACTGTGCTGGCTTAAAAAAAGCATTCACAGTGTGAACACATTTTTGGTGCTCGATTTTGGCGATGGTGTAGTTCATACAGGTAGAGACTGTTCCAGTGCTCAATGCTCCAGTGAATGCCCCACTCAAACAGTTACTGTTTTTTTCGCTTGAGTTTTTCAAAGCATATGGTGGTTTCCAGAATTGCTTCAAGTTGCTGAAGCCTAGAGAAAGTAGTTGTTGGATGATGTCCTGAAATCAAAAATTCTGTACACAGCACTTGCTCCCACACATCGATGCATCCCCCTTGGTCTGTGGTAGGAGAATGAGAATGAATGCAAGCAACACAGAGCAGAGCAAGGTGAGAGTTGGAGGAGGAAGGAAAGGGTTCTCAGCAGGAGGCCACATGAACCCAGCATACTTGCGGAGCAATACCACCGTTGCAGAGACAGCAAGGATCGCACTGACAGTGAAGCTGACCGTGGTCATGAACTTTTATGTGCCTAGCTCCTTCCATGCTGGATCCAGTGATACTTCAACATACCTCTGTTTGCTGTTTACTGTTGTGAGAGGGGCGGGGGAAAAGTGGGGAAGGGTCACCATGGCCCTGTGTTCCAAAAAACCTAAATACATTTAATTATCTCTTGCTAGAGAGAAGCAGTGAAGGGGAGACTGTGGTTTTGCAAGATTGCAGGCTAGCCCATGATGGCATGGTATCATTGACTGCATGCAAACCAGTTTGCGAGTACTATGCATTAATGCTGCAATACATCAAATGGATTCCTGAAAGGAATTCCTCAGTGTCCAGCTGGTGTGTAATCATATCTAACTTACTTACTGATTTTTTTTTGACTTGTTCACTGAAGGTGGGCATAGCTGGTAAGATTGGCTTTTGTTGCCTATCCCTAATTGACCTGAAGAATGTGGTAGAGAATTGCTTTCTTAAATAGCTGAAGACTAAGTAGTGAAAGTGAGTTTAGTTGAGCTTAGCTGGGACAGTTTCGTTGAGCTTTGTGATGCCAGTTTGTTTGAACTTATTATGGTGAGTTTGATTAAGCGTAGAAGGAGTGAGTTTGATTAAGCTTAGCATAGCAAGGTGAGTTTGATTGAGTTTAGCAGACAGAGGTCTTAGAGAGTCTGTGAGTTCTGAGCTACATTGAGAGACAAGTATCAAGGTGTGAAATCACTGGAGGCAGTAGCTATTGGCTGGTGAATACTTCCAATTTATCATGTTTATTAGGATATTTCAATTAGGTTAAGTCGAACATTTATGGACATAAGTACAAACAAGACTCACTGCGTTAATTTTAAAAGTCAATTCAGAAATAAATGTAAGTTTGTTCATTAAAATGCAATAAAAATTGCAGTGCTGATGATGTGTTGCTCCTGCAGTACATGGGAGCGTGTGGATATCAGTGAGATCCAAGGTAACCACATTAACAGCAAGCAGTAGCAGCTTGAGGAGCTTTGGCTTAGAGTCACAGAGCTGGATGTTGAGTACAGACAGTACGATGTATCAGGGAATGGGCAGGTTACCAGAAGGCAGCCACACTGCTTAGGCAGTTAGAAGTTAAAAAACCTTCCAAAGCTCTTGAAAATCAAGAAGCAAAAGGAGGGAGGGAATTAAGGCAGCTAACATTACCAGGGAAAAGGTACTGGGAAAAGATACTAGGCCTAATGTTAACAAATCCCCAAGATCTGAGTGTTTGTTGTCTTAAAAAATAATGGCTGCAGAAATATTTTTGCCATTGATTATGTTGCTATAGTATTTTTAGATTCTGGAAGAATTTCTGTTGATTAGAGAACAGCAAATGTGACACCTTTATCCAAGAAATAAGGGAAAGAGAAAGCAGGAAACTACAGGCCAGTTCATCTAACATCTGTCATAAAGAAATTGCTAGAGTCCATTTTAAATCATCTTTTTATGAGATATTTAGAAATTCAGAACAGGATTAGGCGAGTCAACATTGTTTGGTGAAAGGGAAATCATATTTAACTAAGTCATTAGGGTGCTTTGGGGAAGTAAGAAGCAAGGTAAATAAAGGGAAACCCGTGGAAGTGGTTTACTGGATTTACAGCCTATGATAAAGGTGCCACACCAAAGTTACTGCACAAAGTATGAGTTGCGGTTAGAGTGGTGATATCTTAACACGACTAAAGAATTGGTTCGCTGACAGGAAGCAGAGGGTAGACAAATGGATCATAGAGTCATGAAGCTTTTTCAGCACAAAAGGAGGCCCTTTCTGATGAAGGGTTTAGGCCCGAAACATCAAGTTTTCCTGCTCCTATGATGCTGCTTGACCTGCTGTGTTCATCCAGCCCCATGCTTGTTATCCCCTTCAGCCCAGCATGTCCATGCCAGTCATCAAAAATTCACCAATTCAAATTCCATTTTCCAGCCCTTGCCCCATAGCCATATATGGTATAGCAATTCAAATGCTTATCTAAATAATTCTTTAACGTCCTGAAGGTTTTCACCTCTACCATCCTTTCTGACAGGGAGATCTGGAAACCACTACCCTCTGTGTGAAAAGACTTTTTCTAAAAATCCCTTCTGAACCTACTATTCCTGACCTTAAAACTGTATTCCTTGGTTATTAACTTCTCTACTAAGGGGAAAAGCTTTTCCTTATCTACCCTAAACATGCCCCTCAGAACATTGTACTCTTCAATCAGAGCCTACCTCAGCCTTTTCTGCTCTACGGAAAATAACACCAGCCTATGTTTGGGTTGGCAAGCAGTGACTAGTAGAGTGCAAGATGCGTCAGTTCTAGGCCTTAACAATACACAATCTATAATAGTGACTTGGATGAAGGGGCTCAATGCATGATTGCTAAATTCGCTGATGGCACAAAAGTAACAAGGAAATTAATTTGTCAAGAGCAGGCAGAGAGAGCCTGCAATGGGATATAGGTAGGCTAAGTGCATGAGCAAAACATCGGCAGATAAAGTATAATGTGGAAAAATGTGAAGTTGTCAATGTTAACAAGAATAGAAAAGCAGTTTACTATTTATGCATCACTTATAGTTAGTATGCAAATACAACAAGTAATTAGGAAGGCAAATGGAACATTGCCCTTTGTTGCAAGCGAAATGTGAAATAAAAATAGGATAGCGTTACTGCAGCTGTACAGATCCTTGATGACACCACATTGTGAGAACAGTATGCAATTTGATCTCCTTATTTGAAAAGAAGGATGTAACACAATTGTGTTACAAGCAGTTTAGAGAAGGTTTACTTACATATTGCTGGGTTGAACGCCTTATTTTACGATGAAAAGTTGAATGATTTAGGTGCTTATCCTTTGTAGTTTAGAAGAATAAGATGTCATTGTGTGGACATATAAGATCCTGAGGGTAATAGATAAGGTGAATACCAGGAGGATATTTCATCTAATGGGTGAGCATAGAACTAGAGGATATAGTTTAAAAATAACAGTTCTCCCAATTAAGATGGGGGAGCATTTCTTTTCGCTCAGAGGGTCACTGGTCTGAGGAATTTTCTTTTCCGGACAGCAGTATTGGCAGAGTCTCTGGGCATTTTTAAGGGTGAGTTAGATTGATTCTTGACTGAAAAGGGAATCAATGGACATTGAGGCTAGACCAGAAAGAGAATTTGAGGCTGCAAACAAATCTCCAGAGGCTGAATATCCTAGTTCCTAAATTGTAAGTAAGCTTTTTAAGGCATATTAATAGTGAGAAGGAAGGAAAATTAATCTAAGAAGACAACTCAGAAAAGGAAAACTATTTTGCGATTCATCGCCTTGCTTTTTACATGGGTAAATTTGTCTTGGAATTCTTTTTCAAATAATGTTATGTGGATTAAAAATATAAACCTTATTATAAACCACCATGAGCCAACCTCTTGCATTTTGCCCATTTACAGCCTTTAGAAATTTGGTTAGCTTTGGAGTCAAGCCGGCCCATTGGCAGATGGATGATGAACTCAACCTTTCATTAACAATGCACCTCCTGGATGACAGACCATAAAAGATGGCAATTGAAAACATTTTCCCCCGTGATCCTTTTTCTCCGAAAAATAAATGTCACGAGGTTCAATTTATCATAATATTGCAGAAGGAATTAATTGTGTAAAGTGTTCTGAGAAATCTCAATGGAATGACATGTTATATAGATACTACCTGTTTGAATTGAAGTTTACTGACATCTCTGGCAGATATTGATCTTTGTGTTGCATAAGAATGCATTTTTGAAAGATTACTGGTTGCTGATTACCTTCTAAACCAGAATCACCCAGACTTGAAAGGACCTGTCTAAATATAACATTTAAGAGAATGGAAGCATTATAAGTAGCCACGATCACAAGTCTACAACAGAATAGAGAGATGAAGGGTCTAGGCCTGAAACGTCAAGCTTTCCTGCTCCTATGATGCTGCTTGGCCTGCTGTGTCCATCCAGCCCCACACCTTGTTATCTCTACAACAGAATAAACTGTTTTCTGGTGTTACTGGTGCATATTAATGTTAAAGCTACTTAACTGATTTTATGTTTGTTTAAATTCTGAAAAAAGGACTGCCATCTCAAATTCTCATATTTGCAAACAACCTTTAAGATTAAGAACCACAGAAAATAACATGAACTGTTCAAAATCAGCCAGTAAAGATCTGATTACAACTTACAGCTTGTTCATACCCCATGCTATTAGTAACAGGGTACCTTCTTATTACTGTCAGTGAATGGAAAAACCCATCTGGCTCACTGACGCCCTTTAGGGAAGAAAACTGCTATCCTTATCTGGTCTGGCCTACATGTGACTGGGTCCACAGCAATGTAGTTGATTCTGAACTGCCCTCTGGGCGTTAGGGATGGACAATAAATTCTGGACTAGCCAGCAATGCCCTCATTCTGTTAACGAATAAAAAAGTTACCAGAACAACGATGTTTTAGAACAATTTAAATTCGACCCTTAAAACCAGTAAACAGAATTTTTCTCTTAGCTCAGTATAAAAATGCTTTCTTGCATCTTTGCAAATTTCTGAGTTCAAACTGGCCATTAGCCATGATATTAGGAAATGGTCAGAATTTTTCATCTATTCTGTGCAAAATTTGAAAATTGGTGCTCAAACGAAAATCTATGTGTTAATGACTTAGTGAGATGATTTTCTGTATTAACTATTTCGGGTTAATCGTAAATATGTTCCAAAAAGATTTACAATGTCCTTAAAACTTGTTTCAAAATGGCTAAAAGGCTGCTAACACACAGCCAACAGGGAAAATCTTCCTTGCAGCAGATATTAAGATGTGCCTCACAGGAGGAAAGGAGAACGAGAAAACTACACACCCAGCAATTTACTGTCTCATGTCGTGAGGTTACAGGGATCTATCATCACAGACAGAATGACAGTGAATTTGAACAAGAATGAACTGATTTAAGCAAGTCAGTATATACTAAGGGCTGGTCATGTCTTGTTTGAGATAATTACTAGCACTGCAAGCAATGGAGTTCTGTGGGTGCTGTGTACAAGATTGTGGTCTGGTGGCCAGCAGCAGAACGCTTAAGGGACTGGTTAAAAGCTACAATCAAGCATGCTGGGAATTTGGGTCAAGCTGGTTTAAACTCTGACCTCAGTGTAAGCTGTTATGACCTGTAGTTTCCTGTGTTAACCAAATAAGGCAAATGTCATGGTGGTCTCTAGAAATACTGGCACTATTATTAACTTATATGGAGTATGGACTGTCACTGTTTAAGGCTTGCTGTAAAAATCTGGGAGTTGTCCACCAGTAAACTCTATTGGCTGGGATCGAACAATGTGATCAGGCTTTGATCAATTCACTGGCTGAGCACCAGAGAAAAGGAAAGGAGATAATTGCAGATAACTGAATAAAGAGATTTTCCTCAGAGAGCAGAAGAAGCTTTCAGACCAAATTGGAAAAGCACATGCCTTGAAGTTACTTTTCAGAGAAGACAAAGAACCATGAGGCACGATCTACACAGAGAACAAAGTTAGCCAGCTCACTCATATTGAGGTGGTACTTGATTCAAGCCAAACTTATAGAATTAAAAGAAGAGTTAGAGTTAAATATAGATTAAGTAAAGTGAAGTTTAATGAAGTGAGTTAATGTTGAGGTTAAGTTAGGTGAAATAAGTTAATATTGCATTGAATGTATGTTTTATATTGAGTATTGGTACTTAAAGAGTTAAAATAAGAAGGGTTTGTTTAATTAAGGTCTGGGTCAGTTCCCTGCCTTTTGTCTGTCAGAAAAGGGACTACTTCGGTAAAAGGTTTGAGTACATCTTTTCAGGCAACAAGATTTCCAGATGGTATTTACAGAGTCATAGACTCATACAGGACAGTCCAACCAGTCCATGCTGACCATAATCCCAAACTGAACCTGCGCTGGGCACATATCCTTCCAAACTTTTCTTATTCACGTACTTATCAAAATGTCTTCTAAACATTGTAACTATATCCACATCCACCATATTTTCTAGAAGTTCATTCCATACATGAACCACTCTCTGTTTAAAAATGTTGCCTCTCACGTCCTGTTTAAATCTTTCTCTTCTCACTTAAACATATGCACCCTAGTCTTGAAATCCACCACTATAGGGAAAAGACACATGCAATTCACCTTATCCTATATCCCTTATGATTTTAAAAACCTCTATGAGGTCACCCCTCAACCTCGTACCCACCATGAGAAAAGTCCCAGCCTATCCCGTCTCTCCCTGTAACTCAAACCTTCCTTTCCTGCCACCATCCTGGCAAATCTTTACTGAATCTTCTCCAGCTTGATAATATCCTTCCTCTAACAGGTCAACTAGAACTGGACACAGTACTCCAGAAGAGGCCTCACCAACATCCTGTACAACATCAACCTGACGTTCCAACTCCTATACTCGAAAGTCTGAGCAATGAAAGCAAGCGTGCCAAACACCTTCTTAACCCCCATGTTTACATGTGATGCAAACTTAAAAGAATTAAGTACTCGAACCCCTAGGTCTCTCTGTTCTACAACACTACCCAATGCCCTACTTTTAATTGTATAAGTCTCGTCCTTGTTTGTTTTATCAAAATACAGTACTGTGCATTTATGCAAATTAAACTCCATCTGCTACTCCTCAGAAGATTGACCCAATTGATCAAGATCTATTTGTAATCTTAGATAACCTTCTTCACTGTCTACTTTACTGCCAATTTTGGTGTCATCAGCAAATTTACTAACCACGCCTTCTACATTCTCATCTAAACTATAAAGTTCAAGTTAATCTTGTTTGGTAATGAGTTGGGAAGGAGGAAAGCAATGAATAGAGATCAAAGGAACTTACTTTGATTGATGGTTGTGACTAGGGAATGTTCACAATGGACACAGACAGGAACTCAGTTGTTTGCCATTATCTATTAATGACTTGAGGCGAGGAATAGAGACTTAAACATCCAGGTTTGCTGATTGCACTAAGTTAGGAGGCAATGTATGAGTAGGAAGTTACATTGAGATAGAGAGTCACATGCGTGGGCAGAACATTGGCAGGTGGTGTTCTCTGTGGGGAAGTGTGAAGTCATTCACTTTGAGTCTTGGGAAGGAAAATCATAATATTTTCTTCATGGCAAACGACCAGGAACTGTGTCGGTGCAAATTTAGGTTCACGTGTATACAAATAATTAATATCTCACATCCCACTACTTAAAGTATGCAAAAATGCTAATGTAGTGTGATGATGATGATGATGATGATGATGATTGATTTATTGTCACGTGTACTGATGTACAGTGAAAAGCTTTGTTTACGAGCAGTACAAACAAATCATAGTAGGCAAGGATGTACAGATGAAAAAGACCTAGACAGAGACATACAGGTTACATTGTACAGGGCGTGCGCTGGGCGAGATTAGCATTAGCAATATCAGCATTATTTGAGGCTAGAGAGTGCATTCATACGTCTAACAGCAGCTGGGAAGAGGCTGTTCCTGAATCTGCTGGTGCATGTATTCAGGTTTCTCTATCTTCTCCCTGACAGAAGAAGTTGTGATGGGTCTTTGATGATGTTGGCAGCCTTTCTGCGGCAGCAAGCCATGTAACTACAGTCCATTGGATGGAAGTTTGGCTTCCGTGATGGTCTGGGCTGTGCACACCACCTTCTGTAGTTTTTTTCGGCTCTGGGCACAGCAGTTGCCGTACCAGGCAGTTGTGAGCCAGACAGTATGCTCTCAATGGCGCATCTGTAGAAGTTGGTGAGGGTCCTTATGGACGTGCCAAATTTCCTGAGGGAGAAGAGGTGTCAGTGTACCTTCTTGACCTTTGCATCCACATTGGAAGTCCAGGACAGGATGTCCATTATCGTCACTCTGAGGAACTTGATGCTCTCCACCCTCTCAACCTCAGTTCCGTTGATGTAGATGGGGCATGTTCTCCCCCTTTCTTTCTAAAGTCAATGATCAGTTCTTTAGTTCTTTAATGTGATCTTTATTTGAAGCAGTTTGGAATATAAAAATGACGCTTCAGATATACAGGGTCTTGATCAGATGCTATCTCGAACACTGACAACACAGTTAAGACACAAATCTCAGTTTTAAGATAAACAGCAGATTGACTAGAATGGCACTACAGCTTAAAGGGTCAAATTATGAAGACAGATTGCATATACATAGATTGCATTCCCTTGCGTTCAGAGGGTTAAGAATGATCAACTCAAAAGTATTGAAAATGGCAATGGGACTGGAAGAGATCAAATCAAAGAAATTATTTCCTCTGAATCCAGAAAATGATGGCAGAATCTTAAAATTAGATCCAGACCATTTACGAGTGAAAATTGGTAGGCCTGCTTCACAAAAATGGGAAGCGAGGAGGTGTCTCCTTCAAATTCAAGTCCGAGGCTTTAATTTTCATTCCCAAGGCAGGAGAGCAGATCCATGAAAATTCCCAGCTCTGCAAACCTGATTCAGGAAAAGTTGTTCTAACATTTGGATTTTCATTCTGGAGGGTGTTGGATGTTATCTTGAGCTGGGCCCACCCTTGTTCAGAAGCAGTCAGAGTGTTTGCTAAGTGTGGAGGCAGTCAGTGTGAAAACGCTGCTTTAGCAGTCAGGGACTTCATCCAAACTTAAAAAAACAGCTCTTGAGCCATCAACACATCAAACTTCCTCACCTCCCAAACAATTCCCATGATCTATCCATGCCACCCTCATGGTCCTAGTACCTTCCATGTCAACTCATGCCCTTTTACTTACCTCATTGGCCCTTTATAGACCATGGATCAAACCATGCCAAACCATGCCAAACCATGCCTCCCATCCTCCACGTTTTGCCATTATACCCTTCAATGCTAACTCACCCAGTATGTTCTACAGGAAGGCCCCATGCTGTGATTAAATGAAATAAAGTTCTAAGTGTCTATTATTTAGTTATTTTTCATAAAAACCCAACTCACGTGCATATGCAATCCATTCACTACATTTACATTCCTTCAGTTTAACATAATCCCTTACTAAAACAAAAATTATCTCATGTACTTAATCCCTTATAAAAACAAACATTTGTATTCATACCCCAATTGTGATAATGAAAGAATATAAAACCAGTGATGTGGCTTAAATATTTTAATCATATCCCTCTGGCTTATGCCAACTTTAAGACTGAAATAGCAAGTACAATACACCATTTTGTTTAAAATTAGGCAACATTTAAATACCCTGAACCATTGATAATTTCTCTTGACAGTTTGAGAGTTCCATCAGCTCGTCAGTTTATTGATTTTTTATACACTCTCATGTCAACTCTTCATACTCCTGAAGGGCATCTGACCTCTCACAAACTTGTCCCTTGACCTATTCAGAAGGGTACCTTCCCTCTCCAAAAGTGTACCATTCCTCTCCAAATACCTCAGGCAGCTTTAGGCCTCTTGTTAAAGTCTAAAACATCTAAATCATGGTTTAGAGATCCAGTTTTGAAAACCGGATTTGTTTGAAGGCAGCTATACATTAACAAATGCAGTTGCCCCCATAAACCACTGCTCTGAAAACAACAAACATATCTCTATCTCCCATCTCTCCACTGCTGTGCCTACGGTGGGCACTAAGCACAGGTAAGGCTTCCAAAATTGAGGTTCTATTGTCATTTTTACTAAGCTGGAGAATTCCTCCATTTTTACAAAAATTCAGACCTGAGACTGATAGACATTTGTTAGGAAAGATATCACTGGACATGAAGCAAAGCTGAGTGACACATCGCCTCAATCTAACTGAATGAAAGAACAAGCTAGTAAAGCTGAACAGCCTGCCTCTATTCATAGACAGACATATGTAATGGGATGAATCCAAGTCAAATTGTGCAACCAATAACATTGTTGATAACCAAAAATTCCTGTGCTATTCCATATTACACGCTCAATTTCACACTGAACTCCATTACTAAGAAGAATTACATATCAATCTCTGCACTCACATCAAGATGAAACAACAAACATATAACTGGACCAAGCTGAAGACGCCATAATCAGGGAAAAATATCTGGACACCTTAAAGATATTTAAAAGGGGAGCACAACTTTAATTAGGCTAAGTATATTCACGGAAAAATAACAAAGGGACTTGTCTGAACATGTATAGATGGGGTCTTCCCAAAGTCAGCTGGGAAAAAGAATGTTGTAAATAGGTCTGTAGATCAGATGGGAATTGCCAGGCCTTCTTTAGGGAAACGCAGACCTTGAGATTTGATTGAGTCCTTTAAGTAGTGAATGGATGAGATTTGGTTTAGGTTTGTAGGCTATTTTAATTACACAGGTAGGGAGGACTGTGGATCTTGCCTGTAAATTACATAAGCAAAAAGCTAGTTACAATGCCAAGAGGTTTCTTTTTTCATGGAGTTGCAAACCTTTGAAATGTGTTATAATGAGATTCAGTGACTTGCAAGTTTACATTTAGTGCTCTAAAACAGGTGGATGGTTTCCTAACTGTGGCTGGTATTATAGCAAGATAGGATGGTTGCTGGGTGATTGATGTATACTCTTTTTAACCAACAGAGGTCTGACACCTTTCCGTTTATTGGCAATTACATTAACAGTTAGCTCATTGACAGATTATCAACCAGGAGTGAAGCTTTTCCATGCTTTAATTGCAAGTTAAGTAGTCTACATACATACACAAATATTGGTATGGGGTGGCTGGTGGGGGAAATGTATCTTTTTATCATTATGGTTTTTTGAAAGTCTTTTGGGGGTCACAGAGGTTCTCAGATTTGTTTTCTCTGAATTGAGGAACCGAGGACTTTCTCTTCCACCATTATTTTGTCTCTCGACAAGGAAGCCTTGGCCAGTCAACTCTTGGCTACAATGTCCAACCCAGATCAGGACAGACCTGCCCCCGACTATCCCATGCACCCTCAGCTGTGACCTCCTGCAACAAATATTTGCACTGGACCACCTGCCTGACTGTCAATTGGCCAGGTTTCTTGTGTGAACTTGCATTTAATTTTCTAGGCTCAGCTGTGAAGATGTATGGGCCTCTGCATCCCCCAGCTTGTCATGTTTGTCGCCTGCCACCCAGCTCCTTTGCACCCCTATTAGTATTAGTAATTAGGGTAACCAGCTAAATATTCTAGCAAATCAGTTAAATTTAAAAATTAAACTTTGGCATGATTACAAGCCTACAAATCATATTCCTTATTAACCTAGGAGGATGTATGAAAAACTGCTTTGTATTCTTATGAAAAATTAGAAAAGACCATCATGTCAAAAAAGATACATATGTTTCTGCACAAGTGCATTATTCAGCACATTTTTAAGACCAGTGGATTTTTAAGATCAGTGTGCACATTCTTAAGTGCAATGTGGCTTGACAAGCGATTAGCATCTCTGTTTCTGCAGCATTTTTTGTTCCTTACTTGCTACAATTTATTCCTCAAATCACAGTTTTAGGATAAGGCAACATACTTCAACGAGGTTGGATATATTAATTTGAGAGACAGAATGCCAATCCTCTCTATGCATCAACACTGATGCTTCAGCATCATTATTTCTCGTGTGAATAATGCACACATCAGATCCAAGATAAAAGGTTCCTTTACAGTGCCTCAAAATACTCTATAATAACACACACCAACAGTATTAAAGACCACCATTTCACTCTCAAAAGCAGGTATCAATGAAGACATGGTAACCGGGAAACAAATCACACGTTATTGATTTCTGAAGAAGGGTCTTGACCCGAAACATCAGCTTTCCTGCTCCTCTGATGCTGCTTGGCTTGCTGTGTTCATCCAGTTCCACACCGTGTTATCTCAGATTCTCCTACTATCTCTCCAGAATGTTATTTGGGTCTCTGGACTAACAGTCCAGTGATAATACCGCTAGGTCATCACCTGCCCCTTGTTGGGACCATGAACCTGAATCTTCTAGCCCTCAGTTACGGATACTACCACTTACCACAAGAGCCCAAAAAGTACTGTTAAACAACCTGTTCAGAGGTGTATGACCCACCTCCGGTACAGATGGGACTTGTGCAGTTGCCAATGTGCAGGGTAGCTTTCACAGCAATTCACCTGTGATTGATCTCAGAGTCTACCTCACAGCAATTTGCTTCTAATGAGTCTCAGGATGTTTAATTACAACAAATGTATCATGCTGCCTTGGGTATGCAAGAACAGAGAGTTCCATCTTGCCAGCGGAAGAATAATATCGTGAGTGACATGACATAATGTTTCTCTGCTTGTAAAAAAATACAGTAACCAAATGGTTGACCGAATGCGATTAAAGAAATTCTCTAACTGACCTGTTCAGAGATGTTATTATGTACGTGGTAACACTACCTCCACACCACAAGACCTATGATTGATGTTAATTCAAATCCTTAGTCTGGACTGTACCTATGGAATGAAATAAGTAGGTTAGGTGATTACCTCATGATCATTCAAAATTCTCGATTAGGAATTGTCCCATTTGATTTGGGAAGAGTATCACTATTATTTAAGAAGGGTAACAGGGGTAAACCAGGATTAGACTGTGAATATAACATACATTTGGAAGGTATGTATGGAACCTGTTAATGGAGTGTCATCTGGCACAAGTGGTAGTGTTCCTTTGGTTTGAGTCCTACCTGCTCTAGAAATGTCACATGTCTGAACAGGTTAATTTAAAAAGAAACTAAAATCTATTAATGTCTACCATGGCTGTTTAACTTGTTAACTTACCTTGTTAAGTTTTATTTTAAAAGAATACAATTCGTTATTAAGGACAGAGTCACTGAGCATTTGAATAAATATAAGCTGTTCAGAGATTCAGAAGGAATTTAAAAGGATAAATTTTGTTCAATAAACATAGTTGAATTTTTTCAGTAATTAATTCATGTGGTAGATAAAGTAGTGTTTATGGATGTTATTTATATGGACATCGAGAAGGCAATCAACAAAATTATACATAAGAAATGCTTAACAACAAGTGAAATGGCTTGCTATAAATGATAACTTATTGGTTTAAATAAAAGCAAAATATTGCAGATGCTGAAAATCTGAAAGAGAAATAGGTATTGCTGAAGAAACTCAGCAGGTCTGGCAGCATCTGTAGAGTGAGAAACTGAGTTAACATTTCGATTCTGGTATGATTTCTTCATGTTCTGAAGAAATCATAAACAGTTGCCAATCTGTAGGTTCATCTGAGGGTGATTTCAGGATCTACACAGGATGTTTAGTTACAGCAATTGTATCATGTTGCCTTGGAGATAGTTCTGCCTCGGCCAGAGAAAAATATCGTGAATGACATTCTGAAGTACACGATGAAGAGTAGTTTTGGACTTGAAACATTAACTCGGTTTCTCTCCCCAAAGATGGTGCCACATCTGCTGAATTTCTCCAGCACCTACTGTTTTTACAACTTATTGGCTTGGCTGGGTAACTGGCTAGGAGGAAGGAGACAGCGATTGAACATAATGGCTATGTGCTCAAATAATTACATGCGACTCAGAGCATTTCCAAGGGATCCACACTGGGACCGTAGCTTTCTACTGCATTTACTATTGAATTGGATTAATGAAGTAAGTTGGTGTAACCATAAATATTATAGAAGGGATCAGGATGTTGAAGAAGCAGATTGCTAGATTAGGTCACCTGGTCAAATTGCGATAGGTGGGAGTTCAATACAGGAATGTGAGGCTTTGGATCAGAGAAAGTTGAATCAGAGCATTTTCTAAATGTTGAGAAGCTGGGAACTGTGGAGGAGCAGAGGGAATTTAAGGTCCAAGTATGGACAGGCACAAAAATAATATAAAAGATGAACAGAATGTTAGCATTAGTCTCAAGAGGCTGGACGTTATGTACAGAGCTCTAGTCAAGACTTAGCAACTCAGGAAGAATGTATTACCTTTAGTGTAGGTGCTATGCATATTCACCAGAATGACAGCTATGCTAAAAGGGACACATTATGAACGCACGTTGCATAAATTTGATTTGCATTTCCTTCAATACAGAAGTTCAAGTGGAGTTCTCTGGTAAGGGAATCCAGAACAAAGAAATAAACTTTAAAATTAGAGGTTAAGTTAGATAAAAGAAAGTCCTTTTTCACGTAAACTGAGGCTCCCGGCCAATTAGACAAGAGTTGTTTCACATATTCTCTTCTTATGCTCCTTACCATGACCAATGCTAAGGGATATCTTATTAGTGATGATAGAATATTTATAAATTGCCAAAATGTATGCCAAATGACTGGCAAACTGCTACAAAACACCTCTTTCCTTAGGTATCAAACCATATAGGCTACAACTTAAATATTGTACTGCTTTACACCAAATGTAACATTATAGAATTCAAAACTAGAGCAGAACAATGCATATTTTGATTCAGTTTTCTTAACGAAAAACTCAAACTGGCTCGCTCTCCTCACCTGATAGATTTTCTGTAATACAAAAAATGGAAATCTTCATCCTTTAACTGGTGCTTGGAGGAATAAGAGAGAAACTGACATAATCACTAATGCATCACCATGGTGACCATGGCACAAAGAGGAAAAGTAATATACCATAAAGGCAAAAGACTCAGTTTGACGTGGTGACTCTTGACAAGGACATTCTATGATTTCCATGGTAACAAAAACATTATGGAAAAACCCAAAGAAAAATCTACGGGCATCAGAATTGGAATTATAACAATACTTTGATCAGTGTGCAAATTATTTAGTCCTTTGGTGAAAAAGCAAAATACTATGAAAGAGTGCAGTCGGCATCAGGATTCTCTCAAATATCCTCAGTTGCAAAACACAATTGTTATTATTCTGAATATAGTTTGCAAAATAATATCACTTAAAGATACATTACGCTATCCCAGGCACTGGATTACATATTTTACTTTAATCTTGTTGTTAGATTGAGACATGTTGTTCAATTTAAGTCTTTCAAATAATGAATTAAAGATTTGAATAACTGCAAATTTGGTTTTGAAAACTGTAAATGTCTGCAGGTTCCTAACCTTACTCTCACATTTACTATTGCCCCTATATATATTCATCCTTATTCATGTCCTCTGCAGGTAACAGAAAACTATCCAGGCATTGCGCCTTTTTTAAAATTAAAGAAAAGAATGGAAACAATCATTCCCTGGTGCATTCTCGAACGTAGCAGCTCCATTACGCAGAGTCAACATGCCAGGCTATAACCACCCTTTTCTCATGCAGTATGAATTGCTGTTCCTTTTGAAATCTGGCATTCTTGCGTCTGTCCTGATGACAGCAAAGTAAAATTCTTCAATCGGATTTTATTTTGACTGCAATATTCAAATTCTGTAATACCATAAGACTATGAGATAAATTGATGGAAAAGCAGCATTTGATGTGCCATATCATTTGAGCTTTAGCATTTTTGGATAGACTGAAGTTTTCTGCAGGTGGAAAACAAGTGGTTGGACACAAATATATCAGAATAGCTGAGGCTGGATCTAATAAATGCTTGGATTGTTTTGATTGGCTGAAATAGGGGCACAAGCAAGCAATGTCACAGAGGGATATTAGGCCATTTTTGTTAGGATGAGGATACCTGGTTGGACATCAGTTTAGGCATAACAAACAAGTTAGCCATTCCGAGGATGGTATCTGAGGAAGAGGATGGAATTGACAGGAAGGATATGGAATTTATTATGGTGACTTGTAATGAAGGTAATGTTCAGCTGGATGAAACTGCAGCTCATCTGAGGCCGGATGCCAAGTTTAGGAAATTATACATGATTTTGTTGCAGCTTTTAACTCAATAATGTTAACTACAACACAACCTAACATAAATTGTCCAGTATTTTGCAAAGTAAATGTCATTCACACAGAGCTCTTCTGTGGCTTCATTTGGAACTTGTGCCTTGAGCTTAGGTAAGAACATTGTGTTGAGCTATGGCCTCTTGGACAGTATCAAAGTTTATGCTCATTTTGAAAATCCAGCACAGCCATTCTATAGCAGCCTGCTGAAAATTGCAGATTCCTTAATTGGATACGATGACAAAGATTTTCTCAAGTATCATTGGGTCAAAGCACACAAATGTGACAGCAGCATACCTACCAAGCAGACGCTGGAGATAAACACTGAAGCTTCCTTTATTCACTAGTCATAACATGAACATTTCCAAGTATTGTGGTTTTGTAAAGATGCAATTGTAACAGGCCACGCAAGCAAAAAAGATACAGTTAAGCTATTAACATGGAATTTGATGTTCACATTGTAGACTGCTGCTCCTGAAGCAGCGCTCTGAAAAATGCCCTACAGGGATGTTAAAACAGATAACTAAATCAGGTGGCACAATTGAAACCCAGCTGGAAGCTAAATGAGTCTCAAAAATTGCCAGAGCAGAATTTCAATACTGTTCTGAAACACTATTATTCATTCATATCATGCATATACTGTGGTCGGATTATTCTAATCAGAGCATGGAAATTGTAGTGGCATTTTGGCAGTGTCATTTTCATCGTCCTACACAAGTTAGAGTAGTGGTGCATCATTTTCAATCCAAACTGAGTCAACAGACAGCTTTCTTGCTGGGATTTGAGCCTTTTACCTCCTCTCTAGATCAGAAACCATGAAATTATTGTAGCACTTATACCAAAACCATCCATACAGCCTGTATGTGAGGGATATTTTAAATGTGAATACCTCAAAATGAAATGTAGAATAGTTTAACTTAAATAAATGTGCAACAGTTCTTGATTTTGCATTCATGCTGCCTCCTGCAATGTCTAAATTGATGAAGCATGTTCTGTAGCAAATGCAAAAGCTTGGTTGTTGCGCATAGAATTTTTTTAAATGTGAAGATACATTTTCTTATGTGTTTAATGTATGTTGAATCAGGATACAGGAGCAGAAACATCACAGTCCAGGAGTTAAGATTCTGACAGGAGAGTTATCCCTGTAGTGCACTGACATTTGAAAGTCAAAGTGATATTTAGAAAGGGCTTCACATTGGATTATCCAGTTATAATGCTTTATTTCGTTTTCCAAGGGCTAATGGAAAATTAAAAATGTTTTGTCCTGCAACATTTTGGATATGTTTGACTATTAATATTGGGGAATCTGGGCCTCTTTTTAACTAGTTCGTGTCACATAGAATTGTTGAGATTAGGGGTTAGGTCACATTTTCATCTTTAGATAATAACAATTATTATCCATAGATATTAACAGTTATAATTAAATTTTTGGAGCTGCTTTTGCTGCCACCACATCTGCAGGGAGTGCACTCATGTGCCATGCATTCTCTGTGCTTGTGTCGTCACTGTCAGTGATACCACAGGCAGTTTCCTGCATCAAAGAACACTGAAATTTTATTAACTGTAACGCAGAAAGCAGAGTTTTTAAAGAAAAAGAAATTAAGATGTAATTAGGTACAAGCTTTGTTTATTGAAGTGTTCAGATCACATGTATAGTGGGCCTGCAAGGTAAGTGTTGAGGGAAGCACTGTGGGTTTGATGAGTTTGGCAGCAAACAGTCATCAAGGGAATCATGAGGAGGCAGCAACTACTGCCCACCGAAGCAGTATGGCAGGATGGTGAGCTAGGAAGCAAGCACTGTGTCGAGGGAATCAGCAAGCAATACATTGCCTGAAGTAGCAAGAGGAGCAACGAGTGAGGCATGAAGGGGCTGGTGAAGGGAATGATAAGTGAGTTGGTGAGGGAGGGCAAGGTGGGCTGTGAGTGGGGCAAGCAAGTAGATAGAAGCGATAACAGGTACACCATGATGACATTAGCTGCAGCACCTACATGTGGATTGGGTACAGACTCCTTAATCCAAGCCCGCACTCGACAGCAACAGGATAAGCTTGTACTACTGGCAGCTGAACTGGCCTTTCCCCCTGCTGCATTGCTCACTGCCTCACTTAGTACTTCCCTCAATGATTCGCTCACTGGCCTGTTTGTTCATATACACAAGACCTGGATGGTGTCAGTGACCGAACCTTCCTGATCCAGGGTGGTGCCAGGAGATACAGGAAATTTTTAAAATATACACCAGTGTGCTATTGAGTCATCAGGACCAATTAGATCCTACATTCGGTTCTTGCACAGTACTGTGATAGTCGATCCAGGCCAAAACTGCAATGAAACTATTAAAATTAGCCTCCATTACTGTTGGTCTAGATTAATCAGGGGTCCTTCTCTGTGAGTATACTGGAAAGTGGGGTTTTACCAGCCCTCTGTAGATGGTCCGGGAGACTGAGAGGCCATAAAATGGTGAGGGAAGGCCAAAAGAAAACTGTGGGGAAGGCCCTTCAATTTCCTGCCACCATGGCAATTTTCAGCAGCTGGCTGTCTTGCCTGGAAGCTAACTGAATAATTTAAGTGCCCAATTAACAGCCTCTTCCCATCTCCAGTAACATTCTGCTCGAGATGAATGGGCTCTCTACTACATGGGAGAGCAGCTGGTGATCCATAGTAGTCTTCCTGCTGGAGAAAAAGTGGAGACGGCATCTCTAATCAGGCAGTCTGAATCAATGGAGGGGCTTCCCCTCACCCCACCCTAACCAAACCTAACCCTCTCACCCTGATCTACCTGACTTACTCTACTTACTTTAATGGAAGACCATCCTGCAGCCATAGCATTCTCTGTGCTAAGCACAATCCCAACAAGGGCCTCCACTTCCTGTGAAACTACTGAGATTGCAGAGTTGCCAGATATCCAGCTGGTTTCTGGCCCAGTGATAGGGCATCTGCCATGCAAACAAAATTCTGTTTTAGTTGTGTTAATATCAGTCATGTCTTGGGAAATCTGAGCCTCAAGTGGGAGCCATGTTTCACATATCTGCAGTTCAGTAAAGACATTCTCGCTGAAATTTTCCATGTGTTGCAGCCACACTGTAACTTCAGGTTAAAATAAGAACATCATTACCAGTGGCTTTAACTAGGATGATGAGCTTTTATGCATCTGGCTCGACTAGATTTTTTTACAAAGTCTTGCAGATTTCTCTCTTTTCTTGCAGATCTCTACTCACCAAGACCCTCTAATTAAAGTAGAAAAAAAAACATTTCTCCCATTGAAGAAACAAGTTGGAGAGATCCTGTGGCTTCCTAATGACTTAGGATATAACATCACTCTGTTGGCACTGTTTGACAACTCTGCTAAACTGAAGCCAAAAGTGATTCCACACCCTCAACATCCAGCTGATGTGTGACCACTGGCAATGAATTATGCACATCAATGCCTAATATCCTGGCAACAATCACAAAGTCTTAATTTTGTGGCTGTCCACTGTGTACTTCAAATATTGCGGAAAACCAAAGAGAAGTTACTGGCCAAAGAGAACCATCCACTGAAATGGCTGATGAATTCTGTGAGGGACCCATGCACGTCGGCAAAACATGCAGAGAATCCAAGATGTGCTACCACAGGGATTGTGATGGGATATATGAATGGTGGGTCACCTGGGATGTTGCGGAGGGGCGCAGCATCATGGGTAGGGCAAGTATCAAGATTCACAGTGGTTTGTTACATGCTGCATGGTCTTGATAACAAGAAGAAACAGCCCACTGGTTTATAAGGCAAGAGCATGACGAAGAGGAGATAGAGGTAAAGGGGGGAAAAGGAAAGAAGAAGGCAACAAAGTCACCCCCTTCTAGCCTGTGAAAAAACCATCAAGGTGCAATCGAAGTAACTACAATCCAATTCTGGACATATACCTTCCCCCTATCACTAACTACTTCAGCATTAGTTTGACAACAATGTAAAACTAAAAGCCACCACAAAATAAGTTTTTTTTTTAATTAATCATATAATACTGCATTTTAAAAACACAAAAATCAGCTAACCCTGCTGTTTTTGTTTCTAGATGGTTGATAATTTGCCACCAACCCTCTTTTGCAGATATTTTTGATCAAACTGTTCAGTCATGTTGTGACACACCTCTGAGGCAGGTTGGAGTGAGCTCAGAGTTAAAGGCACTATCACTGTGCCACAAGAGCCCTTAAAACCAACTACATGTCATATTCCCAGGCTGTGTCCTGGACAAGTACTACCCAGACTGAAGACTGCTGGGCTTCCAAGCTCAGTAGGACCTTAGTCCAATCTTCATTTTTAGGTATCTTCTATTCAACCTATTCAGAAAAGTTATTTCATTGTTCTGGAGTGGGTGTGACTTGAACCCAGGCCTCCTGGCTCAGAGGTAGAGACATTACCATTGTATAACAGGCAAATCCTGTTCCCATATCACTGCTGTGTTTATTCATCTTCACTTGCGTCTAATAAAGCAATGTCTTATTTTGAAAATCTTAACTTTTTGTTTTCAGATCTGTTTGTATACTTTCCCTTCCCTGCCTCTGTAATCTTTTCCAGCACCACAATCTTCCAAGATATGCAGCAGCTAGCACACATACATTTAGCATTAGTACAAGCTACACTCACAGGCTAAATGCATTGCCAGCTGTTCAGCCGTCACCAACCAAACATATTGCAACACATTCACTGGCACAATTCCCCTTCTCTTGCAGGAGAAGGTACCAAAATGAGGCAGCAAGAGCTCCCTGGAAAGGAATGAGCATGCCTCCTTGTCCTCATCCCAATGGAGGAAGTATTTCTAGCCATTGTTGCAATGTGCATTAGTAAGATCAGGATCAATCTGTCCTCCAAGAAATCGATATGATTTTTATCCCGCACTCTCTTCTGATTTACAAGGTGCTGATGGTACAATCATGCCTCTTCTACAGGTTAAACCTTGACCTTGCTAGCTCACCCTCCCAAACCTGTCTCGACCACCTGTCTAAATCTTGTATTTTTTTCCTTTCTAATACCCAAAAGGTTCAATCCCTTCAGGCAGTGAAGTAACATTAAGAAGAGTAACAATGAGTGCACACTTCCAGCACTTTAGTTCACACTCAAAGCCATCAGTTCAGATACTGACACTGTGCTTCTTAGGGAATGGACTAGAGTTAGAATCTGCACGTCGCACCTGTTAATAATGAGTGCACTGCAGTTGGATAGGTGACAGAAGATAATGCAGGTATCAGCTTGTCAAAGGGAGAGAACTTGGAAATGGGATGCCCTGTAGACCACTCAGATATGAATTCTGATGTGGAAGTATGCAAAAGAAGGCTGATGAATATACATTGTAAAATGCTTGGTGAAGTGTCAGACATGCCAGAAAGCCTGTGCCAATGTCACAGATAAAGGAGAAGTTCAGCACCAACATTGTGCAAGGCTTTGGGGCCCATCCTTTTTCAGCATGATAATGAAGACCAATTAAAACAATTGTAATGTAACATCTGCTGGTGAATGTCACAGCGTGCGTTGTGGCAAAAGCAACACCTAGAGACTGAGTATTGCAAGGGATGCTCAGATGATCGCTGTGAGCAAAGGAGCTGTAGAATAGCCCACCATTCTGTCCCCCAAGAGATCAATATGATGGTTAAAGAGCTACTTCTTTGGAATAGCAGTGGCTCAATAGAGTTCTTTCATGTTGC
>JAHRHZ010000023.1:36353902-36378633 GCA_024137785.1 Ginglymostoma cirratum | reverse complement strand
CTGCTCCTCTGATGCTGCTTGGCCTGCTGTGTTCATCCAGCTCTACATCTTGTTATCTCTCTTCTTATCCAGTTCTGGATGTCAGATAAGCAGACTGATAATTTTACAACAGCAGAGGAGTCCGGGGTAGTGATAAGGCAGGGTTGGGCATTGTCAGTGAAAAGGTAGTCACCATAGTCCCAGAATGCTGCTGTCTCATTAGAGAGATGAATGGTTATGGTTTAACCTTAGGGGAGAGGTTGAAAAGGACAGCTCTTCACGGCAACCTCAGCCAGTGCTGGAATTGAACCCATACCATCGGCATCACTTTGCATTGACAAACCAGCTATTCAGCCAAATGAGCTAACCAACCCATGTAAAAGCAAACCTGTGCCTTTGCATGAATTTAGCTAAAGGTAGCATGTAGACAGGATATTGCTGGGAACGGAGGGTATAAGTAATAAAAATCGCCTGGATAAACTGGGACTCTTTTTATTGGAGGTTGAGGCGTGATCTTATTGAGGTTTACAATATCATGAGGAGTGTAGATAAGGTGAATAGTAAGTGTCTTTTTTCTGGGGTGGGGAAGTTCAAAACTAGAGGGGATATTTTGAAGGAGAGATGAGAAAGATTTAAAAAGGACATGAGTGGCATCTCTTTTACACAGAGAGTGGTTTGTATGTGGAATGAACTGCCAGAGGAAGTGCTGGATGCACGTACAGTTACAACATAAAAAATACATTTTGGATAAGTACATGAAAGGTCTGGAGGTTTATGGGCCAAACGCAGGAAAGTGAGACTAGTTTTGTTTGGGAATATGGTCAGCGTGGACTAGTTGATGGAAGGGTCTGCTTCCATGCTGTGTGACTTGATGACTCTATGAGATTATGTGGGAGCCAAACAGACCCCAGAGTTAAATGGTATGGAAGCAGGAAAACAAGCCAACTGAAGGTTCTGAAAATAAAACTCTAACTCTTAATATATGAGCAACCACATCTGGATAAGGTAATAATTATAGATTGTGGCAGTTAGAAGGCAAATGGGAAAAACATTGGAATAGTTGAGGGTGTAGTGATAAAGGCATGGATAAGTGTTTTTGCAGCAGATGAGGCAGATAACATTACATAGGTGGAATGAATAGTTTTTCTTTATTTAACCTATTTTTCTAATCAGAGATGTACGTCTTCAGTAGGTGGGACTTGAACCCAGGCCTCTTTGTCCAAGTATAGGGACATCATCACTGCACAACAAGAGGACCCACATTTTTCCCAGTGCTAGATGAGGAAGAATGGTCTTTGATTAGCCACATAAACAGTTTAATTGACTGCCCATTGAATGGGGAGACACGCAGCTACAGGGTTTCTCCTTTCACCATTGAGAATATCTCACAGGAGCAGGAAGGCACCAAATATCTATCCCAATGTCATTTTATAAAGTTTTCCCCTCCCAGCCCATCTTGAAAGGGCTGCTGAAAAATTCAGTTCACTGTTCCTGAGGCGTAAAGGAAGACTAGATTGACTGTTGGCAAGGAGAGTGGATGGATGTGTTTTTGAGGAGGGTGAAATGATTGAGATTTTGAAAGGGAGAATTGCGTGTATCTGTGCAGAGGCAATCAGTTATAATGTGATCCACATTGTGATCCATCTCTCACTCTTATTTAGATATTGTGCTGTAGGATCTGAGAGTCTGCAAACCCTTTAGTTAAGTTGGCTTGGATGGATGCGACCAAGGAAGACTGGGGTGAAGAAGTGGTTCTGATGGACAAGATTTGGAATTGGAGAAGATAGGAGCAAAAAGAGGGAAAAAAAATCAAGTCTTCTCTATGTACAAAGTGGGTTCCAGACATGCTAAGACAAACACGGTCTGGAGGGATATGGGCCAGACTACAACTTTTGGTCAAGGGTAGCTCCACACACCGGAAGGCAAGCAATTCTTCCTTTTAAAGGAAGAATTAGTTGCACCCCCCTATCTCCATGGAGCTTTTATCTGATGTTTTGATGTTTTAGCCATGTAAGCAGTCTCAAGAAGGCTGGGCACTTGGCACTTTGCACGAAGACTTGGATAGCTCGAACTTTAGTGTAACAGTGCTCTAGCGAGCATTTCCATGAAGTATGAGATATATATTCGGCAGAACACTTAAAATAAACAATCCTGTGCATAAATCAAGTCTCTTTAAGCGTATGTTAGCACATGAACACTGAAGATTGCCTAGATCTGATCAGGACTATACTAATTCACCATGTTTGGCCCGAGGAAACGTATTAAAGGCTTCATCAGTAGCAAGCAGCAATTTCAGTTCATCAGAGGGGCTTAGCCAGAATTCTCCATTCACTCTAACAACAAAAGCTGAAACCAAACTGATCTGCTGAGGGGACAGATCTCACAGTCTGCCCCTTTCCCAGGCACGGCAACCACCATCAGCCGGATCCTGCTAGATGGAGAGAGATGAAGCCTAAACCCGCGCCGGGATCAGGCTCCCCCCAAAATAAAGAAGAAAAGATCAGCATCAATCATCAGCTCCCGGCTGATGGTTGTTAGCCGCTTCTTGCGTGAACACGATCTCGGCAGACGAAGCGAGGAAAAGGTTTCCAGCAGCATAGAAAGCAGGCAGCCCTTACCTTGTCGAAGTGTCTCTCAGACGTGAATCAGCAGTATTTGCTGCTAAAGGGGTGAAAGTGCGAGGTGTGAGACAGCATTTATTGTAAGCAGCGCCTTTTAATGATTAGCTTCCAGTCCCAGCACAAATTCAATCTGCTGTCAAACTACGAACTGGGCGGAAGAATAGCCTAGCCAATGAGGTCCCAGCCCTGCGGTGACTGACAAACAACCCACTGTCACTTCCACTGCTCTTCTAACAAATAGCCTGCTGTGTCTCCACGGTCCGACAATGCAGGTTCGACATAAAATGGTCTTCAGCATATTTCACTTTATCATCCTTCGGTCCATATCAGTTACAAAATAAGATGATGCAGAAGCTGAATGTTGCCTTAACAGTAGAGGAAGATTGTTTACAAGTATCAAGGATTTTCACATCCCAATGCATCAAAAATGCAATTATCTCTCCGTACAAAACATGGCAAGCTGCAATAAACTGCTTCCTTTCCTCTCGAAAATATTTATCATCACAATTTACAAGACTTATCATATTTGTGGGAATATTGCCACGCTTTTACCTTTCTACAAGGATTACCCTGTGAAAAGAAATAAACTTGCATGGTTCATTTTTAGCTTTTGGCAAAGTCCATGATGCAGCAAATACTGGCCTGTCTCAATGTGATAACGATTGCAGCATCGTCTTCAAGATTTGTCACGACAAATCCGATCAGTAACACTATAAATCATTATTCACATCTGTTAAAATTTGGTAAAGTGTGCAAAGTAATTTATTACGTAGGCTGTTAAATTGCCAAGAAATAAGGTCAATGATTTCTGTACTTACTGAATTGCAGACTAGTCCTGCTACTTAGAAGAAACAACAAAAAATTCCAGTTACAGGCACGCATAAAGAGCTTCTAGCAATTGTCTGAAAGTAACCCCAATTGATTATCTTCCAAAGAGAAGAAAAAAACAGGAAACAAAAAGAAAGCATGTTCCACTTATTATGATTGTAATTGTCTTAATATTTACAAGTTACATTCCATATCAGGTGTAGAGCCTGAAACCAAAAACATTTCAAATTGGAAATTACAGAAGGTGCAAGAGATTAAAAAATCCTGTATACATCAAGTTCACTCTGAATTGCCTCAATACACTTTCAATGTTCGATTCACAATGCATTCTTTGTAAAGCACGCAGCCAGAGGGATTCTATAGTTTCAAGCCTCTCAGTGTATAATGACTGAAAGGCCATTGGCAGCGCCCTTTTCCCATTGTACCTCTGTGACGGTGGTGTCAGGCGTCCCTTGAACATAGACCTAAACTTTGGAATGTGCCAGACTACAACTTTTGGTCAAGGGTAGCTCCACACACTGGAAGGCAAGCAAGTTTCAATCAGACCAAAGAGTATTTTTCATAGTGTTTCCCCAGTTGATTTTTATCTCTGTGAGCTTTCCTGGGAACTATCCATACAGCATAGAGTCTCAGAGCTGCTTGGATTGAACCTCAACAAAAAATTTTCATTTCCCTCCAGATACTTTTCATAAAGGCACATTCCACAAGGAATTGGATAACAGTCTCTTCCCCAACACAGCCACCTCAAAGGCAACATGAAAAGCCATGAGACTTTGGGAAGGGAGAAAAGATCTGAAAGGGTCTTTCTCACCACCAGCCAAGCTACGTTTTGGTGCCTGTTTATAAGTTCTGGCAAATTACTTTGACATTCTGTTCAAGGAACTAACCAACAGATTCTACCATATCCTCTGCCAACACAGTCTCAAGGACATTGACAAATGCCTGATACAACATGCGGTCAAAGGTGTTTTTCCGCATGAACTACTCCATATGACACAGTTTAACTAGTTGGAGGGTTCCGCAATAATGTAGCCAGACCCATCCTTTGCAATTATGAAGATAGTTAGAACCTCAGAATATAGACATTTGGTGCTTGCAGACCAAGGGTTATGCACAGTTTGATACAGCTGCACCCAAAAGGTGGCCATAAGGATAAGGGCTATGTTGGATATACTTCTTGCCCCTTTATCTAGAGGTTTGTACATCTTGTCCCTGTGAACAGGATCCATCTTCAGCCTTCGGATAAAACAGAAGCTGACTAGGGTGATCACCACAGTGCAAGAATGAGAAGGGACCAGATCTAAGCCACATATTGACAGTGCTTTTCACCTCATGATCAGGTCTTGCCTGCAATGGAGAGGGAGCATCATTCTCACATGCTCAGTTTTTGTTTGACAATGGCTACTTGCTCCTTTCAGATCCGTTGGTCAGCTCAGTTCCCAAATAGGCCTTGCCTTGATTTATCTTGGCTTCGAAGGAAATCCTGCCTGACTCTGGATTTCAACAGAAACCCTTCTGATTCTCATAAACTGATTGAAACTGCACTACTATTTGTGCAGAGCAGCTGTACACAATTGCAGATTCCCTCCCAAACCCCATTTTAAAGAGCACATCCATCATTTAGGTGTGCGATATTCAGTCAATGGCTTTCTTCTGGTTCAGATTAATAAGGCAGGTGCCCATGCTGCCATCCTGCACACTGATAATTGTATACTGAATAGCAAGACAATCTCAAAGATCTTCCTGCTGGCTACAGCACAGGTCTAATTAGAGTGAATCACCAACTTGAGAAAGAACCTACACAGTTGACAGAGTTTTGTGCGCCACATTCAGCAGCGACATGGGTCACTAATTTCTAATTTTCTCCCTATGCTTCTAGTTTATGCTTATGATTAAGCTGTTCCTGCTGGATTCAGACATGCTGATGGCCAGAAGCAAACTCTCTGACTCCTCCAGCAGATTCTGGCTGATGAGTTCTCATGGGGATGAAATAATTTGGCTGGTATGCCATCACTACTGGGATGTTTCACATTTCTCAAAGAACTTTAAGGGTCTTAGCTCACTCAGAGTTAGTGGTTTGTTCTGACTCTCCCATATACTATTATCTAAGACCTTTGTAATGGAGGATAGGAATGACTGAGAGGTTATTTATTTGTGGGCTTCATGTCACACAGTAAATATCAAAGAATTTACAGATCTTCAAAATGTCAGACTGCCATGACTTTACTCAGCTATCTCCTTTCTCCAGGTTGCTGATCACAGAGCTGTCTCAGTGTACCTACAGGAAGAAGAAATATGAGCGTGTCTTGTCCTGCTCCACAGTGAATTAAGTGGCACAGATCTCACACTGACTGCATTATGATTAGGAAAAGAAACATGGGTGGTGGGTTTTAGGTTTTAGGGGAAAAGGGTATCAAAAAGGCACAAAGCCAAATTCATAAGTTATAATTGCTTTGAAAGAAATTTGCAGCTTAAAGGAAAAAGCTTCTTAAAAGTGGCTGATTACATTATTTTTGAGGAGAGATGTGAAATTAAGTTAAACGAAAAGAAAAGATTTGCATTTTCTGTGGAGCTTTTCATAAGCTCTAGATGTTTCAAAGCGTTTTGTAGTCAAAGAAGTGCCTTTTGAAGTGTGGCCAGCTTCCTAAAACAGCAATGTGATAAAGACAAAATAATCTGTTTTTGTGATGACTGAGTAACTATTGATTAAGGCACCATCTCCCAGCTCATCTTCAAATATGCCCATAGGATCTTTTACATCCATCTGAGAGGACAGATAGGCCCTGAGTTTAATTTTTAATTTGGGAGTTCACACCTCCATTACAGTAGCACTCCCTCAATAATGATCTGGAATGTTACCTTAGGACTGTATGCTCATGTCTTGGAGTAATTCAGGAATGAGAGTGTTACCTGTTGAGAGATGACTGACACAAGGAAATGGCATACGTTTGATAGTTACTTTGTAAATAAAGCAGCTGAATGATTCAAATCTAGCTTCAACTCACCATGTGTTTCGTTCAGTTTTGACGTAATTGCAGAACTGCTGCTGATGACACAAGTGAAAGACAAGATATTCAATTGTGAACAAATGGGATCCATTTTATAAATATCACATGGGTGTCACTGACTGGCCAGCATTAACTGCCCGTCCCTAATAATCCTTCTAGTTGTGAGCTGCCTTCATGAACTGCTGCAGTCTACGTGTTGTAGGTAGACCCACAATGTTGTTAGGGAGGGACTTCCAGGATTTTGACCCAGTCACATTGAAGGATCATTACCTTATTAGCTATTGGACAGAATAGACGCATTACTGAACATGGGTTGCACAAGCCATGATTAGAAGGTCACCATGAATCTTTACTTGGGACAATGTTAGAGGCAAATACCAAACATTTAACATTTATAGTAACATATTTTATACCAACACATTAAGAAATTTGCGACCATAAACATTAATAGCACAACCCTATCTAATTATGAATCACATACCTTTCATTATCACTGCTTTTTGACCAGCTGAATAACCTAGAATGCTCTTAGAAAAAAAAGTTTCACTTTCTATTTATCCCACTTGTAAATGTACTGTCTAAAATAAGAATTTTAAAAAAGAAGTCATATTCAATGATAGTGAATTACTATTTACAAAAGCTTGGGCATAGACACAATGTTTTTGCCCACATGAGTAATTTTGTTAGTTCAAAGAAGTTTCTGTTGTCTGACTGTTCAGGCAAGATGTATAATGAGTACATTTTTCAGTGTACATATACCAGCAAGAGGGAGAGAAAAAAAATGCACGGAAGATTGCACTGACTATTGCCTATTACAATTTCTTTTCATTTTCAAACAACTTCATAAGCTTCGAAAGTGATGGATTCTCCCTTGCTTCAATGGTTCAGCAAGTAATTTTGTTTTTAACGAAAGACCAGTTTACAGCGTGGGTTGATGTCACGTCATGTTTGATAGTAGACTAAGCCTCATTTGCATAACCACTTTCAAATACTGCAAATGTAATCATTGCTGGAGGGATGGATGGAGGCATTGACTTTGTCCCATTCTCAGTGGTACTGAAAGCAGTTTATTCTGTTCTCCCCAAATGAAGAAATCTCTTCTCCACATAGGTCTGACCAAGGCTGATTTCCATACTCAGCTGGCTGTAGGCTAATGCCTTGCTGGAATCCACCATGTGAACTACATGACCAACACAGTAAAAATGCTCTTGATGGACCAGGAAGTAGCAAAGAATATAAAGGTAAGAGGGGGAGGTAGAAGAGGTAGCAGTGGATAAAAGGTATATAGAGAGAGAAAGAGAAAGGGTGAGGGAGGGGTTGAAAGTACAAAGACAAGTATAGGAAGAGAGAGAGAGGTTTAGCATGGAGAGACAATTAAGATGACAATGAGAAGTCAAGTGGAGAGATAGCCATATTGGAAGACAGAGTGATATAAGGGAAGGAAAAGGATAGAGATGAAGTGAAAAGGCACTGAAAGGCATGGAAACACTGGAGAAGAGAATAGAAAAGTAAGACAGAGGAGAGAGGAGGATGATGAGCAAGCAGAAAAGGGAGGGGGAAGAAAGAACAAGGTAATTGGAAAACTTTCTCAGTGGGTGAGGATGGGATGACTGGGGAGGTTGGGGTGGGGCTTACTCACAGTCAACTAGATTGTTACATCAAAACCTTTTTTTTATTTACTCTCAGGATGTAGACATCGTTGCCTGGGCCAGCATTCATTGACCATTCTTAGATGCCTTTGAGAAAGTGGTGGGGAGCTGCTACCTTGAGCCACTGCAATCTATTAGAAATGGAGTTCCAGGATTTTGATCCACTGACACGGAAGGAATGACAATATATTTCCAAGTCAGGATAGTGAGTGGCTTGGTGGGGAACATGCTGGTGTTCCCATGTAACTGCTGCTCTTTCCTTCAAGATGGTGCTGGCTGTGGGTTTAGAAAGTGCTGTCTAAGGAGCTTTGGTGAATTTCTGCAGTGGATCTTGTAGATGGTACACACTGTCGCTACTGAGGGAGGGGTAGACGGAGCGGATGCTTGTGGATGTGGTGCCAATCACTTGGGCTGCTTTGTCCTGCATGGTGTCAAGCTTCTTGAGTGATGTTGCGGCTGCAATCATCCGGGCAAGTGGGGAGTATTCTATTACATTTTGGATCTGTGGACCAAATAAGACTCGTAGGTCTTTGTAGATGGTGGACAAATTTTGAGGAGTCAGAAGATGAATTACTCACTGTAAGACTCCTAACCTCTGACCTGTTCTTGTAGCTATATTACTTATATAACTAGTCAAGTTCAGTATCTGGTCAGTGGTAACCCCTCAGGATTTTTGGCAGTGGGGAAATTCAGTGATGGTGATACCATTGAATGTCAAGGGGTGATGGTTAGATTCTCTCTTGTTGGAAATGACCATTGTCTGGCACTTGTGTGGTGCGAATGTTCTGTTGACTTATGAGTGTGTTGGGTACTAAGTGCCCATCATATCTTCACTAATCTGGGTTCTATGGATATTAGAGATTGTCATATTGATAACAGATGATATTGACTTTCAATGCATTTTGAAATGAACTGCAGTCACCCTCTCGCAAATAGATTTAAATGGATACAGCTGTGAGTATTTTCATCATAAATATTCAAATCATAGAATCGTACAGCATAGAAACAGGCTGTTTGGCCCACCATGGCTATCCTGACCAAGAAACACCAAACTACACCAATCCCATGTACCCTCACTTGGTCCAAAAGAGTTAATTTGAATCAATACCAGATAAGATCAGGTTATCACCCATTTTCCATGGCTGATGTGCAGTTTCTACAACATACGCTGTAATTAAATGGTTGTTTTTGTTTAAATTGCATTAGGAATGTGTCTTACACTGTAAAGGGAGGGTTCAATTAAAATTTGTCCAGGAGAGATATTTGCAGCATAAGTAGATTGCCATCTACTGGCCACTTAACAAAACAGCTTGACCAAACTGAACTTGCAATGTCAAATCAGCCAAACCGTAACAAAACTCAGCGTACAGCAACAATACCATGTCCAAAGGGAGTTAGATCACATTCAGGGTCAAATTGTAGTCCTAATTCTTCTACCTATATTTACCGCACATCTGGTTTCTCATTGACAATTTGATACCAATGCTTTAAAATATAATTGTTACGCTAAATGACAAGTTAAATTACAACGACGCCACCCGCAAACTGGAGGAGCAGCACCTCATATTCTGCCTCGGGAGCTTACCGCTCAATGGCCTAAACATGAATTTCACCAGTTTTAACATCTCCCCACCCCGCAGCCTCATCCCATGTCCAACCCTCCCTCTCACCCCGTCTCCTTGACCTGATACAACCTGTCCATCTTCTCTCCCACCTCACTGGCCAATCCCCACCACTACCTACCTGCACTCACCTATCACCATCACACATACCTTCCCCAGCCCCACCCCTCCTCTCTACTTATTTCAGAGCTCCCTTCCTCCTCCCCAGTTTTGAAGAAGGGTCCTGACCTGAAATGTCAACTTTCCTGCTCCTCTGATGCTGCCTGGCCTGCTGTGTTCCTCCAGCTCCACACTGTGTTATCTCAGACTCCAGCACCTGCAGTTCTTGCTGTCTCTAATTGACTGGGAAGTTGACATTCTTTTAACAGCCCAACTATTTCACTCCCCATTTCTCTCTGCATTTCTTGAAGGCACCTTACTCAAGTTGGAATATTAATGTTGTCTTTGTACATGATTCAATTGGTTATTATTCAAGAAACTGTCATGTCTGTCTAAAGTAATTTAATTTTTTTGAGGTGACCAGGAGGGTTGATGAGGAGAGTGCTGTGTTTATGGTCTATATGGATTTTAGCAAGGCTTTCGTCAAGGGTCCACATATCAGGCTAGTTAGAAAAGTAAAAGCCTTAGGATCCATTTGTCACTTTCCTTTGGATTCCAAAGTTGGTTCAGAGACAGGAAGAAAAGTGTAAGGGTGTTTTGTGACTGGAAGACTGTTACCAATAGCACTCCGTAGAGCTCAGATCTCAGTTCTTCCTTTGATGCAACAATTATAACACTTAAAAGGTGTCTGGATGGGTATATGAATTTTGAAAGTTTAGAGGGATATGGCCCAAATACTGACAAATGGGAATAGGTCAGATTGGGGTGTCTAGTTAGCTTGGACAAGTCAGACCAAAGGGCTGTTTCCATTCTGTACAACTCTGATTCCATGTGAAATATGTTTGGAAGTATACTTGAAGAACTCTGATCTGCAGCAGTTTAAACTAGTTCAGGAAGATTAGACTAGGCAGGTAGACATACTTTGGCTGGCAATACATGATTGACATCCTTCTGTGTCATAAATGTTCTTATTTTTTACGTGAACCAATCAATGTTTAAGTTGTGGAGGATTTCATAACCAAGTTGAATCCTGCGACATTACATGCCCACACACTAACTTTATGACAAGGATCACTGAACAGTGATCAAGTGTGACAGTGAACTTAACCCCTCCCTTTGGCTAGAGAAGAAAAGATAAGAGTAATGATCTGTTGAATTGGTTAATCAGCAACATTTGACATTGAGAATGACTAAGATAAAGGGCTGTGAAGACTGTGAATTTGGATAAGCCTGAAATCGGTGAAGATATTGGACAGATGGCAATGAAGGAAAGTGCATGGGTAGAGATTACCAAGTATGTTAAAGGAAAATTGCTCAGTGTGATAAGTGCATATTTTCATTAAGGGATGTGGCACTGCAGTGCAATTGTGGAAACACGTTAAAAATATAAATGGCTGCACAACATATTAATCCACAAATAGCTCATTATTCATTAATGTCAGTTCCCAATGATTGTTGCCTGGTAAGTGTGCCAGGGCAGTTGATGATGCAATGATAGATGTAGACAGTCCCATTTCATGGTCTTTGCTGGTTTTCTATAAAATGGAATACCATATATAAACTAACACCATTATGAACTTTACACTCACTAGCTTCTCATTAGAGCTGCACCTAGATACTTCATAGCTTTCTGAACTCCCAGAAAAAATTATCATATCAGGAATGTTTCTTGAGCACTTTGTAGGAAATTTGCCCCATAAAATTGCTCAAATTATTGCTTTCAAGGGGCAGAGGAGGCGATGTTAATCCAGAGACCCAGATAATGTTCTGGGGAACCTGGGTTCGAATCCTGCCACGGCAGATGGTGGAATTTGCATTCAATAAAGATGTGGAATTAAGAACCTAATAATGACCATGAATCCATTGCTGATTGTCAGTAAACACCCATCTGGTTCACTAATGTCCTTTAGGGACAGGAAACTGCCAACCTTACCTGGTCTGTGACTCCAGATCCACAGCAATATGGTTGACTCTTAACTGCCCTCTGGGCAATAAATGCTGCCTAACCAGTGACACCCTCATCCTGTGAATGATTCAAGTTTCATAAGAGAAATTCTCGAAAAGGTGCCTGAATATGGTGACACAATGTGGAAATCAGCAATTGAAAAAAGTGCTATAAAATGAAGAGTTAATACAGGATTCTAAACATTTTGTACAAACTACTAAGATATTAAATTGTAAAGTCATTATTCTTGGCTCAGGTTCAAGAAAAGAAAACATTGAGTCACATATTAAACAGGTCAACAGTAAACAGGTCATAATACAAGAGCAAATGAGCACCTATGAATTAGAAGCAGGAATAGGCCATTTGGCACCTTGAACACACCATTTGATAGAATTGTGGTTGATTTAATTGTAGCTCCGACTCCACTTTTCTGTCTATTGCTAACTGCCTATAGTTACCTGTGTTTTTGTCACCTTCCCTATCGAAATAAAGATATTACATCGACAGTTTTTCAATTCTCTGGGACTTTTTCAGAATCTTTTTCTTGGAAGACTACTACCAGTGCATCCACTATCTCCATAAATACTCAAGGGTTCATCCTGCCAGGTCCAGGGGGACTTATCAGGTTTCAGCCCCATTGGTTTCCCTGACTTTTTTCTCTGTATTGATATTCTTGCATTTACTTCCTCTTCTCCTTTTGCCCTTTGATTATTTAATAATTTTGGAATGCTATTAGAGTCTTTCACTGTGAAGACTGATGGAAGTTTTCAACTTCTCTGCCATTTTCTGGTTTCCCATTATCATTTCCCCAGCCTTGTTCTCTAATGTGCCTAAGTTAACTTTAGCCTCTCTCTTTCTTTTTAAATATCAAAAAAAAAACTCTTGCTGTCCATCTTGATATTATTTTCAAGTTTACCCTCTAAGTTTATCTTCTCTATCTTCACGTTTTTTTGGTAATTTTTTTTATTGGTTTTAAAAAATTGTCTATCCCCTGGCCTGCCAGTAATCTTAGTCCACGTTGTATGTTTTTCTTTCAATTTGATGCTACCCTTAACTTCCCTGGTCAATTATTTGGCTAATCCTTTCCTAATATCCTTCTTTCTCACATGGATATTTCTTTATTGTGAGCCATGAACTGTTTTCTTAAAAACTTGCCATTTTTCCTCAACCACGTTTGGTCCCTAACTCCTTTCCTGGACCATGCCAGCTATCTCTAGCTTCATTCCATTGTAATTACCCTTACTTGAGCTTAGCACAATTGTTTCCAACCCAAGTTCTTCCCTCCCAAAGTGAATAATAAATACTATGTTATGGCTGCTGCCTCCTTTTATTCTGACATCATTTATTAAACCTGCCTCATTACACATTATTGGATCCAAAATAGCCTAATCCCTCATTGGACCCACACACATTGTTCTCTGTCAATCTGACTATGCTAATCTACATGAAGATTAAAATTGCCCATGATTAATTCCTTTAATGTAAGGGAGGTTATGCTGGAATTGGATGCAGTCCAGAGAAGGTTCAATCGGTCGATCCTGAGGACAAACGGATTGTCCTATGAGGACAGAATTAGTAGCTTGGGCTTGTACAGATTGTAATTTAGACGAATGAGGAGCTACCTTATAGAAACATACAATATTCTTAGGAAATCCTCCGAGAGAAATAATTTCTTATCTTAGTCTTAGATAGGATACTTTTAGTTTTAAGACAGTGTCCCCTAGTTCTAGACTCCTGCACAAGGGGAAATATCCTTTCAGCACCCAACCTGTCAAACTCCTTCAAGATCTGATATGTTTCAATAAGATCACCTCTCATTTGTCCATATTCAAATTGACATAGGGCAAACCTGCTGAACATTTCCTCGTAATATTTTCATACCAAGAATCAGTGGGTGTGAACTTTCTCTAAACTCTGTATACTTGTACAGACTTCTTTGTTAATGAAAACATAAAGTGCTGGAAATATTGAGCAGGCTGTGGCAGCATCTGGGAGAGAAACAAGAGTTAATGCTTCAGGTCCAATACACATCATCGGAACCCAGAAACCCAACTTTTCTCTCTGTGGATTGTCCCTGACTTGCTGAATAGCTTCAGCAATGTTTGTTTTCATTTCAGCTTTCCAGCATCCACAGTATTTGGCTTTTCTTTGTGAGTAATATAATAAATATGGAGAAGGATGGTGAAAAGATGATGGTTTATAAAGGTGCAGATCACCTGACTGGGAATCCTTCATTCACTGCTAATGTGTTGGGAACATTGATACAAAAAGTGACAAGCCTTCTAAACATATCAGCCACGCAGAAACAGAGATTTTGTTTAGTCTTTGTTTGAAGTAGCATTTGCTCAGTCTTTTTATGTTAATCAGCAACATAATTTATTACTTCTCTTGTGCAATAACATTCACCCAGTAGGTATACAGATACCAGAATGAGGTACCTTCATGGTGTGTCAAAGGCTGAAACTAAATTACAGCCAAGTTTATTATCAGCAGAGCTAAGAGTAACATTGAATTAACAGCAGTCTCTGAGATCAGATAAGGTAAATGACAGCCAGATCAGATATTGTCAGTTATGCGTAAAATAGGCTTGACAAAACTGAAGGTACAGATAACAATAATGTAAAGTCTCTTTTGGTGCAGTGGCAGTTTCACTGCCCCTGGAACGGGAGGCCCTGGGTCAAATCCCATTTGCTCCAAAGGTGTGTAATAATATCTCTGAACAAGTGGATTAGAAAAATAGGTTAAACAAAAAAAAAATGCAAAGGGGTTCACTTGCCGCAGCATGATTCACACCATTCATAGTTTATGGCAAGGCATTGAACTGCCTGTCTAATGATGTTTGGCACTTGTTGAGTAACTCTGCCCATTAATGAACTGCAATCTGACTATTAGGTAACTGATCTAAAATTTATTCAGGAAATATAGATGATGCTGCTAAGGCCAATAGTTATTGTTCATCCCTATTTGCACTTGTGAAGGTGGTGTTCAGCCACTTTCTCAAATAAAACTGAATTGGCTCACTTTATCATTTCAGAAAGTAGTTATGAGACAACAAGGTTACTGTGACTCCTGAGTTACATTAAGCCAGATTTAGTAAGAATGGCAGATTTTCCTTCCCCAAAATACATGAATTATTAAGGCAGCTGGTCATCTGATAGATGCATGGTCTCCCACATGGTCATGCCTTCCATTCTGCCATCACCAACCCAAGAAAAAAACCCTGGTTGAATGAAGAGTGCAAGAGAGCATGCCAGGAGGCGCAACAGGCATATTTAAAAATGAAGTGTCAACCTGATGTAGCTACAACATAGGACCACTTACTCATTCTCATCCTCAATGAAGACGGAGCTTAGCAGATCAGTGGAGAAGACATGGCTGAAACAGTTGCAAGCATCTCCAGCCAACAGACAAATGGAACCATTCTCAGACTCCTCCTGTGGTCCCCAGCATCACAGATGCCAGCTTTCAGCCAATTCAAGTCACTTTTCATGATATGAAGAGAAGGCTGCACAACTAGAGTCAATGGGAATTATGGCAAAAAACTCCACTGGCTGAAGTCATGGCTAGCAGAACGGAAGATGTTTGTGTTTGTTGGAGGCTAATCAAGTCACAAGACATTATTGCAGGAGATCCTCAGAGTGGTGTCCTAGGTCCAACCACTTTCAGCTGCTTCATCAATGACTCTTCCTCCATTATAGGGTCAGAAGTGGGATGTTTGCACAATGTTTAGAATTTGCAAATCCTCAGATACTGAAGCAGTCTGTGTCCAAATCTAGCAAGACCTGGAAACATTCAGACTAGGGCTGATAAGTGCCAAGTAATATTCCCACAAGTACAAGACAATGAATATCTCAGACAAAAGAGAATTTAACCATCTCACTTTGATTAATTTGATGGAATTACCATCACTGAGCCCTCCACTATCAACATCCAGGAATTAGAATTTGACCAGTAACTAAACTGGAATAGACATATAAATAGTTGGCTAGAAAAGCAGGCTAGAAGCTTGGAATTCATGGAAATTAACTCTCCTCCTCACTTTGAAAAGCTTGTCCACCACCTACAGGGTAAAAGTCAGGAGTGGAACAGAATGCTGTCCACTTGCCTGGCTGAGTGCAGCTCAACAACACTCAAGAAGCTCAACACCATCTAGGACAAAGTAGCCTGTTTGATTGGTACCCCATAGAACAGCTTCAATATTCACTCTATCCATTACCAATGCATAGTGGCAGAAGTATGTACCATTGACTGCAACAACTCACCAATGGCCATGAGACAGTAACTTCCAGGACATTGACGATGTAGAAGAAGATTACACAAGGGCATGTAATTCATTTTTAGAGGCTCCATTTGACACTTTTCAGAGACAAATTTGGTTTGGAAAAAAAAGAAACTGCCCACCAATAGTTTTCGATTGGTTCTAAATAGCAATCTGCCTCAGAGATGAGAAAAGAGTGCAGTTGATTGAGAACTAGAAAAGCCTGTGAGCAAGCCAGATTGCTCTCCCTCCCTCCATGAGTGGAAAACAAGTAACTCTATGAACTCTGCAAAGAACGAAAACTTCTAATTCAAGTCAAACTGCCCACTCCTGCAGTTGACAATATTGTGACATCACCAAAAACCAAAAAGTAACTGCTAGCGAATCACCTCGATTCCACTTCTTGTTTATATTCTTGATCCACAGAGTTCGTTCATTTTTTGCCTATATGTTCCCACCAAAGATATTCCTAAAAAAAATTGTTTGTCTCATCTGTCCTACTTGTAAATGAAAGTGTGCAGATCGGGATTTAAAAGAGGTATAGTTTAAATTTGCAGATTAGTAATTCATAATCTGCTTTTGCCACATGATAGAGGATTTGTTTGCTATAATAAATCAGATTTTGTTTTCTTGGTCATTAAGGAAATGTAGTCTGAGTTTATTTTACCTTACATAGTGGTCACAGTCAGGCATTAGCCATGCAACAAAGTAAGTTGGTCATATTTCACAACACTAGTAAACTGTGCACAGTCAGGAAGAAGAGGTCACATCTGCTGTGAGACACAGCCCGAATAAGTGGGATTTTAGAGGCAGTCATATCAGCTCTGATGAAGTGTCATTTAGACTGGAAACATTAATTTGCTTTCACGCCACAGATGCTGCCTGAACTGCTGTGATTTCCACCATTTTTTGTTTTCAGGAAGATGAGATCACAAAAGTGAGCACAGCCTGAGTACTTTGAAGGCAATATGGGACTCTGGTGCAGAGGAGAAGAGGTGTTTTTTGTTTGCTTTTTGGTTCATAGTTTGTAAGATATTTTAACAATATCAGTTGAAGCCAGGATTGGAGGCCCAGCAGAAAAGAAACAGTGACAGTACTGGAAAACCATAAATTCATTGACTGGTTACAGCTGCTAATTTAACTATGCATCGATGGGGTTTAGTGAAATACTTACAGGTTACAGATCGAAAAAAAAACAGTAGGAATTTAAAAATAAAACAAAGTAAGAAATAAGTACCTGCTCCAGAGGTGTCTAATAACATCTCCGAATTGTTTGGAAAAATAGGTTAATTAAAAAAAAGTTTAAAATCGAGATGCAGGACCAGGTGATGTATTGTACTTGCATGATATGTGAGTTGGTGGACCCCAAAATGGTTCTTCTGTAACAAAAATTGGTTGCTGAAGAACTCTGGCTCAGAGGTGATGACCTGGAGTCTGAGCTTTGAACACTGCGACACATCAGAGATGGGAAGAGTCACCTGGACACTGTGATCAGATTACCTACTTTGAATTCAGTCAGTGGTCAGGGACATGAAGGTGTGAGTATGAGCAAGGCTGATAAAGGGATCGAGAGGTAGTCCTGAAGGAATCTTGAGCTTGTTTAATAGGTTTGAGACTTTTGCTCCCTGTGTGGACGAGAATGGAACCGTAGGGAGATTGAGCAAACTGATCACAGCACTGTGGTACAGGGAACCATTCAAGAGGAGGGATAAAAGAAATGTATTTGTAATTAGGAATAGTATTGTCAAGGGAATAGACTCTGTTCTCAGTGGCCAGGATCAATAGTCCTGAAGGTTACATTGCATGCCTTGTGTCCGGGTTCAAGATATCTCATCTGGGCTGCAGAGCAACTTGGAAAGGGAGGGGAAAGATCTAGATGTTGTGGTCCATGTAGGTACCAACGATATAGATAGAAAGGGGTTCTGCTGAGGGAATATGAACAACTAGGGGTGAAATTAAAAAGGAGAACAAAAAAGGTAATAACTCTGGATGACTACCTGAACCATGAGATAATTGGCACAGGGTCAACAATATGAAGAAATCTCAAAGTGTGGCTCAAAGACTGGTGTGGAACAAACAGGTTTGAACTCATCGGACATTGGCATCACTGATGGGGAAGGAGGGAGCTGTTCTGATGGGACAGGCTCCATACAAATCCTGCTGGGACCAGAGTCCTGGAGAACAGCATAACTAGGGCTATCAGTTGTAGGGAAAACTATGGAAAAGGTCAAAGCGGAGGGAGGGCTCAGGAGAGGTTATTAAAATTTCCAGACCAAGTGATAAGTCAGAGAGTATGGCAAGGCTCAGGAATCTAACTTCAGGCACAGCAGATGAAGGGTCTCCTATGAGAAGGAGGGGTGATCAAATTTGGACTGAAGGTGTTGTTCTTAAAAGCGCAAAGTACATGAAACAAGATAAATTAGTTTATAGCACACATTGAAATGGGCAGGTACAATGTTCCGTGTTTCACAGAGACATGGCTGCAAGGGGATTAAGGCTGGGAACTAAATATTCAAGGATATACGTCCTTTCAAAAGGACAGGAAGATGGATGGGTGGGGTCGCCTTGTTAGTATGAAATGAAGTTAAATTGATAGCAAGAGGCGATATACGGTCAGAAGGCATAGAATCTGTGTGAGCGGAGAAGAGGAACTGCAAAGGATACAAGATTCTGATGGAAGTTGTGTATAGGCCTCCTAGCAGTAGTCAGGATGTGAGCAAGAAAATAAATCAGGAGATAGAAAAGGCTTGTAAGAAAGGCACTCTTACAATAATCATGGACTCTTCAATATGCTGGTGGACTGGGAAAATCGAGATGGTAGCAGATCCTACGAAAAAGAATTTGTAGAATACCTATGAATTTTTTTGGTGCAGCTTATGGTAGAGTCCTCCAAGGAACAGGCAATTTAGTGATGTGTAATGAGACTTGATTAGGGAGCAGTGACAATAATATGACAGAATTCACCCTATGGTTTTGAGAGGGAGAAACTTGAACCAGCTGTGATGGAATTACAATTGAATAAAATGTAACTACTGTACAAAGACACAAGGGAGGAGCTGGCTACAGTTGGTTGGAAAGGGTGCCTGGTAAGGTAGAGCAGCAATGGCGGGAGTTTCTGGGGGTAACTCAGGAGGCACAGCAGAAATTCATCCCCATGAAGCAACATACCAAGGGGAGGATGAGGCAACCATGGCTGACAAGAATAGTGTACAAGCAAAAGAACGTGGTGAACATTAGTGGAAAGCAAAAGGATTGGGAAGTCTTTAAAAATCGGAGAACAACTGTAGAAGCAATAGGAATGAAATGGGAGGGTAAGCCAGCTAACAATATATAAATAAAGCAAGTGTTTTAGATAGATGTATAAAAAGGTAACAGAGTGGCAAGAGTGGACATTGTTCTACCATTAGTATTTCTCCAGTTTCTTTTTCCAGCGGTCCAAAGAATTGGCTAAGAACCCGAATAAGTACTCTGCATCAGCCTCCATTGTGCAAAACACCAGTTACATACCAGAACTTCAAGAGTCAGGGGGCAGAGGTAACTGTAGTGCCATCACTAAAGAGAAGCTTGATCGTGGTCATTGGTAAGATTTTACAGTCCTTTATTAAGGATGATTGCATCAAGTACTTGGATCTGCTACCAAGCGCATAGTAAATTAGGGCCGAGTCACAAGGTTTTGTCACGGGGGAGGTCATGCCCAGCAAATCTGTCAGAATTCTATGAGGAGGTAACGAGTCAGTGAAGGTAATCTATTTGGATTTGACAAATTGGTGCTAAATAAGATAGATGGTCATGATCTTAGGGGCAAGGATAGAGGATTGGCTGACTGGCAGAAGGCAAAGAGTAGGGATAAAGGAGTCTTTTTCAGGGTGGCAGCCAGTAACTAGGAGAGTTCCACAGGCGTCAGTGTTGGGACCACAATTATCCATGTTATACATTAACGATTTGGATGAAGTTAGTGAGGGCATTGTTGCTAAGTTTAAAGAATGACACAGACATAGTTGGAGGGACAGGTAGTTTTAAGGAAGTGGGAGCCTGCAAACGGACTTGGTCATGTGAGGAGAGTGGACAAAGAAGTCGCAGATGGAGTACAATATGTACAAGTCTGAGGTTGTGCACTTTGGTAGGAAGAATGGATCCATAGACTAATTTCTAAGTGGAGAAAGGCTTGGGAAATCTGAAACATAATTGAACTCACACATCCGAATTCAGGATTTTGTTCAGCTTAAAGCAGGATGCAGGAACAATTGGCAGTTAGGGAGGCAAATGCAATGTTAGCGTTCATTTTGAAAGGGCTAAAATAAAAGGGAAGGGATATACTGCTGTGCATATGAAGCTCTGGTCAGACTGCATTTGGAATACTGTCAGCAGTATTGGGCCCCATATCTAAGGAAGGACGTGCTAGCCTTGGAAGGGGTCCAGAGGAGATTTAGAAAATGATCCTGTTGATGAAGAGCTCGTCATATGAGGAGCAGTTGAGGATTCTGGGTCTCTACTCAGTGAAATTTAGAAGGATGAGGGGGATCTTGTTGAGATTTGGTGAATACTACAAGGCCTCGATACAGTGGACTTGGAAAAGATGTTTCCAGTACTGGGAAAGACGAGGACCCACGGGCACAGCCTCAGAGTTAACAGACAACCCTTTAGAACTGAGGTGACAAGGAATTTCTTCAGCTTGAGGGGGGTGAACCTGCGGAACTCATTGCCACAGAAATCTGTGGAGGCCAAGTCACTGAATGGTTTTAAGACAGAGATAGGTTCTTGATCAGTAAGTGGATCAAAGTTTATGGGTAGATGGCAGGAGAATGGGGTTGGGAAATATATCAGCAATGATCAAATGATGGAGCTGACTCGATGGAACAAATAGCCTAATTCTCCTCCTATATCTTAAGGTCTATGGTCTTGTTTCTCACACCTCAGCTTAATGGAGCTTGATTTCCAGTGCACTGTTCCCATCAGCATAATAAGAATGGTATGTGGGATTTTATGTTTTACAAATACTCCTAAGCTATCTGAATGGATAGGGCCTTCAAATGGATTGATAATTCCTATTCAGTACTGTGAGACCATAGATGTTACACAAGAGGACAATTTGATGTTTATCATGGAAAAGTGACCATCAAAGTAACTTTAAAACAGAATGTTCATTGGCCTCATGTGCTTAAATATATAGATATCCATATCAAAAAATGTTCTATTTCTTCCAATTTGTTTGCTCAGTTCAGCTAAATTCTTCATGGATGAAAGAATTCACACATTTTTAATCAGGCAGGGTAGTTCTGCTGAATTAAATAAGTGCCTTCTCATGATCACCTGCTTATTCAAAACATTATTAAGTACTTGGCTGTTGCTAGGAATATCCAAAGAAATTGCAGCAATCCTGCTGATTAACGGCATACTTAGCAGATTCAATTACTTTGGGACTGGAATCCAATCATGATAATCAGTTTGTTGCAGAATTAATTTGGAGGATATAGGACTCGATGGCCCAATCACTCATCACTCCCAATTCCCTCAACAACTTGAACATGCAAATATAAATGCTGAACGTACATCCTTCAGAACAAAATAGTGAATGCTAAATTGTTGAAGGCTGTTATGACCAATTTCACCAAGCCCACAGAAGTAATGTAATTCAAACTGATGATGGTCATCCATGTACAATACTGAAGACCACTGACTAACTTAGAAACAGGACAGTAATACGTGATACAATTGTAGCAATATCACTGAGGACACTTGGTAGCATAGTGAATGCAAGTAGAAATAATTACAATAGAAAATTCCATTTTTAAAAACAGGACCAAATGGTGCTCTAATTTATTCAAAACTGCTACAGTAAAAAAAACCAAACATCTTATGTTCTAGTATTAAATATGTTCTCTCCTGCACAGCCTTCCATCTTCCATAAACTAACAGTCATTCAATACTCTGCTGTCTGTACCCTAACTCAAACCAAGTCCCATTAACCCATCATCCCTGTGCTCACTAATGTATATCAATTCCTTGATTTAAAACTCTCATTTTGTTTTCAGTCCTCTTCACACCTACCCTTCTTTGTACCGTTGTCCACATAAAGCAAGACAAATCCAACCCAGCCAATTACCATCCTGTCAGTCTACTCTCGATCATCAGCAAAGTGATGGATTAGCCAACAGCATGCTATTAAGGCACACTTGCCTGACAATACAGTTCTCAATGTGTTCAGTTGGGTTCCATCAGAACAACCCAGCTCCTGTTCTCATTTCAGTTTTAGTCCAAACAAGGACTAAGATGAATTTCAGAGGTGAGCTGAAAATAACGTCTCTTGACAGCAAGGGCAGCATTTGACTTAGTAATGGCACCAGTTTATCTATGCCAGATGCATTGACCATGAAAGTAATTTTTGGAGTGAATATGTTAAAGTCCTTGTGGAGATGAAGTTGCATATTGAAGATACCCTCTGGTGTCATGTAATACTGTTACTGTGCTGAATGGGAAAAATTTTAAACAGATCTAGCAACTCAAGCGTAGGCATCCATTAGGTATTCAAGCAGATTAGGCAACAGTATGTTTGGGAATACCCCACTCTACCACTACCTTTAAACCAGGGGGTCAACCCTGGTTCAGTGAAGAATGCAGGCAGACATGATAAGAGCAACACCGAAAAATGAGGCGGAAACCTAGTGAAACGACAGCACGGGACTACTGGCTTGCCAAACAGCATAAGCAGCAAGTAAAAGATAGAGCTAAGTGATTCCACAACCAACAGATTAGATTTAAGTCTGCAGTCCTGCCACAAGTGATCACGAATGGTGTTGGACAATTAAGTAACTCACCGAAGGAAAAGGCTTCACAAATATCACCACCCTCAATACTGGGGTAGCCTAGCACTTTTTTTTCATTCGTTTGTGGTATGTGGGCATCACTGGCTTCCAGCATTTATTTCTCATCCCTAGTTGCCCATAAGAAGGTGGTGGTGAGCTGCCTTCTTGAACTGCTGCAGCCCACCTGCTGTAGGTTGACTCACAATGCCATTAGGGAGAGAATTCCAGGATTTTGACCCAGTGACAGTGAAGGAACGATGATATATTTCCAAGTCAGGATGGTGAGTGGCTTGGAGAGAAACTTGAAGGTGGTGGTGTTCCCATGTTTCTGCTGCCCTTGTCCTTCTAGATGGAAGTGGTCTTGAGTTTGGAAGGTGTTGTTTGAGGAACTTTAATAAATTTCTGCCGTTCATCTCGTAGATTGTACACACTGCTGCTAATGAGTATGGAAGGAGTGGATGCTGATGATGTAGTGTCAGTTAAGTGGGCTGCTTTGTCCTGGATGGTGTCAAGCTTCTTGAGTGTTGTTGGGGCTACACTCGTCCAGGCAAGCATTTTTTGGGGAGCATTCCACCATTCTCCTGACTTGTGCTTTGTAGATGGTGGGCAGACTTTGAGGAATCAGAAGGTGAGTTATTTGCTGCAGTATTCCTAGCCTCTGTCCTGCTCTTTGTAGCTACTGTGTTTGTATGGTGAATTTAGCTGAGTTTCTAATTAATGATAAACCCCAGGATATTGACAGTGGAGAATTCAGTGATAGTAATGAATTGAATGCTGAGGGGTGGTGGTTAGATTGTCTCTCATTCATGATGGTCATAGCCTGGTATTTGTGTGGTATGAATGTTACTTGTAAATGATTTGGATGTAGGAATGGAAGGGTGGATTAGTAAGTTCATGGATGATACGAAGGTGGGTCGAGTTGTGGATAGTGCAGAGGGCTGTTCTGGGTTACAAAGGGACATTGATAGGATGCAGAGCTGGGCTGAGATGTGGCAGATGGAGTTTAACCTTGAAAAGTGAGAGGTGATTCATTTTGGAAGGACAAACTTGAAAGCAGAATACAGGGCTAATGGAAAGATTCTTGGCGATGTGGAGGAGCAGAGGGATCTTGGGGTTCATGTCCACAATTCCCTGAAAGCTGCCACCCAGGTGCTTAGGGTTGTTATCCTGGGACAAGCTAAACAGAGACAGGCACGGGAATTCCTAGAAGCCTGGCACTCCACGAAGCATGCTATTAATAAACACATAGAACTCGACCCAATATACACTCTACTATGAAGGAAAACCAGAAGTAAGGCAATCCAACTCAACGGACCCCAGAGTTTAAAAACCAGGCGGGAAAACACACCGGAGCTTCATCGGAGGCTGCACTGAGAACGTTACCCAGCATGGTAACGAAATGTCTGCAAAACAACAAACCAGCTCAGCGAGCCAACCAACCTCAATACCATTGGTCTATTCTCAAAGTTATGGAAGATGTTGTCAGCAGTGCTATCTAGTAACATTTATTTAAAAATAACCAGCTCACTATACTCCATTTGGCTTAGATCTAACAGGGACAAAAAAGCCAAACTCCAGACAGGAAGTAAGCGTGACTGCCCTCGACCTCAAGGCAGCATTTGACAGAATATGGCATTAAGGAGCCATAACAAAGCTGGAGTCAACAGGAGTTGGTGAAATTTCTCCGCTGGTTAGAGTTATACCTAATACATTGGAAAATGATATCATTTGCTCGAGGACTATCATTTCAGCCACAGATCATCAAAGCAGGAGTTCCTCAGGTTCAAGCCAATACCATCCTGACTTCAAGATAACAAGCATGGGGCTGGATGAACACAGCAGGTCAAGCAGCATCATAGGAGCAGGAAAACTTGACGTTTCGGGCCTAAACCCTTCTTTAGGCCCGAAACGTCAAGTTT
>JAHRHZ010000023.1:36310795-36353502 GCA_024137785.1 Ginglymostoma cirratum | reverse complement strand
CGGATTCTCCAGCATCTGCAGTACCTTTTATCTCTGACACCATCCTGACTTCAAACTACATCACCATTCTTTCACTGATTTCAGATCAAAATCTTGGAACTTCCTCTCAAACAACATTGTGGGCATCCCTATTTCACCAAGACTGCAGAGCTACAGGCAGCAAGTTCACAACTGGGTTCTCCAGAACAACTAGAGATGAGCAACAAATACTGGCCTAACCAGCAATGTCTATATCCCATGGATGAATTTTAAAAATGAAACCATTTGACCGGTTGGATCCATGCTCGTTCTCTGCAAGTGTAATTCTGCTCCTTTCACTCCCCTTCTTTCTTTCTCATAGCCCTGCAAATATTTTCACTTCAAGCGGTTACCCAGTTTCTTCTTGAAAGCCATGATTAAATCTGCCTCCATTACATTGTCAGGCAGTACATTTTAGATCTTAGTCACTTGCTACAAAATCTTTCTTCCTGATGATGTCATTCCTCCTTTAGTCATTCACTTCAAAATAATATCTTCTAGTTCTTGATCCCTCTGCCAACAGGGCAGTTTCTGTTATCCATTCTGACTTGACCCCTCATTAACTTTGAGCACACAGAAATACATTAACACCTGAACAACTTCCAGGCTCGGGCTGACAAGTGGTGAGTGACATTCACTCCACACAAATGCTAGGCAATGTCAATCTCCAATAAGAGACAATCTAACAATCATCCACTGACATCCCACTGTTAACATCCTGAGCGTTACCATTGACCGGAACTGAACTGGACCTGCCAATATAAATATACTGGCTATAACAGCAGATCAAGGCTAGGAATGCTGCAGTGAGTGACTCACCTCTTGACTCTCTAAAGCCTATCCACCCTCTACACGGAGAGTAATGGAATATTCCCACTGGCCTGGATGGGTGCAACTTCAACACTATCCAAGAAACTTGACAGCCTCCAGCAAAAAACAGCATTGATTAGCACCACATCCACAAAAATCTGTTGTCTCCACCACTGATACTCATTACCTTGTAGATCGTGTATACCATCTTAAAGATGCACTGCAGAAATTTTTAGACAGCACCTTCCAAGCCCATGACTACTATCACCTAGAAGGAAAAGGGCAGCAGATACATAGGAACACCAAGATTTGCAAGCTCCCTTCCAAGTCACTAACCATCATGACTTGAAATTATATCACTGTTCCATCAGTGTCGCTGGGTCAACATCCCAGAACTCCCTCCCTAATAAAGGGACAGCATCATTATTAAATAAGTTTACATAAAATTAATATTTAAAAGAGAATTATTGCATGTCGTCTAATTTTGATTGAAACTGATATTAAAAATGATTCCAGCACATTAAAATAATCAATGAGACTCACCAGTGTCCTTGGCTCCAAATCCTAGAACTCCCTCCTCGATAGCATTCTGGATGTATCTTACCACCATGGAGTGGAATGGTTCAAGAAGGCAGCTCACCATCATCACCTTCTCAAAGGCGATCTTTGTTGGGTAATAAATACTGGCCTAGCTAGCAGCACCCCCATCGTGTGATGAATAGTTTTTAAAAATCATGGGTGCATATCCTCATTGATTCATCAATACCTTGGATAAAGTTCTTACAGGGAACGGCTCATATGAGTTCAAGAACAGCTTTGTCCTACATCTAAAGATTTGTAAACTTTCCCTGAAAGCATCCAACTTTAATACTGAGACAAGGAATGATTCTCACAGTACGTAAAACTCTACTTTTGTTAAGATTTCTCGAGAACAGATTTCAGTCAAATAATCATCCTGCCTGGTTCAACAATCTCTGTAACTTTAAAGAGTATGCTTTCCTCAGACAGTACCAAGAAAGACATCCAAAGGACAGCATTCAACTACAGAAAAGTTTCATGATTGTGGGATCTACTGAAAAGGATTTTGACCTCCTTTGACCGAGTATATGTCCCTCGGTCAACACATCTCTGCACTGTTTCCCCAATTCATTTCTGCTGAAATTTCACTTGTCATTTGCCTGTCCGTTCCACTGCCTTTGCCCACTTGAAGTCATCATTGTCCTCTACACTGTTTGCAAAACGTCCAGGTTTTGTGAGAGCTAAGGAAGGTAATGGGGAGACAATGGCCTAGTGGTATTATCGCTGGACTATTGATCCAGATAGTGTTATGGGGACCAGGGTTCGAATCCCGCCATGGCAGAATTTGAATTCAATAAAATATCTGGAATTAAGAATCTAATGATGACCATGAATCCATTGTCGATTGTTGGAAAAACACATCTGGTTCACTCATGTCCTTTAGGGAAGGAAACTGCCATCCTTACCTAGTCTGGCCTACAGGTGACTCCAGACCCACAGCAATGTGGGTGACCCTCAACTGCCCTCTGGGCAATTAGGGATGGGCAATAAATGCTGCCTGGCCAGTGATGCCCTCATCCCGTGAATGAATAAAGAAAAACAAAAATTCAAGGCTTGTGTAACCTGCAAGTTTTGAAAATAGCCATTTTCACAAAATATTAGTGAATAATGTATACCAAGAAAAACAGTGATCCTACTATCAACTGATGGGAAACCCCAATGTATACATTCCTCTAGTCTACAAACAAGCATTCATCACTATTCTGTTTCCTGCCACACAGCTAACTATATCCTTGCTGCCACTGTATCTTTGGTTTTATGGACTCAATTTTGTTAGCAGTTCTGTTATGCGTCACTTAATGCTTTGGGAAAATCCAAATATAACACATTAACCCTCACCATAACCTTATAAAAAATAACTCAAAATTAGTTAAACAAATTTGTCTTTATAAAATCCATATGTCCATAAAATCCATAATTAATCCACATTTGCCAAAGCGACTGTTAATTTTGGCTCCAGATTAATGTTTCTAAGATAACTTTTTTTGTCATAAAGCATACACACGTTAGGAATCAGATGGGATTTTATGTTATTAATGTTAGAGCAATTCTATATTGCACTTGTTTCAAGTCTAATTTTTTTTTCCCTAGCATTGAATAAATGTGTGCTTCTTTTACAAAGCCACTCTTTGTGCTTGTGGTTAATTAGGATGAATTGCCCATTAATTACCAAGGATGTAGGAATAATATTTTTCCCAAGTTAAAGAATGAAATCATTTTGTATCAATATCCTACAACATGATTAATAAATTTCCAATCATTAAAATGTACTGAACAGAATAATGTGGTAGCACAAATATGTTCTAAGAACTTGAAGTAAAATAACAATAGTCTATATTTATCCCTTAATAATAACTGTATAGTTCTAAATTGTGGCAACTGACTTTTAAGCACACAGCCGCTGTCAAACAAATGCAAGATTTGAGAAAAGTGAAGAAAGTTACCTCAGTCAAGATGTTAAAAATTTACATTAAAATGGCAAATAAAACTGATAATATTTTACTGCTAAATTATCAGTATAGTCAAAATTATATAATCCAAAAAGATGGCACTTCACTGAAATAAATGATCCCCACAAGCTGAACAGGCTATCAAACATACTAGCAGTAAGAACAGATGCAAGAGGAATACCTTAGTTATTGTTTTATCTCAAAAAAACTTTATTACCAAAATAGAACCACACTGCATTTATAAAATATATTAGTTCAGAGTACATCTCAGTTTAAAATAAACTCAATCACAACAAATTATATTAAATTAAATGTTTGGCTACAGCTGTATTAGAATGTCAAGGATCTTTGAGATGAAATTGAACAGAATTATAGAAGATGAGGGATTTCACATGTGTGGAGACATTAGACTAAACTGGGATAGCATTCTTTGCGCTAACGGATGCAAACAGTACATTTAATAGAGGTTTATCAAAAACTACAAAGGGTTTAGAAAGAGGAACAGAAACAGTTTCCACTTACAGTAAGCTCAATAACTAAAGTGCATTGATTTGAGATAATTAGCAAACAAATATGGGCTCTGGGGGGGCAGATTGGAGGGGTGAGTTTATTTTATGCAGTGAATTATGCTGTTCGGAATACACTGCTTGAAAGGTGGTAGAAGCAGATTCAATAGTAACATTCAGAAGGGAATTGTATATATATTGAGAAGGCAAAGTTACAGCTGTATGCAGTGGGATTAATTGGATAACTCTTTCAAAGAGCTGGCATAGGCATAAATGGCCAAATGGCTTCCATCTGTGTTGTCTGATTCAGTGCTCGTGTTCTACCTCAATAATGATAAACGTTTACGAACAATCGAAATCCACTTTGATAAAAAGAACATCTTTCTTTCTCTTTAGAGAATGTACTTCACTCCAGGTTAGTTGTGTTTTTTAAGGTGGGATTTGAAAGAGTGGAAGAAAAGAAAATACATGTTATTAATAAAGGTATAAACACAAATTATCACAATAAATATTTTCATAAATATGTGCTCATTTCAAATTCCTCTTATTTTAAGACAGTAGACCGCTTATGATATCAGGATAATGACAATTAAGTTGATGGGAAGTAATTGTTATAATCTGCTAAGTACTTTAACTGTATAAAAGATTTTTTTTTGTCTCTATTTTGTTGTAAGCCTTGACAGATTCATTGTAAAAGTCAGTACCTGTTTAAATAGTACAGAAACACATTAAGATTTCAGCCATGAACATTTGTGAAGTAATTTCTTGCTGCAGTTATTGATGTAGCATTGAACGATGTAAGGTAGTTACTATACCTCACTATTTAAACAGTTTGCAAGGTTTTCAGCTAAAATCTTCAACAAACCGAAGAAACAAGCAACATTTCTCTGGATGCATTTTCAATTACAATAACCAAACTATTGTGTGTTGCTTTTAAGTGGCTCAGCAATAATCTTCCACAGTTCCTAAAAGGAAAACCACAAAAAAATCAACACACTATTGAGAACAAAAATACATGAATGCTTTTCAGCAAGAGACAGTAGTATTGTATAAATTACATCACATCAGATGCAAGCAGGTATAAACACCAAAACCCTTTTAGTCACAAAAATTGTACTGAAACGTTCAGAAAATACACTAGCACAAGATGACAATCTAAATTCAAACAAAGGCAGCTTTCATGGTAGGGCCTGTTTTACCTATACGAACTGTCATTTCAAGATGCCCTTCTGCAATTGTATTAATCTAATAAAAAAATTCAATGCATGTCTGTTGATCTCTCATAAAGTGTTTTCAAATATCCTGGCTTGGATCTTTTGAGGACCGGCAATTATCACAGATTGCTGCTTTGCTCAAATGTTTGCCTGTCTTGATGCTGGTGTGTGTTTCCTGTGGGGAGTTTGGAGTGGAGAAGAGTTGATGGGAGAATTAATCACTTTCTCTTGTAAAGGACTTGCTTAGTTTAACTTCAAAAGTATGAAGTTTAAGGTGAAGCAACAGTAAGGTTAACAGACTAGTGTGAATGTCTGTAAATAGGTGAAAAGACAAATGTTAGTGAATGGGTGAATAAATGAAAGAGTAGGATGGTGGGTTGATAGATGAGTGTAGGTGAGTAAGCTAAGTGGGTAAGGTGGCAAATGAATGAGGTGATAGGTGGGTAGAGTGGTTGGTGGGATCAGTGGTAGATAATGTTAGATGTTAGGTAGCTAGGGAGGCATATGAGTGAGGTGGTAGATGGAAGAATGGTAGTTGAGTTTGGGGTGAGGGGTTAGGTGGTTAAGCTAGTAGCTGCTTGAGATCGAACGTAAGTGAGTGGGTAGTAGTTAAGTACAGGTATGAGGTGACAGGTCAGGAGTAATCAGGTTGGGACAGGTCATCAGCTTGGGTAGGGGAGGGTAGACAGGTGGTGTGGAATAGTCATGTCTATTTTACGAGAGGTAGGTGATTGGTGGGGCATTTTGAGGTCAGGACGTGTAGATGGGTCGGGATTGGGAGAGTATTCAGGGTGGTTAAATGGTTGGGACAGATAGTTAGGATAGACAGGGCAGAGACATTGGGGTTCAGAGGATTGTCGGGTGCAAGAGTGGTGGTCAGATTGGACTGGGAGGTGCTTCAAGGGTCAGAAGGGAAATCAAGAAGTCAAGTGTGATGTTGGGGGTTCAGTGACTTCTTTAAGCAGGACAAGTACTGTAACCCATTTGGTTATATAAAATGCATGTAAGTGTACTCATAATATACTGCTGTGATTTGTGGGGAGGGCAGGAGGGAATCTAATTACCCTGGAGTTGGATTAGGATTGGCAGCAGCTGTGGACAGAGAAACAGAATTAATGTTCCTGAAGAGGAGTCGCACCAGACTTATTGTTAATGCTGTTTCTCTCTCCACAGATGCTTCCAGACCTACTGAGATCCTGCAGCATTTTCAGTGTTTGTTTCATATTTTCAGTATTCTCAGTATTTTACTTTTATTGTTAGATTAGAACTGTTCAGTCATATATTTCCTGCATAATGATTTAGGAAAAAACACTGCAAGTGTCTGAAGTCTCCAACTTTAGTTCAGATTAGGAAATTTTTGTGGGGGATACTAGGAAACAGGGAAATTATTTGTTGGAAGTTCAAGCTTTCCTGGGCAATTCCCATGGAAGCCAGTGCATTAGGACTTCGGAAGGATCCAAATGCATATCTACAGTCATATGTATGGACTGTGACGATCAAGAGCCCAGAAGACATGGGCAATAATATTTCTGAACCAAGTAGTGGAAATGAAAAATGATAAATTCATGGGCTTATTTTCAGTGCCAGCAAGATTGATTGGCAGGAGTTAAAGGGGTACTCAAATGTGAAATGACAACTTCCTGTGTGGAATTTAATATGTGTACAACTACTGGAATTTCACATCACCAGTGCGTTAAAAGTTGGATTTTGAAATATATCTTTTCCAATGCTAGTGGTAGAGAAGTGAATTTGAGATGGTTTCCAGGTGAAATAGCAAATCTGCCACTGCCTGATGCTGTGATGTTACTCCATCTTAAATGATAGCTGCTACTATTAGCCTCATTATTTCTACAGCCATTTTTGTAGCATGATGATTACGTGATCAAGAGTATCAAAGCATGAGTATATAATATGGCATATTCTACTGACATCACTGTTGTGCTGAGGCCATAAGACTGATTGATTGCTACAATCAGAAATCCTCGGAGATGAAATAGAGGCATTTGTCTCTACAGATTTGCAGATGGAGTTTTAAAACTCTATTTCTGCAAAGTGACAAACTGCCTCCACATTTTTAAAAATACGCTCCTTTTCAGTGCACATAAATGTGGATCACTATTGCACTGCTAGCTTGAATCATTTTTTCATATCTGTGAGATCTCTTTGCCTCTTGTACCAAAATACCAATACTTTATTCAAATGATTCCCATTCGGGATGTCTCTCCACTTCTCCAGAATTTAAAACCCCTTCCTCAAAATGCTTTTGGACTGTGAAACCCTTTCACAATATTGAAAAACCCTGTCAATTCTGCTGCAGTAGGCTCAGAGGTATTAATGGAGCACTCTATCCTGTCAGCAGCAAGAATGGAGATGTAAAATGTAGAGATTTAAGCAACAAGATGATGTGTAGTCTTCAGCTGTTCCTTCTGGGAAAGGTCAGGTGTTTAATGGTTGAAGAAATTACTTGAAGGAGTGTACATTCATTACCCAATCAGGTATAGGAAATGAAATAAAAGTGGAATTAAAATTAATTCAGAGTGATAATATTGTATAAATAGTCTTTTGAATTTTATTGAGTTTTTTGTAGAAGTAGTTAAAACATTGAACAGGGGAATTTCTGAGTATATTACTCACATGAGCTTACACAATGCCGCTCATAAAGGACTGTTAGCTCAAGGAATTGAAGGCATATTATTAATGTGATTAAGAAACTGACTGCATGGCAGGAGGCAGGGTAAAAATAATGGGCATGTACTCTAAATCTCAGGATACGAATAATAGTCTGCAAAAGCAATTTGTGTTGGGACCTTAATTATTTAATATATGATGGAATAGAGAGGTGCGTATCCTAATTTGCCGATAACACAAAGTAGTATTAGCATCAGTGTGGCTATAAGCATAAAATTAAAAAGATATTAATGAATTAATAGAAAAAATGCAGCAAATAGATTTAATACATGGCATGGCAGTTCATGCATTTTGGACCTAAACAGGTTAGTTCAGAATACTTTGTAAATGGTGAAAGGTTAGAAATAATGATGTCTAAAGAGACTTGGGAGCTCTGGTATTTAGATTGCCAAAGTGTCGTGAACAGGTAGAGAAAATAATCATGCAGGATAATACAATGTTAATCTTTATATCCAAAGGATTAGAAAGTAAGTGGATGGACATCATACTACAGAAATACAAGGCTGTGGTTAGATCACACCTGGAGCACTGTGGGATCCCAGTGGGCACCACACTTTGGAACATGTTCAGTGGTCATAGTGAGTGCATACACTATATGTACTAAAATAATACCTGGATTTCAAGAAATAAATTACGATGAGAGACTGCATAAACTACATTTGTATTCCCTGAAATTTGGGAAGTTACAGAGTGGTTCAACTTAAGAAATTATGGGTAATTCATAGTGTTCCACAAGAAAAGCCATTTCAGCTGGAATGGGTGTTTAGGCTGAGAACGTATTACTGAAAAATTAATGTCACGCTTTTCAGAAAAGTGAGAGAAAATACTTCTACAAAAAGAATGGTAGAAGTTTGGAACTCTCTTCCACAAATCATTTGATGCTATGTCAGTTGTTAAGTTTAAATCTGAGATTATAAAAGTTTTGAAAACTGAAAGTTATTAAGAGGGCAAAGATGGAGTTAAGCCACTGAATTGCAATGATCCCAATGGATAGCAAAATGGCCCACTGCAGACCAGATATAAACCCAAATCAGAGCCTCTTGTAAGGTTGCTGTATCTTTGGCACATAAATGACAATAAATATCATCAATGAATACCGGTCACGCTTGGACGTTGAGCAGCTTTTCTGCCGCCTCTGCCTCCGCGCTTACTTCTTTAACCGTGAGCCTAACCCTCCCTCTACTGACCCCTTCTCCCACCTCCAACGCACCCCCTCCTCCTGGACACCACCCCAAGGCCTCCTACCCTCCCTTGACCTCTTCATCTCCAACTGCTGTCGTGACATCAATCGCCTCAACCTCTCCACCCCTCTCACCCACTCCAACCTCTCCCCCGCAGAATGGGCAGCCCTTTGCTCCCTCCGCTCCAATCCCAACCTCACCGTAAAACACGCAGACAAGGGAGGCGCAGTTGTAGTATGGCACACTGACCTCTCTCTCGCCGAGGCCAGACGTCAAATCTCCGACACCTCCTATTACCGTCCCCTTGATCATATCCCCACCCCCGAGCACCAAACCATCATCTCCCAAACCATCCACAACTTCATCACTTCAGGTGACCTCCCACCCACAGCCTCCAACCTCATCGTTCCCCAACCCCGCACTGCCCGCTTCTATCTCCTTCCCAAAATCCACAAACCTGACTGCCCTGGTCGACCCATTGTCTCCGCCTGCTCCTGCCTCACCGAACTTATCTCCACCTACCCAGACTCCATTTTCACCCCCTTGGTCCAGGAACTCCCTACCTACGTCCGTGACACCACCCACGCCCTCCACCTCCTCCAGAAATTCCCCGATCCCCAACACCTCATCTTTACCATGGACATCCCGTCCCTATACACCTGCATTTCCCATACAAATGGCCTAAAGCCCCTCCGCTTCATCCTGTCCCACAGGCCCGACCAGTCCCCCTCCACTGACACCCTCATCCGCTTAGCCAAACTCGTCCTCACCCTCAACAATTTCTCTTTCAATTCCTCCCACTTCCTAAAGACAAAGGGGTGGCCATGGGTACCCGCATGGGCCAAAGCTATGCCTGCCTCTTTGTAAGTTATGTGGAACAATCCCTCTTCCGTACCTACACTGGCCCTAAACCCCACCACTTCCTCCGTTACATTGATGAATGTATCGGCGCCGCCTCGTGCTCCCACGAGGAGCTCGAGCAGTTCATCCACTTCATCAACACCTTCCACCCCAACCCTAAGTTCACCCGGACCATCTCTGATCCCTCTCTCTCTTTCCTGGACCTCTGTGTCTCCATCTCTGGCAACCACCTAGAAACTGATATCCATTTCAAGCCCACCAACTCCCACAGCTACCTGGAATACACCTCCTCCCACCCACCTTCCTGCAAAAATGCCACCCCCTATTCCCAATTCCTTCGCCTCCGCCGCATCTGCTCCCAGGATGAGGCATTCCACTCCCGTATATCTCAGATGTCCTTGTTTTTCAAGGACCGCAACTTCCCCCCCACAGTGGTCGAGAACGCCCTCGACCGTGTCTCCCGCATTTCCCGCAACTCATCCCTCACACCCCCTCCCCGCAACAAAAACCAAAACAGAATCCCCCTCGTCCTCACATACCACCCCACCAACCTCCGGATCCAACGCATCATCCTCCAACACTTCCGCCATCTGCAATCCAACCCCACTACCAAAGACATTTTTCCCTCCCCACCCTCATCTGCTTCCCGGAGGGACCACTCTCTCTGTGACTCCCTTGTCTGCTCCACACTCCCCTCCAGCCCCACCACACCCGGCACTTTTCCCTGCAACCGCAGGAAGTGCTACACCTGCCCCTACACCTCTCCCCTCACCCCCATCCCAGGCCCCCAAGAAGGTCCTTCTACATCAAGCAGATGTTCACCTGCACATCTGCTAATGTGGTATACTGCATCCGCTGTTCCTGTTGTGGCCTGCTCTACATCGGGGAAACCAAGCGGAGGCTTGGGGACAGCTTTGCAGAACACCTACGATCGGTTTGCACTAAACAACTGCACCTCCCAGTCGCGAACCATTTCAACTCCCCCTCCCATTCCGCAACGACATGTCCATCCTGGGCCTCCTGCAGTGCCACAATGATGCTACCTGAAGGTTGCAGGGACAGCAACTCATATTCTGCTTGGGAACCCTGCAGCCCAATGGTATCAATGTAGACTTCACAAGCTTCAAAATCTCCCCTCCCCCTACCGCATCCCAAAACCAGCCCAGCTTGTCCCCGTTTCCCTAACCAGTCCTTCCTCCCATGTATCCCCTCCTCCCACCTCAAGCCCCACCCCCATCTCCTACCTACTAACCTCATCCCACCCCCTGGGCCTGTCCGTCCTCCCTATCTCCTCCCTACCTCCCCATCTACACTCACCTTTACTGGCTCCATCCCTGCCTCCTTGACCGGTCTATCTCCTCTCCACCTATCTTCTCCTCTATCCATCTTCTATCCCCCTCCCCCTCTCTCCCTATTTATTTCAGAACCCCCTTCCCCTCCCCCATTTCTGAAGAAGGGTCTGGGCCCGAAACGTCAAGCTTTCTTGCTCCTATGGTGCTGCTTGGCCTGCTGTGTTCATCCAGCTCTACACCTTGTTATCTCATTAGCCTCACTGTCACTTGGATCGAAAATATGTTGAATTATTCTACTATCCCTGCTTCTTGAATAATTGTTTGCCTTCTTGATCATTAGTAGTCATGTCACACAGTGATTAATTGTATGCTTACAAAAAGCTTTCTTAAATTGCTGTATATTTACTTCTGCTGTGTTCTCTTGTATTTCCTCCTTGCTCTCCTAATTTACAATAATATTGTCACCTCCCATTTTCATCTGTCCTAGAAATGCTAAATGTTTCTGGTTTGTTTTGTCCCTCTGTAAGTCATCAGCCTTAAATACAAATCTTCTCTTTATCTTACTTAAATATACTTGTTACGTTCCCTTTGCAGCTCAAGTTAAATATTTCCCATTGTCACTCAATCACTGTTTGACATCGTTTGTTCCATTAATATTGGGGGAAGGTTTCTTCTGCCTCTCAATATTTTGTTCTTCCTGCTTAACACTTTATTAAATTTGCTAACCTAAACTGATAGCCTGGAAAATTGATAAACCATAAGATTATGTTCTCAATGGCAACTGTCACTTTTGTGTAATGTCCTGTTGCTGACCAAACCTGAAGTTGAAATAGTCTGAAGAAGGTTGCCACAGGTTGACAGGATGTCAATGATCAGGACATCAAAAATTCAAATTCCACAGAACTGAATTATTCCACCCTTCCTCAAAGTTTAGTAGTACTTACCAACTGTTCCACTCGTTCGTAAAGAAGGAACTGTGGAAAAGAACGTTTGATGGGTTCCACAACAAATTTAGTTTTCCCATCACAGATGTTTTCCAAGTCAGCCAAACACAATCGAAAATGATCATATGCATCACATGTGACATCCATTTTTCTTAAGGTAAAGTTAAGTCTGAAAAAAAATTACAATTAAGCTTTAACAAATTATCTTGCCACAAAGTTACTGAATCGTTATGATTAACACAGATCAAACATCCATTGGATTTATGTTCTGAATGCTTGGCTAGTTCCATTCCTTCCTAACAAAATGCATAAAAGTCCATGTAAGGATATACGTATCCACAGAGATCTCTTTCCATGATATCACCTTTGGGAGAGAAAAGAAAAGATTTGGACGTAATGCTGGCATGGTGAATTTTGGGAAAACGTTCTCCCAATATATGCTGGCAATGAATTAGGTTTCCTTTTGTTAGTAAATATCTGGAAAATAGTTCCAAAAAAATCTGTTTGGATTTGGACTGTACCATATCTGATTTGGAAATTCTTGACACTAAAATCCAATGTCATAAATGAGAATAAATTCCTTTCCTAATCACCAACTTATTAATTGTATAACTCCAGAAAAGAGGACCTCCGTTCAATAATGTCCAAATCATGGCTCACAAGCCAAATCTGACTTGCAACGTGATCTTAGTTTCTTTTCCTTTGTAAAAGACAAGTTAATCTTAGTGTGGGTTCACTGGATTGCTAAAGAAAGGTTCCAACAGAACTATGGACATTCTCAGCAGGGGTTTACTGTCACGCAATTCCTGATCCCAACAGTGCTGCATTCATCCTTCAGTTGAATCTGCCTTAGGAATGGATAATACTGAAAATCTAGACCTAAAGTGCAAGCCAGACTAATAACACTGTGTGCTCCTCGTGACAAAGCTGTGGCTGTATCTGTACCTGTATATGAGAATTCTAATCAACATCCATAATTTCACTGGAAGAGATTCTATAGAAGTCTAAATTTTTAATACTACAGCTCACCTCTCAGAGGTGTCCTCACTCTGTTTCGGAACAGAAACGAAAGAAAAGCCTACTTTGGGGTAATTGACCAATCAAACTCAAAGGTTGAATGAAATTGCCAGTAATTCTGTCCTGCCCACAGTTACCTTCTAAACAACAAGACAGTTCAACTCTAACGGCAGCAACATTATGGACATCTCTTTTCACCATGTTCCGTGTAGCCCTGACACAGTTACACACAACATTGTTTGAGAGATAAAGAGAAAAAAGAAAAATGTTAGAAAGGGGGAAAACTGAAAAGTAAAAGAGTGAACAAGATTAGAGACATTAGTGAAAGCAGAGTAAGGAGCTGGCAAAACAGTGAAGGAAGAAAGCTGAAGAACGACGCAAAAGAAGATGGGCACAGATTATGAAGGGAGGAAGATGAGAGTAATTGAAGGTTCAAGTGATGATATAACTCTAGCAATGGGGTAAAACAGCGTATGTTTCTCTTGTACAACTGCAATCTAGGTGCATTCTTTATCAGATGGAGTCTACTTACTGGCTGCAATGTAACAGTGCAATTGTAGTAATTTTTCAATTAGTCAAGAAGGTCAGACATCTGTGCCTTAAGTGATTTGAACAGTAGCATTGATGAAATATTCTACAAAACAACTTTTCCCTCTGCAGGGAACAGATTGCATTTATTAATTTCAGCTAGAAGTAAAAATGTCAAGTAACAGTAACTTTTATCACATAAGTAGCATTTTCAACAGAACACTCAAAACGCAATGTTTACAAACTAGTCGCTTTTAGGTAATTTTCTTTTTGGACTTACCGTTTCTCTACAGAGAGATATACAGTGCTTGGATTTTTCAAATTGCTCAAAATCCTGTAGATGGTCTGAAAAAATGCATCTGTCAAATCATCATCATAGAATACTGCAATAAAAAGTAGAAAAGGACATTAGTATAAAATGCCTCACCAACATATTTGATGCTCAAACTGAAACGATCACTGGCCAAATGGGTGTAAAGGTGGCTCACTGGTTAACACTGCTGCCTCACAGTGCCGGAGACCTAGGTTCAATTCCACCCTCGGTTGACTGTCCTTGTGGGGTTTGCACATTTTTCCCATGCCTACGTGGGTTTCCTCCGGGTGCTCCGGTTTCCTCCCACAGTCCAAAGATGTGCAGGATAGGTGGATTGGCAATTCTAAACTGCCCATAGTGTCCAGGGCTAGGTAGTTTAGCCATGGAAAATTCAGGGTTACAGGGATAGGGTAAGGCGGGGGGGGGGGGGTCTGGACAGGATGCTGTTCGGACGGTTGGTATAGACAAGATGAACCGAATGGTTTGCTTCCACACTGTGGGGATTCTAAGATGACTCCACTTCAGGTGTTTAAGTTCACTTGACAAAGCAATACAGATGCATCAACTGAATATGCTGATCAGATGAGATTATGATAAACAACTAATGAACCAATCCAGAATCACAGATTTAAGAACAACTGAAGTCCCTATACAATAAATGCATTTCATTTGTTCAGCACTCTTCTGACAAAGCCAAGAGCCAAAGGAAGGTTTATTGTATATCTGTTTCGAAGAAAGGTTCTTGGAATCAGCATAACACATGCATGACTATGCAGGCTGACTGTCACGGTTTTATCAGCGTTAGAAATATAACAGAGTTTTGATTGGTCCTACAATTTTGCTTTTGAATGATTAATTTCTTTTTGACTAGATTCTAAAATACACAGACATCCATCAGCCCTATTCTGGAGGCTCAATCATAATATTATAGAATCCCTACAGTGTGGAGGCAGGCCATTTGGCCCATTGAGTCCACTACAAGCCTCCAAACAGCATCCTACCCAGGCCCATCCCCCTACCCTATCCCTGTAACCTTGCATTACCCATGGCTAATCCACCTAGCCTGCACATCCTTGGACACTACAGGCAATTTACCATGGCTAATCCACTTAATCTGCACATCTTTTAGACTGTGAGAGGAAACTGGAGCACTCAGAGAATATACAAACTCCACACAGTTGCCCAAGGGTGCAATTGAACCCAGGTCCCTGGTGCTGTGAGGCAGCAGTGCAAACCTAGCCACTGTGCTGCCCTAAGATGTAAACGTGTGAAATACGTAAATATTTACGTAAAATGACACAGTCTAATATGTAAAACAAATTTGTACACCTAGTATGTAAAATGGTATAGTCCTTCCCAGTTTAAGTTATTTTTTAGCATGTCCTTTTGGAGACTGATTTAAATGTTCTACATTTTTTAAAGAGGGAAAGCTGTCTCTCAAAGGAAAGTAACAAATCCAATGTTAATGACTGTTACTTGCTGAAAAATGCTCACAATGGAATGGACAAAAATGGAAACCCATTACAGCACTCCCATGTGATCAAAGGTCCTTAGAAAGAAAACAAGAGAAAAATTTAAACAAACGTCTACAATTGCCTTTTTAAAATAGTGCTGAGACAAAAACAATGGGTAAAAATAAACAACTGACAGATAAAAACTTATTTTCTAATCAACCTGTTGAGAGATGTTATTAAACACCTCTGACAAAGTGAAAGGAACTTATCCAGAGCAACAATAAGACACAAGTGACAGGAGAAGAAACACTAAAGGCAGGTCTGAAATTGTGGTTTTAATAATGGGACAAAGATTATGTTTTTCTGAACCAAGCCAAAATTGGCCCAGAACATATTTTCTGTAGTGGCATTAAGTTGCAGCATGAATACAAAATTAGCAAAGAGACGAAAAGTAGGGATTAGTGACAAATGGTTGATCACCAAAAAGGATGGAAATATATGATGGAATCTCCGAGAGATCAGTCATAGAACACTAGATAACAAGCATGGGGCTGGATGAACACAGCAGGCCAAGCAGCATCATAGGAGCAGGAAAACTTGACGTTTCGGGCCTAAACCCTTCATCAGAAAGTCATAGAACACTGCTCTTTTTCATATATGCGACTGACCTAAATTCTGGCAGAGCATATTTTCAAATTTTACAACAAACAAGTTAGCAATATAGTGAACAGTGAAGAGTATGGTATGTGATTTCAGGAGGACAAAGACTGGTGAAATGAAGGCATGATAGTTAATATCGAAGGGCAACAAGACAAGATATTTCAGTTTATAGTATAAAATTACGCTAGGTAGATTACGTGTGCAGTATGGATTATAATGGGTACTCCCAGAAAGTGTGAGGATCACAGTTTGGTGAGCACATCTTAGATGGCAGAGCTGAATAGAAGATATACATAATAAAGAGAATGGAAGATCTGAATGATAAAGCTGACAGCATGATGACTAGTTTCGTGGCTCCTGAGGTCAGCTTGCATTGTGTAACTTGCTTAGCCAACCTTGGTCAAATAAGCCAGGTCAGCGTAGCAAGGCATGTTTCTGTTTTTCCATTTATAAAGTGCTAATAGACCTCCAGTGGCAATGTTCTAAGTTAAATCAGTGGGCATGCTGTTTAGAAAAGGAGCATTCCACTATCTAATCTATAATGTATCATTTGGTGCTAAAGCTCAGTAGTATCTAACAGAGAGTAATAGCTCTTCCTTCCTTGATAAAGTAAACACTGTTTGTTATATTCAAATAATAAAATATTAGTGCATTTATTCCAGTTATCATTATTACGAAACAATAAATTGAACAGCAACTCCTTCTGACTACAAATGAGCAGGTAAACGTGGAAATCAGAAAATTGCAATCTAAATTGCTCCTCCAGAAATCTTGCTATAACAGTATTTCACTAAGACATTTGGCATTGAAACATATGGAATGACATGATGTAGCTATCCTTATGTGATGCATACCCACTACAGGAAGAACTAGGGATTTCTTTCTCTCCCTTTATATTGGTTTGTGTACACAAGAAGTTTGAAACTTCCTGCTTCAGATTCTACACTGCTCATTAATGGTTCAATCTGATTGGTTAATGATCCACACAGTTGCAGAAGTCTCAAAACCCCTGTAGGGGAGCTGCGACATTTTAATCCCAAGAAGTGCCAAAGCTACAGCTATAGAAAACCTGTGGGCAAGTATAAATGTGACAAATAGCTAGTGTTGTTCATTCCCATTGACTGCAAAATCAGGCCCATTCTATTTGCTGAAGAATTTCCATTTGTATTTTGTCAGATGTCAACTTGTCAGTATATTCATCACAGTTGACTGTTTTCTTGAGATAGATCTCAGTTAACAATCCAGAAGTAATCCTCTGACTCAGGGCTAGATTTCTCAGGGCACCGTTGCCCCCTCCATTCATCTGCAGCTAATATATTAGGGGCATGCCCAGCTACAACAATGATGGGTGCCGGAAGAGGTGCTAACTGTCTTGAGGCAAGACACCTGCTCCTCTCTCAGGGGGAGATCCCACCTTAGAGAGCTGCTGGCCAATTGAATGGCCAGCTGGCTATGTCGTTCACCATACAGGAGTGGAAGCCATGGCTGGGACTACAGACAGTCCCGATAAAAAGGAGCAGAGACTCAGGGACAAGTAGGTTTAGTAGGATCATGCCACCTATTGTTCTTTTACTACTAGATTCTAAATGGAAGTTAAACATCTAATTATACTAGCTCTAAGATATGTCTGAAAAATAATATAGAAGTATGCATTTTTTACATACCAGTTAATGCCTCATCTATGCAATAAATTCAAAACAGAAAATTACCAAAGGCATTTCTTAGAAGTATAAATCAGAAAAAAATGGATGCCACTTAGACAAAGGCAATGGTTTGAATTTTGTAAAATTTTTGGTTAGACATTTTCCTACATAATTCAGTTTAAAAGTACTTTGCACCATAACTTTATGCAAATGTCAAGTTAATAAGGCTGTGGTGAAAACAATAGGACATTGGGAACCTTACTAAACGGAGGGGCAGCAGTGCATTTCCTTGAGATTTAAAAATGTGAAATGATACAGAGGAACAAAATAGGGAAAATATAGGGAAAAAGAAAGGTGAAATTAACCAAGAGAGGGAAAAAGGAGACACAAAGTAGTAAAACAAGACATTTTTACTTCTCTAACAACAATATACTACATGAAGTAATAAGATTTAACATTTTAAAAATTGTTCAGCACCAGAGAATGTCCTTGGGTAACAGTTGATAGTTGCTGTGTTTTTGTGTGTTGGTATAAATATGAACACCCTGGCTTTGAATGTCGGGACTAAGCATCACTTTTTTACAACAAAGATGATGTCAAGGAAGTACAGATCCAATGAGGGTCACAGAAGTCGACTGGCATTGCTTTAACAATTATCACACAGTTAAATACTGCTTAGGTTGTTAAAATCAACCACTTACTTTATGTGGTAGGTTCAATGGGCAATTAATGTTTTATTCCAGTAAATTCTTTAAAAAAAAAGAATTGGGAGGCACCATTTGTGCAAAGCAAACAGAGAATGGGATAAATCAAGCAACAGGCTGATATTTACAAGCCACTATTATTCCAACAATATCCAGCCAATTAGGAAAGTTGATGAAAAGACTGGGCAAAGCAAAATGCTTTAAGAAAGTCTAAACAGGGGTGGATAGATTTAGGGAGGAAATAACAGAATATAGCATCTAGATGGACTGAAGTTAGTAACACACACACACACACACACACACACACACACACACACACACACACAGAGACACACACACACACACACACACACACACAAAAATAGATAGATTAAAAAGTTCTTGTACCATCAGCAGCAAGCAGCACATCAGTATGATCGTACAAATGAGCTATTTCTTCTTCTGACCAACAATATGGGTTCTTAGTGTCTGGAATAAAAACAGGTAAAATAATGTATACAGATTTGAAATATACATGAAATATTTGCAATTCCTACCCTAAGACATATTTTAAGAAAAACAGAATTTCGAATAGGAATCTACCAATTACTACTGGCAACATTAATGGGCCAATAGTTACAATTGCATGTTGCATGCAGTTTACTTTAAATTATGTTATTAACTTAATTAACGAGTAGGCAAAAGAAACTAAAGACACAGTCAAAGAGATGGTAAGTTTGGTGAGTTGGAAAGTTGAAAGGATGGCCTCCAATAGCATCTTACAAGAAGTGAAGAAATAATCATAGTAACAACAACTTGCCTTCATGTAGTGGTATTAATGTAGAAAATAATAAAAGGAACACATCACTTCAAACACTTCATTTGTGACAAAACCATTTACCATAACTCCGTGTTTCCTATCTGTCAATCAATTTCCTGTCACTAATGCTACTATCTTCTTAAACCACATAAGTAAAATCGTTTCACAAAAAAAAGTTAGATACGTTACTGAAAACTTTTTCAAAATGCAAATAAACTACAATGACTGCATTTACTTTATCTGTCCAACCAGTCTCTTAAAAACATCATTTATTGTTTACAAATCAATGTTGGCTGTCCTTGATTGGCCCATAGACTTTGAAGCAGTAATAATTTTATCTTGAATTACAGGCTCTGAAAATAAGATGGATTGATCTATCCATATACATGATGTTGAGAAGTAAAGAAATCTGCTTGATGCTTTAGAAGCCAACAATGTCAGGGTCTGTGTGACAGTCATCTCTAATGACATAAGCTTCCACCATTTCATTGATGGATTTTGTTTACTTTTCTGACCAAGCCTCGAAAAATGCTGGACGTTATCCAAGTGCTTTTGTTAGTCTCATACTGTGTGGCAGCATCTTGACATTCTTAAAACTAAGTGGCTTCTTAGAACATAGAACATAGAACATTACAGCGCAGTACAGGCCCTTCGGCCCTCGATGTTGTGCCAACCTGTGAAACCAATCTGAAGCCCCTCTAACCTACACTCTTCCATTATCATCCATATGTTTGTCCAATGACCATTTAAATGCCCTTAAAGTTGGTGAGTCTACCACAGTTACAGGCAGGGCATTCCACGCCTTTACTACTCTGTGAGTAAAGAACCTACCTCTGACATCTGTCCTATATCTATCACCCCTCAATTTCAAGCTATGACCCCTCGTGCTAGCCGTCACCATCCAAGGAAAAAGGCTCTCACTGTCCACCCTATCTAATCCTCTGATCATCTTATATGTCTCTATTAAGTCACCTCTTAACCTTCTTCTCGCTAACGAAAACAGCCTCAAGTCCCTCAGCCTTTCCTCATAAGACCTTCCCTCCATACCAAGCAACATCCTGGGAAATCTCCTCTGCACCCTTTCCAATGCTCCCACATCCTTCCTCTAACGCAGCTACCAGAACTGTGCGCAATACTCCAAGTGCGGCCGAACCAGAGTTTTGTACAGCTGTAACATGACCTCACGTCTCCGAAACTCAATCCCTCTACCAAAAAAACCTAACACACCGTATGCCTTCCTAGCAACCCTATCAACCTGGGTGGCAACTTTCAGGGATCAATGCACATGGACACTGAGATCTCTCTGCTCATCCACACTACCAAGAACCTTACCATTAGCCCTGTACTCTGTGTTCTTGTTACTCCTTCCAAAGTGAATCACCTCACACTTTTCCACATTAAACTCCATTTGCCACCTCTCAGTCCAGCTCTGCAGCTTATCTATGTCCCTCTGTAACCTGCAACATCCTTCCGCACTATCCACAACACCACTGACTTTAATGTCATCCGCAAATTTACTAACCCATCCTTCTACGCCCTCATCCAGGTCATTTATAAAAATGACAAACAGCAGTGGCCCCAAAACAGATCCTTGCGATACACCACTAGTAACTGAACTCCAGGATGAACATTTCCCATCAACCACCACCTTCTGTCTTCTTCCAGCTAGCCAATTTCTGATCCAAACCGCTAAATCATCCTCAATCCCATGCCTCTGTATTTTCTGCAATAGCCTACCATGGGGAACTTTATCAAACGCTTTACTGAAATCCATATACACCACATCAACCGCTTTACCCTCATCCACGTGTTTGGTCACCTTCTCTTAGATTTTCCTATTACAAAAAGCAGCAGCTTTTCAATCCCATCCATGTTGGCACAGACCACAGCAGTGACACATTCCATATTTCATCTATAAACATTAAAAAGCAATCTGGTAAAAGACAATAAAGCACTCACGTTTCATCCACATTAAAAACGTCCCTTGGTACATAGTCTTTTCAGACTTGACAAGACCATTTTACAGTCAATCATCTGTAATTGCTGTCACAATTGCCACATGCTCATTGTGTACCATAAAGGACATGATGGTGTGCCTTGTCTTGAACAAGACTTAGTCATCTATCTCTGCAGGCAACTCTTTGAAGTGCAGAATCTTTGCCAGGGCAACTCCCACTTCTTGCAAATTGGATGAAAGACAGGCACATTCTCTGCTTATGCTGCCTTGAAAATGCTAGCAAACATCTTAGTCATCAGAAGTGGCAATTGTTCTTATCTTTGGTCTTCATCTTGCTGGAGAGAATACCAACTTATCAAACTGTTTCAACATGTTTATCCTGTGCTATAGAATGGTTAAGAAACTTGATGGTGCAATCACCCATTCCTTTGCAATACTGCATCAGTTTTTCATTTCCTGTATCAACTTCACTTCATCTATAATCAGTAAAATTTTAACTTGCTCACAGGTTTATTCATACTTGCAGGGTGACAGAGGGAGATCTTAGAGTCACAGAGTCATAGAGCTGTACAGCATGGAAACAGACCCGTTGGTCCAACTCATCCATGCCAACCAGGTATGCTAAAATAAATCTAGTCCAATTTGCCAGCCTTTGGCTCATATCTGTCTAAACCCTTCCCATTCATATACCCATCCAAATGCCTTTTAAATGCTGTAATTGCACCAGCCTTCGCCACTTCCTCTGGCAGCTCGTTCCATGCACGCACCACCCTCTGTGTGTAAAAGTTGCCCCTTAGGTCCCTTTTAAATCTTTCCCCTCTCACCTTAAACCTATGCCCTCTGGTTCTGGATTCCCTCACCCTAGGGAAAAGACCTTGGCTATTCACCATATTCATGTTCTTCATGATTTTACAAACCTCTGTACAGTCATCCCTCAGCCTCCAATGCTCCAGGCAAAATAGCCCCCGCCTATTCAGCCTCTCCCTATAGTTCAAACCCTCCAACCCTTGCAACATCCTTGTAAATCTTTTCCGAATCTTTTCAAGTTTCACAACAGCCTTCCTACAGCAGGGACACCAGAATTGCACACAGTATTCTAAAACTGGCCTAACCAATGTCCTGTACAGGCACAACATGTCCTCCCAACTCCTACACTCAATACACTGACCAGTAAAGGTAAGCAGACCAAACACGTTCTTCACTATCCTGTCTACCAATGACTCCACTTTCAAGGAACTATGAACCTGCACTCCAATGTCTCTTTATTCAGCAACACTCCCCAGGGACCTTACCATTACGTGTATAAATCCTTTCCAAAATGCAGCACCTCACAATTATCTAGATTAAACTCCATCTGCCATTCCGGCCCATTGGCCTGTCTTATAAAGATCCTGTTGAACTCTGAGGTAATCATCTTTGCTGTCCACTGCACTGCCAGTCTTGATGACAAATAATGGCTCGCCTGTGAATTCATACTGTGACAAGTCCAAACTCTGCCCTAATTGATTGGCATGGTGCAGAGACCACACAGCTTTATTTTCTTCAGTTTTGGACTCTGGATTAATTGTAAGGAAGATACTGCTTTAAACCTAGGAGTCAGTGTAAACACATAGATGCAGTTTTCAAGATCATATTTACTGGAGCACGTTGTGAGTTGTACACAATGTTGCATTTTCATGGAACAGCGACAGTAGAAGTGAACATCACAGAAGTGATGGGCTTTGAACTGAAAAAAGACTGCCTGACAATAAGTTTTGACTTGCTCCTGACTAAATGACCGTGGCATGCATGGGTCGAGCGCAAAGAATCAAATAACCTGCAAAGAGAAAGCTTCAAACAAAACCTCTTGTGATTGTGTATCTCTCTCTCTCTTGTGAAGGGCCTAGAAAGTCTCTAGTAATAGCTATCTTCCACTCACTTTTCTCTGTAAATCTCCTATTGAAGGAATATAATGTATTCAGAGACAGTGAAAGGATGAATTCTCAGTGAGTGAATAATATCCATGTCTCATCTGTCAATGTGTGTCGTTTGTTTGTGAAGGGGAGAATTTAAAAAAGGGTAAAGGTTACATTTAATAATTTATATTTCCTAACTATCAATGGTTAAAGACAACTTGTTTGTGATAAGCAGCTGTTTTCTTCCTAAGTACGGAAACTTGGTGAATGTTTTCTTTTAATCCAAGTTCATCAGTCAGGTAAATTAGGAATCTTGTACACTTTGACTAAATCTTTTCACATTTGTGATGAACTGGGAACAGTGGAGATTGATTTCTAGTGCACCACCCCACTGAGTTATGACACTAGCCATATGAAAAACTTGCATAAATTTGGCTAATCCAGAAATTTGACTTATCATGGGTATCTTTCTGTTGGGTTTCCTACTCTACTAGTGGGAATGGCTGACAACTTCGACACAACCAGAACTTTCGTCTATTCTATTTTAACTTAACACATTTGCATTTTTTTAACCAATTTTACCCTTATTCAGATTCTGGAATCAACCATACGCTAGTAAAACTATTGCTGAGGTTGAGATAAGTTGATTCAGCACAGAGCAGGAATCAAACACAAACTTTTAATTGTTCTTCCCTCACAAGATAAAAATATACAGTACTGTTGCGTGAAGCAGTCTCAGAGATATACAGCATGGAAACAAGCTATTTGGCCCAACTCATCCATGCCAACCAACTTTCCTAAACTGAACTAGTCCCATTTGCCTGCAAATGGCCCATATCCCTCCAAACCCTTCCTATCCATATGCCTGTCCAAATGTTTTTAAATGTTGTAATTGTACCCATTTCTACCACTTCCTCTGGCAGCTTATTCCACATGCACAACACTCTCTGTGTGAACAAGTTGCCCCTCAGGTCCCTTTTAACTCTTTTCCCTCTCATCTTAAACCAATGCCCTCTAGTATTGGACTCCCCTACCCTGGGGAAAAGACCTTGGCTGTTCACCTTACCTGTGCCCCTTGTGACTTTATAAACCTTTGTTAGGTCACCCCTCATCCTCTGATGTTCCAGGGAAAGAAAGTCACCAGTCTATCCAGCCTCTCCTTATAACTCAAACCCTCCAGTCTTGGTAATATCCTAATAAATCCTTTTGGCACCCTTTCCAGTTTAATAACATCCTTCCTATAGCAGGGCAACCAAAACTGTACACACTACTCCAAATGTGGCCTCACCAATGTCTTGTACAGCTGTAACAGGATGTCCCAACTTCTGTACTCAATCTCTGACCGGTGATAGTAAGTGTGCCAAATGCTTTCTTCACCACTTTCAAGGAACTCTGTACCTGCACCCCTCTTATCTCTGTTTGACAACACTCCTCAAGCCCCTACCATTAATGTGAAAGTCCTGCCTTGGTTTGTCTTACCGAATCACAACACCTCGCATTTATTTGAATTAAACTCCATCTGTCATTCCTCCATCCACTGTCCCAGTTGATCAAAATCCTGTTGTACTTTTGGTGTCAACTGCAAACTTACTAACCATGCCTCCTATATCCTCATTCAAATGAACATCAGTGGACCCAGCACTGATCCTAGCAGCACACCACTGGTCACAGGCCTTCAGTCTGAAAAACAACCCTCTACCACCACCCTCTGTCTCGTACCGTCCAGCCAATTTTGTACCAATTGGCTAGCTCTCCCTGAATCTAATGTGATCTAATCCTACTAATCAGTCTACCGTGCTTTACCTTGTCAAAGGCCTTGCAAAGGTCCATGTAGACAATGTCTAGCACACTGTCCTCATCTATCTTCTTTGTCACCTCTTCAAAAAAACTCAGTCAAATACACGAGACACAATTTCCCACACACAAAGCCATACTGACTGTCCCTAATCAGTCCTTGCCTTTCCAAATGCACGTAAATCCTGTCTTTCAGAATCTTCTCCAACAACCTACCCACCATTACATTACACTGACTGATCTGTACTTCCCTGGCTGTTTCTTTCAGCCTTTCTTAAATGATAATATCTTCCACTACTCTGGCAACTTACCTGTGGCTGTCGAAGATACCAATATCTTCGTTAGGAGCCCCATGGTTTCTTCCTTAGCTTCCCACAATGTCCTGGGATATACATGATTGGATCCCAGGGATTCATCTGCTTTCATGCATTTTAAGACCTCTAGAACATCCTTTTCTGTAATTTGATTTGACTTATTTGATTGATTTATTGTCACATGTATTTGTTACAAATAGTCAAAAGTGTCGCCACTCTCCGATGCCATTTTAAAACACAGAAATAAACTAGACAAAGAGTATAAAGGTAGAAGAATAAAGAAATAAAGTTAGAAGTTCAACATTACAGTCCTTCTTAAGTGCTTAGCCAAGAGCCTGGACCCAGGCTTTTCCACCCTAATGCTGAGACCAACATCAGCACGAAGCAGTTGGCCAGCCTCGGGCTGCTTCGCCATGCCGCTGTCTCAGAACTGTGTCGCCATTCTTCTTCACCATTTTGTCTCTACCAACACCGCTGCTGCCATGAGACCGTGCTGGGCCGATCTCAGCAATGCAGCTGTTGCTGAAGCTGCTGGGTCCTGCACTGGGCCCAAATGCACCTCCTTTCGTAGCCGCTGGGAGAAAAACTTGACTCCCTCCAGTGCCTTCAGGAACAAATCTTACCTTCAAGGCGCTGAACACCTTGATGCTGTCTGAGCTCTCCTTAAGGAGGTAAGGATAAAGTTTTAAAAAAAAGCAGAGTAAGAAGGAAAACAAAAGGACTGCATGATCACTGCTCCAGTGCACTCATGCAGGTGATGAGTGACCAGGACCCCATCAGACACACCCACTTAACTTGCTGACACTGCCTGCAAGCCCAGTGGGATCAGAAGCCTCTTGCAGGCTCAATCTTGTGGAAACCTGGGACCAAGACCCAACCCATACGGGAACAAGACCTGACATTAAGGAAGCCCAACCAAGCCGACCGCAAAGTCCCCTGGAACACTCAAGGCTACGACTGGTGCTCAGGACCGCATAGGGACTGCATACTCACCTTCTGGAGCATCAGACTTCCCTCACCAATGCCGGGGATCTGCTAGGAGCAGCCACCCACCAGGAAACGTGGGAGATGCGCTGGACTTAAGGGGAGACTGAAACTTCAGGGCACAAGTCTCCTCTCCCCAGCAGGCTCCTGGCAAACGTCCAAGTCACTGAAAACAAGCTGGATGACCTCAAAGCTAGACTCATCTTACAAAGGGAATTGAAAGATTTCTGTATGCTCTATTTCACAGAGACATGGCTCACTCCTGCTACACCTGACAGTGCCTTACAACCTGAGGGTTTTGCAGTTTACCAAATGGACCACTCAGCATCCTCAGTCTACACAAAAGGCAGTGGGGTCTGCTCCTGATCAATACCTCCTGGTGCTCAGATGTGATGACCCTGGTGACTTACTGCTCCCCCGACTAGAATATCTTACACCGAAGTGCCGTCTCTACTACCTGCCGCTCGAGTTCACCTCTGCTATCCTGACAGCAGTCTACATCCCGCCCCATACAGAATTGAAGAGTGCATTTAATTAAGTATACAAAGCTACAGTCTTGAGACAGAATACCCAAAGGCCTTATTCATCATAGCTGGTGACTTCAACCAGGCCCACCTCAAGAACGTCTTACCAAAATAACCTGTCCCATCAGAGGTCCAACCATCTTTGACCAATGCTATAGGCCAAAAATGCCTACCATTCCATCCCTTGTCTGCATTTTGGAAAATAAGATCACAACGCTGTGCTCCTCTTCCCGGCTAATGAGCTGAAATTGAAGCACGAGGACTCAGTATAAAGAGATGTACTGCTTAGAGTCGGTGGACTGCTCCACACTCAACAAGAAGTTAATACAAATGTTCTCCAACCAGAAACCCAAGGATGGAAATGGCAGATGCACTCCCTACTGAAGTCCAGGGCTGAGGCATTCAATTTGGGCGACTCCTGATCTATACAGGAAATCCGGGTATGACCTTTGTAAGGCCATCAGAGATGCCAAGAGGCAATACCAAACTTATCTCGAGACCCAGTCTAACCAAACAGGCCCTGGTTTGTTTGTGGCAAGACTTACACAACATAACGGGCTACAAAGCGAAGTTGAACAGAATGGTGGGCAACAATACATTCCTACCCGATAAGCTTAATGCATTCTGTGCTTGCTTTCAATAGAAGGTCAGTGAAACAACATGGCCTGTTCCAACAGCCTCAGATGCACCTGTACCCACGGTCATTACTGCAGACGTTAGATTGGCCCTTCTTAAGGGTGAACCCATGGAAAGTGACTGGCCCAGATGAAGTTATCAGCTGTGCACTCAGATCCTGTGTGGACCAGCTTGCGGGAGTATTCGCTGACATCTTTAACCTCTCCTAACTAACCCACCGAATTGAAGAAGACCACCATCATCCCGTTGGCAAAGAAAAATCATGCAGCATGCCTCAATGTCTATTGCCTGGTGGCTCTGCCCTCCATAATTATGAAGTGCTTTGAGGTTAGTCATGACTCACATCAACTCGAGCCTACTTGATACTTTGCAATTCGCCTACTGTTGCAACAGGTCAACAGCAGACACCATCTCCCTTGCCCTACAATCATCCCTGGAACATTTGGATAACAAGGATACCTATGTTAGGCTCCTAATTATTGATTACAGGTCTATCTTCAAGACCATAATTCCAAACAAACTCATCTCCAAACTCCCAGGCCTAGGTCTTAGCTCCCCCTCTGTAACTGGATCCTTGCCTTCCTGATCCATAGACCGCAATCAATAAGAACAGACAACACCTCCTCCACCATAATCCTCAACACCGGTTTCCTGCAAGGCTGCATACTCAGATCCTTACTGTAATCCTTAAACACACTTGACTGTGTGGCCAAATTCCACCCCAACTCTATTTACAAGTCTGCTGATGACACCATCATTGTAGCTTGGATCTCAAACAATCACGATACAGTTTACAGAAAAGAGATTGCGTGCTTAGCATCATGATGTCAAGACAACAATCTCTCCATCAATGTCAACACAACATAGGAGCTGGTCAATGACTGCAGGAAGCTGAGTGGAGGGCACACCCTTGTCTGCATTAATGGTGCTGAGGTGGAGATGGTTGAGAGTCTCAAGTTCCTGAGAGTGATGATCACCAACAATCTGTTCTGGTCCACCCAAGTCGATGCTATAATCAAGAAAGCACAACGCCTCTACATCCTCAGGGGACTAAAGAAATTCAGCATTTCCACAGAGTCTTAGCAATTTTTACAGATGCGCTATAGGAAGCGTGCTATCTAGATGCATCACAGCATGGTATGGCAACTGCTCTTCCCTAGACTGCAAGAAACTACAGAGTCGTGAACACAGCCCAATCCGTCACACAAACCAGGCTTCCATCCATTGATGCCATCTATATTTCTCGCTGCCTCAGGAAAGCAACCAACATAATCAAAGACCCCACTCACCCGGTTAAGTTTGAATATATGTCTTTACCACTGTAATCAGACTTTTGAACAGACCTCTCAAATGTTAATGTTGATCTTTCCCTCTGCAAGTTCTCTGTGGCTACTACACTGTATTCTGTACTCTGCTACCCATTTGCACCTTTCTATGGTACAATCCACCTGTACAGCATGCAAAGCAACACTTTTCACTGTATCTCCATACGTGACAACAATAAATCAAATTGAAGAGCAGACAAGCACTGGTCTCCTGAGCCCGAAAGCTGCATTGTTAAGATATCATTATTGCATAGAACCTGATTCAGAGGTAGACAAATTTTTAAAATATCTGAGTTTTGAAGGCAACGTCAAGCTGACACAAAAGAGGAGTTGAGGCCTGGGGCAGATCAGACATGACCTTATAGAATGGCATGGCTAGCTTGAGTGGCTGAATGGCCTTCCCTGCTTGTGTTTCTTATAGTTTATGTTCTTAAATACAAGAATGACTTAAAATAACAAATCTATTCACATTACCATGTGTAAACAATCAGTATTCTAGTACTGGGCTCAACTGAGAGCAATGACCAATGTAAATTCTTCCAAATCTTTGATATTTGTTTCTGTGTAAAGCAACATTGCATGAATTTGGGACCAACCCAACTAAACCATTATCACACTGAAAACAACCAATGCTGGAGATCACAGCGAGTTAGACAGCATCCACGGAAAGACAGCAAGCTACCGTTTCCAGTCTAGATGACTCTTCATCAAAGCTGAAGTGAAGTGTGGAGGAGACAGCATTTATGATATAGTTTTTTTTTGGAGGGGTGGGTGTTGGTGTGGTTAGTGGGATAGAGTGTTGATGGAACTTAATCACACCTCACTGTGGCAAAAAAAGGATAAATAAGTCATGAGTCAATGGCACTCCAACTTGTACTTCTTTTCAACTCCTTAGAGTGTATTTTGAGCAATGTGTAATAAGATAGATAATAGTCCAATAGTATTGATCTCTTACCTGTACATAATTCATCTCTCAACCAATCCAGTTCCCTTACTTTAATTTCACTTCCTGTTGATTCATGCACAAGATAAAATATTTCGTTATAATTTAGGAAAAATTAAATGAAGAAAAACAATGCAAATCCACAAACTGTGAAATCATCCAACAGTATACCATGCCTTTATAAATATCCTCACAGGCTCATCAATTTGCTTTAGGATACATTCCTCAATCACAAGAAAGCTGCACTTTGGGGCTTTAAATGCTGTTCCCTTCAAGGATAGAATTGGAGAATTTATCCTTTAGCTTCATCACCAAAAATCAAATTTTGCAGTTTTTTTCTTTTTTTAAATTATTTATTTGAATGAGAGAAGGCTATTTGTTTTATATCAAGACATCCTAGAGACCGCAGAATTTGTGACTCTTTTTTTGTATTTTGGCAAAGAACTGACAAACGTCTCCATTATACTTTTTAAATGCCACTTTACAATATTCTACAAAATTTCTGAGCAATTCAATCACACTCAAATAATTATAATAATTGCCCAAAATCTGAAATGCAAGTGCTACAAATTTTAAACTTGAGAAAATCATCTTCGATTCATCTTCATATGACAGCTCTTATGACATGATTCTGATGACATCCTAGTCTCAAAATATAATTATGTCTTCTTGTTTCCAAATGTTAAAAATAACCACACCTAATAAACTTCTTGCAACTTTCCATGACTGGTGAACTGACACATCATTGCTTTGCACTAACTCCTGCTGCCAAGAACCTCCAAAGATGGGAAGGAAGGAAGCGCCTAAATGGTACTTGAGTTTGTCAGAACAATCCTACAGAACTGAAGGAAACTCCCAATTGATTCTGATTAGATAGCAAGACTCGCATTGACCTAACACAATCTCGACCATTAACTCTATAGACCAACGCTGCCATATTTTGGCTGCGTTTGCAGTATCTTCTCAAGCCATCCCTGGATTCCCTGGAGGGTGTATGCAACCCTTGGCTGGTCTCATCTATCGTCAGAAATCAGTTCTGGTGCTGTTACATTCACTAGATAATGGATCTTTATACACAAATCGTTTATCTCATATTTTTCCTGTGCTGATAACTGAAGTGAGATATCTATTAGCACCATTACTCTTCCTGCTCATATTTCAGAGTGAAATTGTAACTTTGAAGCCATAAGGGAAACTTTCACTAGTGCTAGTGCTTTACACAGATCTTTCTTGTAAATCTCGAGCGGATGCTGATCACTCTCCACTATGAACATTTCCCCCAAGGAGAAATGTTTGGAACTTTTCGCTTCCAAAAGCTCTCATTCTCTCTGGTCATATCTCAGTTTATGGATGTCAAATCTATTATCTTCCTTCTTGTAACAGGGCTACTTCCAATCCTTTTGTAGAAGCATCTTCTTGCAGAGTGGCTAGAAGGTTTTTCTCTGTTGTAGTATGACAGACTTGTTGAAATTTTCATGTAACTAAGACCAGTAGTATTCAACGTTCTCCTCAGCTGTCATAGGTTTATTATGTATTCTGACAGGTGATGCATTAATCCCAGTCCACGCAGTGGAGTCTGGTCTTCAATCACCTTGCCACTGGACAAAGACCTTCTTCCACCAGGACTGTGTGGTAGTCAGTGTGCATTAGCCATCTGACATTAAAAGAATCCACAAATGGGCATCTTCCACCCTCTTAAAATTAAGTTCTGGATCTGGAAGATCAGGATCCATGCGGATAACTCCAGCAATGACAGACCGGGATGTTGCACAGTTATCATAGGCACTATGGTGCTGACATTGCTGTCCTGACCGAGACATGACAGGCAAGAGAAGGCTCAAAAAACAGGCAGATACACCTTCTTTTGGGAAGGCAAGCTAGAAGAGCTCGGTCGAGTTGGTTTGGCCATAAGAAAAACACTTTCCAGTCTCAGCAAGTACCCTAGTGAGATAAATCAATGCTTCATGACTCTTTGGCTCATCCTACCCAGAAGCAATACACCACAATTATCAGTGCAATAGCCCCAATATTTGCTGCAAAGTATGAGGCCAAAGATGAATTCTACTGCAGCCTTGATCAGTCACTGAATGGGTTCCAAATGAATTTATCTTGTCAGAAAGAAAAATACAAGACCTCATGACAATACCCTCGGACCAGATATTGATACCAGCTTGACTACGTCATCATGCATGCAATGGACTGCAAGGATGTCTGCATTACCCATGCCTCAACAGGAGCTGAATACTGCTGGATTGACTGTCTCCATCTAGTCGACTATGTCCATTAGCCTGGCCCAAAATGGAAGCTGCTACAGGAAATTCAATGTCAATTTATTCCAGTGACTCTCTGAAGTCAGTACCTTACAGTCAACCTGACACGTTGAATGAACAAGAACCACAGAGTATGTACACTGCCCTTAAATCCATTGTAAACAGCACCTGCAAGGAGACTCTTGGTTTCTTTACCAGGAAAAATACAGATGGATTTGACAAGAAGGATCAGGTGATCCACAAGCTACTAAACTACAAACATATGGCATTGCTGACCTGAAAGCTAAATGACGAGTGAAGGAAAGCAGGTCCATAGACAGCTAAAGGCTATGGTCCTACAAAAAACCTTTGACCTAGAAATGGCGTATTTAAAGAAACCCAGCAACTCAGTGACAAGCCTGTGTGCGTGAATTCTTTAGTGCAGTCAGGACTATCTATGGTCCAAGTACTTAAAGACCACTGAGAGATAGGAATGAAATGTATTCATCAAGGTCAGAGAAGCAGTCAGTGCAGTTGGGAGAAGCATTTTAAAAATCTCAACTGAGACTTAGTCCTCAACAAAATTGCTGTTGACCTCATCCACAGCATGGTACTGTCACCACGACATTGAAATGCCATCCAACAAGAAAGAACCAGCAGATGGAATCCCTGGTGAAATACCAAAAATACAGTTGAGAATCACTCTTGGCACGAATACATGATCTCATCTCACTCATTTGGAAGGAGGGGAACATGCCAAGGGATCTCTGAGATGCCATAAGAAAACAGAAGAGTTTCCATGCTGCCCACCACAGGGAAGGTCATCGTAAGAATCGTCCTCAGTCACCTCCTTCCAGTGGGTGACCTCCAAGAATCACAATGCAGATTTTGTCCACCAAGTGGTATGGTGAAAATGATCTTCATAGTAAGCCAAGTCCAAGATAAATGCAGAGAACAGTAGCAACCCCTATACATGGTCTTCTTTGACCGCTAAAACTCCTTCCACTCTCAGCTGGAGGGATCATGCAGTGCCCTCAAATTTACCTGCCTGCAATAATTTATCACTGTTGTCCATAATCAACAACATTTAAGCCATGATTTTCCCCAATGCATCCATCATCGACCTGTGTAAAAAATACTTGCGCAAACTGATTGATTCTGGGGCTGAACAGCTTATCCTAAGGAGAGGCTGGACAGATAGGATGTGTATCCTTTGGAATTTAGGAAAATGACAGTTGATCTTTTTGTGACATGTAAAATCCTGTGAGGACTTGACAGGGTGGATGCTCTCCTTGTGGGAGAGACTAGAAGTGGGGAACAGAATTTAAATATTTGGCTCTCCCACTTGTCTCAGGTTAAACAGAAGTATTTTCTATTAGAAGTTTGCGAGTCTGTGAAAATCACTTCTTTACAGAGCGGTGGAGACAGGTCATCCAATATTTTTAAGACAGAAGGTAGGTAAACTCCTGACTAACAAAGGGAATCAAAATACAGGCTAGCCAGGAAAAGTGAAATTGAGGCCACAATCAGATCAGATATGATCTTATCAAATTGTGGAGCAAGTTCAAGAGATTGAATGGACAACTACTGCTCCTAACTTGTATGCTTGCAATCTCTGTGCGCCTCATCTACTTTCTGCTGGAAAATATTCTGGCTCACTTTAGACTAAAAAGGTGGATTGAGGAATTTGTACTGACCAAATAGTGTTTTAAATGCTGTCAAGCTTCCTGGCCAAGCTTCACATTCCTGGAGCTATTTTTGGTATCAATCTTTCTGAAAACATTTGCATTTTCAAATGCTGAAATAATCTCTTCCAGCCTTGGAACAGGGTAGTGACTTCTCTTTATAGTTTGATTAAGACCTTTGAGATCCAAATAAATTGTTTGCTGTACATTTGGCTTCTCTCTCAATATTTTGGGATTTATTTAATTTGAAGGTTCTGGTGATTCCCCTTTTCTCTAGCATCTTGTCGAGCTCCGTCAAGCTCTTCTGTTTGTTTTACAGTACTGTACAGTTTTTTTTATTTATTCACAGGATGAGGGGATCACTGGCCAGGCCAGCATTTATTGCCCATCCCTAAGAGTCAACCTCATTGCTGTGGGTCTGGAGCCACTTGCAGACCAGATCAAGTAAGGATGGCAGTTGAAAAATTCCAGGGCACTAAAGTTTAACATAATTTTTACAGGAAAAAATTCCTACATCAGTAATAAATCACACTTTAAGGAATTCTGACATGCTTTCAAAAAGAATGCTTCTACAGCCAAAACTATAGAGAAAACATCAAAGTGCCTTGTTGTCAAGGCCACCAAAATCCATTCTGACACAAACAATGCACCATTATACTTCTGACAATGGAGTTACTCCCACAAGTGCATAATAAAGCACAATCACTTTATCACATGGCAAGGTAAGTCAGCCAAATTCAAATTATGCCAATTTATAAGATTTCAACAAAATTTCTTAACTTTTAAAGCCATCAACAAAAGTGAAAAACTAACCTTGGTGAATGTATCAGCCAGATTTTTCTGAAGTGCAGTTGTATTCTCCTTTCCCATTTATTCTCTTGTTCTTTTTAAATACTGTCCATCTTAACATCTTCTAGTTCTCAGGAAAGGTCTAAGTCTGAAACATCAGTCTTTGTTCTATTCATAGCTATTGCCTGTAATATACCTCATTATGTATCATAAGATCCTGTTTGCTTGCTCTGAAATTATTTCAGATGGTGCGAGACATTTAGGAGCATTTTCTAATTAAATCTTAGGTCCCTCTCCTTTATCTTTTTCTGTGGACTGTTGCTGTTTTTATAGTTTCTGCATGTCACATTTGTAGGATTATAATATCTGATTTGCAGTGAGACGATAGCCTAGTGGTATTACCATTACAGAATTAACCCAGAAACCCAGTTAATGGCCTTGGCACCCAGGTTCAAATACCTCCATGGTTGGTGGTGAAATCTGAATAAAACAAAAATCTGGAATTAAGCGTCTAATAACAACCATGAAACCTTCATCAATTGTGTTTATTTCTTGACAATCTGGTTCACTAATGTTCTTTTGGGAACAAAACTGTCACCTTCACCTGGTCTGGCCTATGTGACTCCACAGCACTGTGGTTGACTCTTAACTGCTGTCTGGGCAAGTAGAGATGGATAATAAATGATGGCCTAGCCAGTGACATTGACGTGCTGTGAATCACTCAAATAAAAAAAAACTGCCAACCTGGAAATTACTTATTTATTGTTACTCTGTTTTAAGTCTGTTTACCAATCCTCAATCCAATGCAATCTTCCTCCCAATATTATCAGCCTCAACTATGCAAAATAACCTTTTGTATGGCATCTTATTAAATGCCTCATGAAAACCCTGATACTTTACATCCATGGTTTCCTTTTTATTCACCCTGGTAGTTATACATAAATATCTCAAACAAAAACAATGTTGTCACTGATTATCCAGATTGCGATATTCCTAGATTATTCTACCATGTCCCTAGTGATAAATTCTAGCATTTTAGCTACTACTGATGTCAGGTTAAGTGACCTGTAGTTTTCTTTTCTCCTCTCTCTATCCTTTCTTCAATAACAAAGTTACATGTGTTATGTACCAAGCCATGGGTTTCTTCTTGAATATTGGGAATGCTGTAAGATCAAAATCAATAAATCCACCAGGTCTGTAGCCCCTGCTTTGAAACTCTAGGATGTAGGATTTTGTCCAAGGGATTTATCAGCTATCAGTCAAATTACATTTCTCCAGCATGTAGATACAAAATACTTATAAAAATCTCTTCCATTTCCTTATTCCTAATGTTAGTTTCTCCTGACGGAGTACTAAGTGTCTGGAATGGACACAAATTCTTTTCAAAATCCCTTTGTTTTCACATATTTAGAAAAGCTCTTACAATCAGATTTATGATCCTTGCTAGCTTAGTCTTATTCTATTCCTTTTTATCACATTTTTTTGGTTATCCTTTGCTAATTCCTAACATCATCCCATTCCTCAGGCTCATTACTCTTTACAATACTACTATAAGACCCTCTTTTATTTGGATCTTATTTTCCCTGGAGCTTTTATTTCTCAAGGTTGTTTATTGAAAACTACATATTTTACCTTCAAATTATCAACAACACTTGTCTACAACAATAACTTTTGACCAAATTTCCCAAGCTAACCTTAGCCATTTTATGTTAACTGGCTTTGTGTGATTAGATTATAGTTTTAGACATAATCAAATAACTCCTAAACTCAATATGAAATTGCACAATGGTCAAGCCTCCACACAGGATCATTTACCGCAAGTTCAGTAATGTACCTCTCCCATTACACTATGCCAAAGACGAAACAATTAATGTTCTGAAGACAGATCATGGACTCAAAACGTTAACTCTATTTTCTCTCTGCAGATACTTCCAGACTTGCTCAGCTTCTCCAGCAATATTTTGTGTGTATCAAACAATTGGTACATACTTCTCTCCTCAGCCAATTTCTTGACCTGTTTTAGTATTTCCTGTATCCATCCCTATACTGTATCCATCCCTATCTTTATTCATAGCTGCAATTTAAGTACTTATTATAAGACAATTTTTCGTTATCGTTATTAAGCCACTTAGTACTACATTCACTTTGCAGGTTTCTAATTAGGTGTCTGAACATTTTTTTTCCTTTTGCATCAATCCTATCTTGCAGTGCATGCCAATCTACCACTCCTGGTTTCCTCAAATCCTTCATGTCCCTTCAAAATCTATCTTCCTATAATTAAAGGAACCTGTACACACTTCTCTACTGTAACTAATTTCAACCTTCATAGTATTACTAATAGTACCGATAGATCACTTATTTGCTTCTCTTTTTACTTGACCACTGACACCATGAGAGAAAATTTAAAACGACCATCTCCATTGTAACTTTATTAGCTTTTTAATATATCTTCTGGATTTCAACATAAAATTTGCTATCTATATACTGTGCATGATTTAATGACCTACAATACTTCAGAACTAGTTTTATTTAATGTGAATTAATAGAAACACAATTATTTGCCTGACACAAACTGTACGCAGGGAACCATATCTATGCTGGACCAGATAGGAGCAAGGCTCGTGTGATTTTAGGTATCAAGCCTCATTTAGATTGGATTCTGGAATAAAGACAAACTGTTAAATCAGACTGCTGCATCTTGACAGTATCATTCCCTCTTCTCGAGAATCAAGTTGGGATCAGACTCTCAATTTACATTACAGCCTTATCATTGATGCAGCACAATTCACACTGATGCTACAGATACAGTGCAAGTAAGTGAAGTCTTACATCTAGACCTAGTATTTTAGCAATAATGTGTGTGGATGCCATTTCTTTGGAACTAATTCAATTTTACCAGTCACTATCTTAATTGATTGGAATTACAACAAGTAAATTGCAGTGACTTTACTCCACTCCTTTCAAAGCACCTCAACTTACCTGCCGCCTCATAGATATTCTTGTTTACAATGATATTTCTTTCACACATGTTCAGTAGGTCTTCACCAACATCTAGAAATATAAAAAGCAAATACTCAGCACTACAAAAGCAGCTTTTTATACATGTAGTACAGCACTTTAAACGAGAATTGAAGAATGATAGTGTGCTTAACACAAGCCTGACAAACATGGGAACTCATTATTGTGCTTAGATCCAAATTTACACCAATAAATTTTCCATTTGCCCAATGCAAACAGTGCACTTTTTGCATATGGACATACCCCATTCCTTCAGGTTCATGAAACTTGGTCACAATTTAGGAAACCAAGGCCTAGGGACTCCCCACTGTGTTTGGGCATGCTGCTGGAACTTAGTGGGTTATTATAATTAATAGTTAACTGAGTACTGAATACTGAGAGATAGCAAGAACTGCAGATGCTGGAGTCAGAGACAACACAGCGTGGAGCTGGAGGAACACAGCAGGCCAGGCAGCATCAGAACAGGAAAGCTGACGTTTCGGGTCGGGACCCTTCTTCAGAAATGGGGAGGGGGAAGGGAGCTCAGAAATAAATAGAGAGTGGAGGAGTGGGGCTGGGGAAGGTAGGTGGGATGGTGATAGGCAAGTGCAGGTAGGGAGTGATGGGGATTGATCAGTGGGATGGATGGGCCGGATAGGTGGGAGAGAAGATAGACAGGTTGTGTCAAGCCAAGGAGGCAGGGATGAGAGGGAGGGTTGGACATTGGATGAAGCCAGAGGTGGGGAGATTTGAAAACTGGTAAATTCCATGTTGTGGCCATCCAGCTGTAGGCTCCCGAGACAGAATATGAGGTGTTGCTTCTCCGGTTTGTGTGTGGTGTCATTGTGGCACTGGAGGAGGCCCAGGATGGACACGTCACCCAGGGAGGGGGAGTTAAAATGGTTGGCGACCGGAAGATGTCATTTGTCATGTACAGAGCGCAGATGTTCTACGAAACAGTCTCCAAGTGTACTTTTGGTCTCACCAATGTAGAAGAGGCCTCATTGCGAGCAGTGGATACAGTAGACCAACTTGGCAGATGTACAGGTGTACAGCTGTCTGATATGAAAGGGGATGGGTGGTGTAGGGGCAGGTGTGGCATACGGTAAATGGAAAAGCCCTGGGGAAAATTGATGCACAGAGAGATCTGGGTGTTCAGGTCCATTGTACCCTGAAGGTGGCAACGCAGGTCGACAGAGTGGTCAAGAAGGCATACGGCATGCTTTCATTCATCGGATGGGGTATTGAGTACAAGAGTTGGCAGGTCATGTTACATTGTATAAGACTTTGGTTCGACCACATTTGGAATACTGCGTCCAGTTCTGGTCGGCACATTACCAAAAGGATGTGGATGCTTTGGCGAGGGTGCAGAGGAGGTTCACCAGGATGTTGCCTGGTATGGAGGGTGCTAGCTATGAAGACAGGTTGAGTAGATTAGGATTATTTACATTAGAAAGACGAAGGTTGAGGGGGGACCTGATTGAGGTCTACAAAATCATGAGAGGTATAGACAGGGTGGATAGCAAGAAGCTTTTTCCCCAGAGTGGGGGACTCAATTACTAGGGGTCATGATTTCAAGGTGAGAGGGGAAAAGTTTAAGGGTGATATGCGTGGAAAGTTCTTTACGCAGAGGGTGGTGGGTGCCTGGAACACGTTGCCAGCTGAGGTGGTACAGGCGAGCACGAATAGCATCATTTAAGATGTATCTAGACAGATACATGAATGGGCAGGGAGCAGAGGGATACAGATCCTTGGAAAATAGGTGACAAGTTTAGATAGAGGATCTGGATCGGTGCAGGCTTGGAGGGCAGAAGGGCCTGTTCCTGTGCTGTAATTTTCTTTGTTCTTTGTTCCTGTGGTGGCAGGGAAAGGTGCCGGGTACATCCTGTACATCCGCCAATTTGGTCTACTGTATCCGCTGCTCCCGATGTGGCCTCCTCTACATCGGTGAGACCAAATGTAGACTTGAAGACTGTTTTGTAGAGCATCTGCGTTCTGTACGTGACAAACGACAACACCTTCCGGTTGTCAACTATTTTAACTCCCCCTCCCACTCCCTGCTTGACATTTCCATCCTGGGCCTCCTCCAGTGTCACAACGACACTACCTGCAAACTGGAGGAGCAACACCTCATATTCTGCCTTGGAAGCCTACAGCCCAATGGCCGAAACATGGAATTTACCAGTTTTCAAATCTCGCCAGCCCCGGCCTCATCCCATGTCTATCCCTCCCTCTCATCCCCACCTCCTTGACCTGACACAACCTGTCCATCTTCTCTCCTACCTATCCGCACCACCCATCCCACTGACCAATCTGCACCATTCACCACCTGCACTCACCTATCACCATCCCACCTTCCTTCCCCAGCCCCACTCCTCCTCTCTGTTTATTTCTGAGCTCCCTTCCCCCTCCCCATTTCTGAAGAAGGGCCTGACCCAAAACGTCAACTTTCCTGCTCCTCTGATGCTGCCTGGCCTGCTGTGTTCTTCCAGCTCCACACTGTGTTGTGTCTAATACTGAATACTGTTTGGCTTTAAGCTGCTTGTTCAACTAAGACAATGCCTACTCAGAAGTACATGGAGTTAACAGAAAGAATCCCAATCCTATTAGTGGATTTTCCCTCAGATTGCATCATGAAGCCAGGCGAAGTGAAAGGCATCAACTGTGCCCTGAGAACAATAAATCTACTTGGATTAGCCTTCAGATTAACAAATCAGATACTGATCTGGTTTCTGAAATTTCACCACCAGGTGTGCCAGCTGACATCTAAGTTCAAACTCAAAAACAGCCAGTTATTACCCTTCAGAACAGTACCAGAAAGAGGAGTAGTTTAACCAGCCATTCCAGTGTGCCCCACATTCAGTTAGGCAATCATTTATATCAATTCAATTCCATTTACCAGTTTACATTCCATTCTGATAACCCATCCTGAAGAATAATCTATCTTGGTTTTGTAACTTGCTAATTCACTTGTACCCTTTTGGGAGAGTTCAGCATTTCTACTACCCTTTTTAATAAAAAGTGCTTCCTAAATTTGCTCTTGAATAGTCAGACTCTGACATTAAGATTATGTCACCTTGATTTTGATTTCATCACTAGAGGAAATAGTCTAACTGTACCCACCCTATCAAATTCTCTTACAATCTTCAACACTTCAATTAGATCACCTTCAAAACACAAGGCAACAAAGGACAAGTTTATGCTACCTATTTTCATACTTTAACCCTCAAAGCACCATTACCATTCTGACGCATTTTCAAGGCTAATGTATCCTTCCCGCAGTGTAGTCCCAAAGTGCAATGCAGTATTCCAAATCATCTGACCATGGTGCTCTAACAGCTGAAGCATCACTTTTTTATTTATTGTATTTTCACCTAACTAAAGTAAATGCAACAATCTTAATAGGATTTATAGTTGTTTAGCAAAAACTCTCCAGTTTTGTTCTCCAGAATCTTGACTATGGTTGACAGAATTTTGAGGCACCCATTACTTCCTTGCCAGTATCTATTCTGCTACTTCATTGTTCCATCTGTGCCTGTGCTTCACTTACCATCCATGAGCCTTTTAGCTTTTCTGCAAGCCATGGGTTATGTATTGCCTCTAGCTCCGTCATGCTTTATATTTTTCTTCATTTTCTGTTTGCTCCATTTGCCTCTCAGCCTTAATAAAATTAGCTCTTCACCTATTCTCACTTAATCCCATTAATTCCCTTGTGTTTTGTTATGGTTTAAATGCATCTTTATTTAAAAACAAAAACCATAGCATAATTAACTAGAAATTATATTACAGTGCAAAACAACATTAGAAAACATCTTGATCCACATGAGTTACTATCCAGAATACATGCTGATTTGTTAGCAGCTTCTCACCACATGTGCACACACTGATCGTACAATTTCAAAAGGTATTTAATCATGGATTCTCTATACCAATAGATCTATGTTAATCTATTACCTAACCAGGTTTCTATCCTACCTGTGCAATAAATAGTCTTAGCAACAGTTGCCATGACAATGCTGGTCAATCCTGTGCCTGCTCCCAGCTCCAGCACTGTGCAGTCTCTGAATAGGTAACTATTATTCAAAATATAATCAGCAAGAAGGAAGGCTCCACGCCATACCTACCGATGAGAAGAGTGCAATGAGAAGGGATTGTTAAAAGAATATGTATAAATATGTATGTATATAGAAATTATGGGATGCGAGCACTGCACCTGTTTTCCAACATCCTCCAAAGTAGTACCCATGGTGTGTTCTGTAGGAAGAAAATAATACAACACATTGTATTCAACGAGACAAACCTCACATGGCATTCATAATACAAAATTAACCAGTCACATCATCAGAACATTAGATAAGGTTGCCAGAATACCAATCATACCTTCCGTTTTAATATGACGGCTATCATGTTCATGGAGATCATAATGCCTTTTCCAGTGCTTATCTACTATATATTAAAAACACAGTCCATCATAAATTTCCATTTCAAATTGTAAATAACTATTATACTATATATTTCCGATCTGTGTGTATATATGTATATACATGTGAAGTAAAATAAAGTTACCATAGTTCCAGAGGACCATAGGGCTGTGCTCACATTAGACAGAGATGCCTGGTGGTGGTTTAACTGGAGGGTTGCCATGCCTCAGGTGAGGAGAGCGGTTTAGAAGGTGGGGCCTTCATGGTAACCTCAGTCAGCACAAGAATTGAACCCACGCTATTGGTATCACTCAGCATCACAAGCAGGCCTGCCAGCCAATTGAGCAGGTGAGGACCTTGCCACCTTCCCACCTCTGCCTTGATTACATTTGGGGTGTCAAGCTCATGGGCAATGGATGAGAACAATCAGAAATGAGCAAGAAGCTGGAATTAGAGGAGCCCACAGATCTTGAGGATTTGTAGGGTTGGAAGAAGATGCCTAGATAGGAAGAGGGCAAGGTCATGAGATTTGAAAAAGAGGTATAAGTATGTTAAAATTGAGGCATTATTAAAATGGAAACCAATTTTGGTCTGCAAGCAGAGTGAATAGGTGAATGAGATTTGAAGAGTTAAGATAAGGCAGCAAAAGTTTAGATGAGAACTCGTTTATGTAGGGTGGACATTGGGAAACTAAGCCACATAGGTGTGTGTCCATAAGTTAGATAATGATAGTTACACCTTGAAATGCAATGGGAGCGGAAACAATATTTTGATAAATGTAGATTTCAAGTTGGTGGTTAATAATGTTGACATAGTGAAACTAGGAACAAATTCATGACCTGGTGCCGATAGGTGAGTTACACCAAAGGTTATTCAACCTGGAGAACATTGAAGTGCGTAATTCCAAAAAAAAAATATATTTTTGTGATAACAAGCATGGGGCTGGATGAACACAGCAGGTCAAGCAGCATCATAGGAGCAGGAAAACTTGACGTTTCGGGCCTAAACCCTTCATCAGAAATGAAGGGTTTAGG
>JAHRHZ010000023.1:36240324-36305795 GCA_024137785.1 Ginglymostoma cirratum | reverse complement strand
TTCTTCATTTCTGAAGAAGGGTCCAGACCCGAAACGTCAGCTTTCCTGCTCCTCTGATGCTGCTTGACCTGCTGTGTTCATCCAGCTCTACACCTTGTTATCTCAGATTCTCCAGCATCGGCAGTTCCCACTACCTCTATTAAGGGATTATCTGTCTTTTGATGGGCGTCTGAACAGAAATTTGCTTTTCAAAGAAACTTAACACTTGAGGAGATTAAAAAGCTTTGAATGGGTTTAATGAGTGGAGAAAAGAAGTGTGTGAATTTTCTTGGATGTTCTTGTTCATGAGTTACTAAAAGCTGGCATACAGGTGCAACAATCATTAAGGAAGACAGTTTGTTGTGCTTCATTGCAAGGGATTGGTATAAAAAGATGTATTCCTGCAACTGTGTATGGCCTTGGTGGAACTGAAGTATTATGTTTGGTGGCCTTTCCGAAGAAAGTATATTCTTGGCACAGAAGGATTGCAGTGGAGATTCATCAGACTAATCCTAGGGGCGACAGGATTTTCTTAAGAAGAGAGATTGCAGAAACTGGACCAGTATTCTCTAATCTTGTTGAAACTTACAAAATTCTTACAGGGCCTGAAAGGATAAATGTACATAGGATGTTGCCTTTGACTAGTGTGTCCAGAACTAGGGAACACAGTTTTAGAATAAGGGACTGGTCATTTAAGACGGAAGTGAGAAGGAATTTCCTCACTTAGTGGATAATCTTTGGAATTCTTTATCCATAAGGTTTGCAGAAACTCAAACATTGAGCATATTCAAGACAGGAGTCAGTAGATTTCTAGAGATTAATAACATCAAGGGATATGACAGTACCCTCGAAAAGTGGCACTGAGGTAGATAATAAGCCATGATCTATCCAATGGCAGAGGAGACTCAATGGGCTGAATGGCCTATTCCTGTTCCTGTGTTCCTATCATGTTTAAGTAATTATCACACAATATCTAATGCAAATTGCTGTGTCATACCTCAAATTGCAATCAACAAGAAAACCTTCCAGGAAAACAAAATATCAGCAGGTTCTTAATTGATTATGGCATATTTAAAACCCAAAGTTCGAATGTCCTTACTGAACAATAATAAACTTTTGAATCGAATATGTCACTGTTTACTGCTCAAGTTATTACTGAAGCATTAAAGGGCACATTGTTACACCTTAACAGCAGCTGGGTAACACTTTAAACTAGACTTTCTACTCGAGTTACATGGCCACCCAGTGAAGCACGAAGGAATTTGATAGAAAATTCTTAGAGAGTCACTCAATCTGCCAGAAATTGCAAGAAATATACAAAAAGCCAACCCATAACATGGGGATGCATATTCTAACTATGGAATTAACAGAAATATTCAAACAAATGTACTTTTCATCATTTGAATCATAGCAATACTGGGCACAAGTTTTCCAAGCTATTCCAGGTTTTCTTTGTTAATGTGTGTACTAGCTCATGTAAGAGACAAAAGGCCAAAAAGCCAATTGATAGTAAAATTGCATATGTTAACTATTTTTGCAAATGTTTAGTTTATCAAGCAGCACAAAGGTGACCATTAGATACTACGTAGAGGTGAACCTTGCAGCCATTCACCCTCCCTCCTTGCCACCGCCTACCCATGCATTGCCCAGCAGTGATATCAGAAACCAGAAATTTGTAATGTGACTAACTGCAGTCAAAATCAGCAATGGTCAAGGGTATACTCTTGTAGCAGGTGAAACTCCCTTCCTGCTAAGGATGCAAAGGAATTCTGCAGCAGTAGAAGAGTGAGGAGATAAAATTGCAAGTGTTACACCTTTTGTGATTGCAAGGGAAAGTGCCATGGCAGGGTAAGGAGGTGTTCAAGTGACAGAGGAGTGGACCAGAGTGTCATGAAGGAGATGGTCTGTGGTCCCCACTCCATGTTCAAGGTTTCAAACACTCCTTTCAGGTGAAGCAGCATTTTAACTGTACTTCTTTCAATCTAGTCTACTGTAACAATTGTTCACAATGCAGTATCCCCTACATTGATGGTGCTTTGCAGAACATCTCCAAATGGACTTTAAGAAAGGCTCTAAACTTCGAGTTGCATGCCATTTCAATATACTATCTTGCTCTCATGCTAACATGCTAAGCCTGCTGCTGTGCTCCAGTGAAGCCCAATGAAAACTGGAGGAACCCGCACCTCATGTGGTACTTACGCATTTGAGAGGCTTCAGGGCACAACACTGAGTTCTCCACCAACACTGTTCTCTGTTTTGATTGTGCACATTCATTGCCCCTCAACACCTGTATCTTATTGGATGAGTTTCCTCTGCACAGAGCTAATATATTTTTTATTGTTAACACCTATTCTTCATCTGTGATTCTCCTCGACTACCATTAGCACTGCCTTTACCTTTTGCTGTGGGTACCTTCACCATCTATTCCACTTGCTTCTCCAACAACATTTTAAAAATCATTTTCCAGCCCTGTTCCATTCCAAAGAAGTCACATTAGCCTCAAAACATTCACTTTTCTCTCTTCACAGATGCTGCCAGACCTGCTGAATTTTTCCAGCACTTAACTGTTTTTATTTCAGATCTCCAGCATCTTTTGAATAAACTACAGTCTGCCCTGCTACATAGTAGACCGTGAACAGGGTGATTATTTTACTCAGTGAGAATATATTTAAAAATTCAACTAAATGATATTCACAATTTCTTCGTAACAGAAAGACCACCCATTTTGCTAGGAGATTCTGAAAATTCAACAATGTGATTTGTTCTGTCCTACAATACGCCCACAGCATGCACAAAGGTTTTTATAGACACTTACCTATTCTGATCTCATTGCAAATACTGCAATCTTCCTCATACTCCTCAGAGGAAAACTCCTCCCCTTTACTTAGGATGGTGGGATAGACTTTCTCTCTCCACAAACTTTTTTCACTACAATGAAGGAAGTCAACAGGTCTCCGAATAACATCCAGATCTCCATCGTCATCTAGCAGAACCTCAGTATGCACTGTGTCTTTTGTCACTTCAAATTTCTTTTCGCTTGCAGTAGCGTTGCTACAACCCATTTGACCAGTTAAAGCATCATCTGCATCAAGTACTCTATTTTCTTCACTGCTGAAATCCCCTAAATCATCTTTGTCACCGACACTAATATTCCATAGGATTTTGAACTTTGACACAAAGACTGCAGAATGAATTAAAAAGATAAATTATATTAGTTTCAAATAGTTAATGTGTAATATCTCATCAATTTCAAAGCATTAATGTACACTTTTCTAACACCAATGATCTATAAATGTCACTTCATGTACTAAAATGATAAAAACAGAGTCATATGAGAGTTGTGACAGCTGCATTCTTGTCTGTTGGATTTGAAATCAAATTCTGCATGACTAGCTACAGATTTTACCAGTTACTGAAATGTTATTACCTGTCAGGGAAGAAAAAGACTTCAATTTAGGCGCATTATACTTTGGAGGCATTTCTTAATATCTTTAATTAAGTATTATCTTGTTATTCTCTGGAGTTTGGAAAAATGGGAAGTGATCTCATTGAAACTTACACAATTCTTAAAGGGCTAAGACAGGGTATACGCAGAATAGATGTTTCTCCTACCCTCATATGACAATCCCTTCACCCCCAGAATCATTCTTGTAAACCTCCTCTAGATCCCCTCTAAACCAGCACATCCTAAATGAGGTATGAGCCCACAACTGCTCACAATATTCTTTTATTCACGCATGGGATGTGGCATCACTAGCTAGGCCAGCACTTATTGTCATTCCTAATTGTCCAAATGGCAGTTAATAGTCAACCACATTGCTGTGGGTCTAGAGTCATGTGTAGGCCAGACGAGTAAGGATGGCAGATTTCTTACCATAAGGTCATTAGTGAATCAGATGGGCTTTTCCTGATAATCGACATTGGTTTCAAGGTCATCGTTAGATTCCTAATTCCAGAGTAACTGTATCGAAATTTCACCATCTGCCCGTATTCCAATAGCAATCAGAACTGAGCCATATACAGCCTCGGAAATACATCTCTGTTCTTTTATTCCAGCCCTCTTGAAATGAATGCCCACATTGCATGTCTCCCTAACTGCCAACTGAACCTGCTTCTTCGCCTCAAGAGAATCCTGAACTACGACTCCTAAGTCCCTTTGTGCATTAGATTTCCAAAGCCTTTCCCAATTTAGAAAATAGTCTACGCCTCTATTCTTCTTACCAAAATGCATAACCTCACACTTTCCCACTTTATATTCTATCTGCTACTTCTTTGCCCACTATCCTAGTTTGTTCAAGTACGTTTGCAGGCTCACTGCTTTCTCAACACTACCTGTCCCTCCACCTATCTTTGTGCCACCTGCAAAGCTAGCAACAATGTCCTCAGTGACTTAGTCCAGATCGTTTATGTATAACATAAACTGATGTGGTCCCAACACAGACCCCTGTGAAAGTCACTAGTTTCTGGCTGCTTTCTTGAAAAAGACCACTTTATCCCCACTCTCTGCCTTCTACCAATCAGCCAATCCTCTATCCGCGTCTTTTATGTTCTTTAAATGAATTGTCCAATTACTTCCCAATCCCCGCTCTTTCCTCAAAGCCTTTTAAAAATATATTTGATTCCCTTTTGAAAGTGACTACTTCCAGCATGTTTTCAGGCATTTCCTTAAAAATCATAACTGTCACTGTAGAAAAAAATAACCATCTCCCCCACCGTTTTTAATTATCTACATTGTGATCAGTGACTTTGTAAGCTGTTGTGCATCTAACAAAAAAAATTATAAGAGAATTGATCTGCAACTAGAAACAATGGAAAAGGTAGAAATTATTCTTGGGTACTGTTTTACTCATATTATTGGAATGTTATCTATTGTTTCATCAGGCTCAACAATATACCAGTAGTGAGAACAGGAAAACGCAAGCGTAATGAGAAATATAAAATAATTCTAAGGCCGTACCTGGTTGTCCAACTGCATTTAGTCTCACCATAAGGTGCCTTGTGTTTGGTGTGTACATGTGAACATCGGAAAGCACTGTTTCACTCTTAAATGTGATAGAATCCATGCATTCTCTCTGTCTGAACTAGCATGGCAGAGTGACAAAATACTGCAAGCACAGAAATAATATCAAAAATTAATAACTGCCCATAACATTTTTAAAGCATGCCAAATAAACACCAAAAATCCACACATTGTTTAGAAAATACTTCTGCTAAAAGTACTACATTCCTAAGATCACAGTTATAATTCCATTTACCAAACAACAGTTGAGACACATTCTGTATACTTTCAGGAACATAAACATTCATAAACATTTAATGTTTCACTTCAGCCATCCAAAAATATTGACAGCAGTTTATTCGAATTGTTATTCTAAAATTAGTACTTCATTATCACTCCCGTTGAAATTCAAGTTACAACATTTCCGAGATTGGAAAACTGCTTCCCAAAATGATAATACCAGCAAATGCTAACTCCATTATAATAGAAATTATCAATGAAATCATTGCTTTCACAGCCATATTAAATTTTGTATTAGTTATTTTCATTGATTATTAGGTGGGCAACCACTTTGTTCCTTTACAAAGTAACCATGAAACTTTACAGTACATGAGGTTAATTTTTTTTTGATAATTTTGCTTTTTTTTGCGTAATCAATAGGTAAGAGGATTGGGACTTAGTCCTCAGAATGTGTTTCTGGTTGGAAGGCTGATGTGCCAGTTAGATCCAACTTGGCACAAGGTAAAACATAATCGCAATTTATTACTAACTTGATGTCGTTGATTAATTTTTGTATGATTTTTTTGTGTGCATAATTGACCTACACCCATTACCCAGTATAAAAGAGATGGAGGGTTCTTGTTGTGCAGAAGTTATGTCTCTACTTTGAGCCATGAAGCTTGGCCTCAAGTCCCACCTGCTCCAGAGGGGTGTAATAACCTCTCTTAACAGGTGCTGAGAAAAAAATCTATCTAAACTTTGCAAAGGCTATTTGGTGCAGTGGTAGTGCTCCTACTTCTGAGCCATGAGGCTCTGCGCTCAAGCACCACATGCTCCAGAGGTGGAGAAATAACACATCTGAACAGATTAAAAATATTTAAAATATATGTTACAAGTTGTTGGATACTACCAGAACACAGATTATGTTCGTATAATTAAGCACAGAACTGCATCTTGGAACTCTGAAACAAAAAAAAATTGCTAGAGGAACTCAGCAGGTATAGCCTCATCGATGGAGGAAAAAAACAGAATCTTGAGTCCAGTGATGCTTCTCCAGAGATTATTTTGTTATATTTTATTGTAGACCATTTCTACAATTTTCAGTCTATTCTATAATACGTTATGATATGTACATAGAAGCCATCTAGTTATTGTTTTGCACAATAGTTTGGTCCCGCTGGTCATGTTAGTGCCAAAACAAGTTTCTCATATCTGTACTTTTTGCAAGAGGACAAGCTGTAAGCCTGGTGAAAACACAGGTGCTCTGAGTCCACCTACTGGTCCTCTTATAACTTGCAGGCCAGAACTCGAGTATCTACAACTGTCACTCTCTTAAGATTGACCCTCAAGTTTCCAGAAATCCATCACGAATGTTGGCAACACTGCAGTGAGCAAACAGGGAGAAATTTTAAAGAAGGTGAAACAAACACAGAAAAGGCTGGAGAAACTCAGCAGATGGGCGGAGAGAAAGAGAAGCAGAATGAACGTTGAGGCCGGCGCGACTCTTCTTCAGAACGGCTTTTTACGTTTACTTTAAAGCAGGTGTGAGATTTTCTGACTGCCTTTGAACATGTCCACCACTTGCTGAAAGGGAAGACATTGACGATGGGGGGGGGGGGAGAGAGGAAAGAGGTCAATTAGAAGCAAGAGATTAAACCTCCAGGATACAAGAGTGAGAGAGAGAAGTAAACCTCCAGGCTCTGTCCAAGCTGGTGTTCCTGGCTGTGAAGTCATTGTGCACCTTACAGAGAGTGACCATTCACCTTGAGTATGTCCCAGATCATGATAGCATCAGGGTTAGGCAGCAAACACGTGCGGTCTCTCTCTCTCACACACACACATATATATATATTTATATTTTATATATATATATATACATACATACACATACACGTTCATAGTATTTTAAAGATGGCAATGCTCAAGTTGATTTCTGACTTGTGACAAGTTTTGGGTTTAACCCCATTTCCAGGCCAGGCCCAGACTCCGGCGCTCGGATTAAAGCCGACAGTCACCTGCAGCAACAACAGGGGCCGGAGGGACATCGACTCCGGACATGGCACCACCAACAGGCCGCAGCACCTCTCCGTCACCCTAATGTTTCCCCCCGGTAACTGGATCCTCACAATCTAGTTCCGGCTGTACAACCTCATTCACCAGCGCGACAGCCTGAGAAAGCCCGCGGAATATCATCATCATCATCATCATCATCGTTGCTATTAGAGATGCTGAGGGACAGGGCCACTGTTCTAACTCTCAGGGAAAGGAAAATACAAAGGAGCATTTCTTATTCAGAAAGTGGTCCACCAATCCCCCACTTCGTGCTGTCTAAAATGACATTAAGCAGGTATTTCAATAGATTATTTTAACACCTAACAACAGGTGATTTGGGGGTCAGGTGAGACCTTAAACGTTTCAGGCCTCGAGCCTTTGTTTTATGTTTTATTTGGCAATGTGGGCAAGCCAGTAGTTTCTCCTGCATTGTCCCAGTACGATTGCAAAATATGGTGCAAGGCATGTCAAAAGTTGTCATATGGGTAGCCTGATATCTGATTGTCATATTAGCAAATATTTTTGTATGTATCTTAAAAGCTTTGGTCTCCTATCTTTACTTATGATTTGTACCAGCTATGATGCTGGAAATTTAGCTGAAAGCTCTGAAGTCACTGTTGTAGAAAACGTATGACAGCAGTTTCACAGCGTTTTGCATATGGTGATGTGATGACTTTCCTGCTCTTCTGATGCTGCCTGACCTGCTGTGTTCTTCCAGCTCCACACTCTCGACCCAGTTATTCTGATTTTGTTGTTTGACAATCCTTCTGGACTGGCTGGGCATCTACTGGAATCAACAACAATTTCCGACTGGCTCAAATAAAGCATTACAGGATATTTAATGCAATATTTTACATGACGCGCCTAGTGTGTTGAGCCAGTTTAGTCCTCAGGAATCATCATTCTTCAATAGAGAAGCACATTTTCTGGGAAACAACATTGTTCCATCTTTTCATGGCAGGGAACTCGGCAGAACAGACTAGAACTACCAGAGGATGCTGCAGACACTGAGTAAGGTTGGTGATATGACTTATCACAAGTAAAATGATTTGAGGTTGAGAGTAACAGCTATATATGGTGTGATAGACAATAAGTTCAGTAGCTGCTCAGTAAGGGAGCAGCAGAAGCAACCAGAGCTGGATTGGAATGGTGAATCATTACACAGCGTATCAAAAGCAGAAAGTGGGGATGGGACAGGATTTTATTTTTGTATCTGTTCAAACAAACAACTCAAATCTAGAACACACACCACACTACAAATTTCTGTGACATCACGTCTGCTGATGTCTCATGCATTAAGCTGAACCAAAGTTGACAAACCCAATTGAGGGATAAATATTGACCAGAATACTGGGGATAACTTTCCTGCTGTTCTTCAAAATAGTAATATGGGTTTCATTGGAACATAGTACTCAGGAGTTGGAGTAGGCCGTTCAGCCCTTTGAGTTTAGTCTGTCATATACAAGCATGGTTTACCTGGTTGTGGTTTCAACTCCACCTTCCTGTTCACCCTGCCCAAAATATGAAGAGATTAAGCTAGGCAATTTGTTGGTTCTTTACCATAATGTGGAATAGGCTAGTAAAGGCTTAATGGGACTCTGGGAATTTGATACGTATGCAGGCAAAGACAGCAAACTGCTGGATATACTTATATGAAGGGTAAGTTCCTTGAAGTCCCCAAAGCCTGTTCATCATCTTTAAGGTGAAGTCAGGAGAGTGATGGAATATTTCCCATTTGCAGCTCCAACAAGACTCATGAACCTTGACATCATTCAGGGCAAAGCAGCCCACTTGATTGGCAGCACATTCACAAACGTTCAGTCCTCCACCACTAACACTCAGTCGCAGCAGTGTGTACCATCTACAAGATGCACTGAAGAAATTCATCAAGGCTCCTTTAGCACCTTCGAAAACCACAACCGTTTTTATCCAGAAGGTCCTGCCATTCACCTCAACATCAATTTCTATTCAAATGATCACTTGTTATTTGCAGCATCTTGAGTGTTGTTTCATCTCTCCTGTGTTGAGAGCGTGGTGTCCCACAGCTCTCAAGAATTCACTTTGATTCTCTTCAGTTTTTTTTTTTAAAATTCAATTCCTCAAATTGTCATTTAGATGTTTGAACTCTAATTCTCTGGATTTTACTCTAATAAGATAGGCTATCAGTCCTGGAATTCCTATTATTCCGAGTAGCATTCTTCATTCTCCCCTCTCAAAAAAAAAGTATCCTAACATTGGATTGAGCATTCAATGTAGCGATGGCACATAAAAGAACAGTTTATCACCTAGTTACTGTGGTATTTCCATTTCATGCTGCAAACCATTTTAGCATCTGATCCTGATTGAAACTGCAGTGCAAGTTCTGCCAGTTTGCCTGCCAATAAGTGCAGTTGACTGAATCAAATTAATTCTACTTTGAATTACAATTAGGTTTTATTGTCACTTTGCATATAAAACTTCACAAGTCACCAATAGACATGTCACTGGTACAAAAACTGTACATAGGGCAACTTGGTATAAAGCTGCAATTTACAATCTGATATTTTGCAGCCTCAATTTGTTATATTCTAGAACTTACTACATGCTGAGTGACATTGACTCTTTCCAACTACTACAAAGCAGTGTGGGAAAATGGGAATGTACGTGTGTGTGAATTATTTTCTGAAGATAGGATTATGTTTGGCTTTGAAGCTCCTTTTGATGCTTGAATAGTGTGTTGATACACGTTAAAACTTTTAACATGGGGGAGAAAATAACTTCTTGATTGAGGCACCGGAAGACTGCTGGTGTGTATAAAACCTTATGTAGCAGTATCAAAACTTTTAATGAGTACAGAAGTGAAATTTGAGATAAAATGCTCAACAGTGCTCTGCAAAGATGCCTTAATCAGTAGTGTCCTTTCTTGCTGTGAAAGTTTTGTAAAAATTTGGGGCTGCAAGAATTTTAGTGAGAGTCAGGGTTTCCTGTCCATAATTTAGAAAGAGTTGAGCAATCAGAAAAAAATTGTAAAACTCATTTGGAAGAGCTGGGTGCATGCCTGTTAATTCTTTAACTTTTTTCATGGGCATGCGATAGGTTGGATAGGGTAGCTGTATCATATGACCCTAGCCCTTGACTGTTGCAAAACATGTATTTCAAAATTTAGTTCTATTATGTATTTTCTGCACAACTGTAGTATATTTGTATTCCACATAGGTATCATTGTCGATCATCCAACTTCACATTAACTTTTACAACTTTAAAAGATAGGTAAAGTTCAATAAAACGAGGTATTGTACAAAATAATTTCCAGTAGTTCAGTGTGAAAGAACATTGACCATCCATGTGATCATTATAATTTCTATAAGTTAAATAATTGAACTATATTATGCACACATTTGTGCAATGCTTTAAATTGTACAAAACTAAACACTACATTTTCAGTAACTTTAAAGTACTGTTTCTACAATGTACAAATTCAGAATTTTAGTTATGCACGAATAAGTATTCATTAATTCATATTATTCTGAGAAGGGATGGGGTTTTGCTACTCCAGTGAATAATCAGGATTATATTGTACAGCAGTAAGACATAAAAACTTGAAGTCCTCTTCCTTGTCAAATTAAATAACTTTTCAGGAAAATGTCACTGGAAATAGTCTAAGAGCTCATCTGAATTTGGTTGCTTCTCATTCAACATAGATAGCTGAGACAAATCCACCAACCTTTTGGAGTCTTTATTTGTCAGAATGCACAATCTCTGTCAGTAACTGAGCAAAGCCTAGAGGCATTCACTGAGTCCTCATTGGCATATTGTTCGCCAATAGATTTGGTACTTAAGACACAAGTTCATTTCCATATAAAGAGATGCTAAATGGACAGATCTATTTGGGTGTCAAAGAATGTGCAGACCTCAGCAGTGATGCTAAATTTAAAAACAAAAGCAAACTAACAGATTAAGTTAGAGAGTGAATGCAGTCTTGTAAATAAATGATAATTTATTACGGAGCTGACTTACAGGATTAACACAAAGCAGTGATTTTAAAAACTGTTAGTTATTTTGTATAACAGCATATCATGCACTTATTTCCTACTGCATGAGATTCTACTTCATAACAACTGTGTAACACACAATGTACGATCAAGGCTACTGAGTCGCATTGACTGAATCAGTCTATTTAGGTTTTCATTGCAAGGTATTCTCCAATTTCGTGGACATCTTGTGAATCAAATTCCACAATTCTATTTTTCCAGAAAGCTAAATAAAATTCATTATAACATATATTATAAGCTATTTTACACATGTTGTCATTTTAATTAAGATAACAAGGTGTAGAACTGCATGAACACAGCAGGCCAAGCAGCATCAAAGGAGCATAAGGCTGATGTTTCGGGCCTAGACCCTTCCTCAGGAATGGGGGAGGGGAAGAGGGTTCTGAAATAAATAGGGAGAGAGGGGGAGGCGAATAGAAGATGGATAGAGGAGAGGATAGGTGGAGAGGAGACAGACAAGTCAAAGAGGCAGGGTTGGAGCCAGTAAAGGTCAGTGTAGGTGGGGAGGTAGGGAGGAGATAGGTCAGTCCAGGGAGGATGGACAGGTCAAGGGGGCAGGATGAGGTTAGTAGGTAGGAGATAGGGGTGGGACTTGAGGTGGGGGGAGGGGATAGGTGGGAGGAAGGACAGGTTATGGAGGCGGGGACAAGCTGGGCTGGTTTTGGGATGAGGTAGGGGGAGGGGAGATTTTGAAGCTTGTGAAGTCCACATTGATACCATTGGGCTGCAGGGTTCCCAAGTGGAATATGAGTTGCTGTCCCTGCAACCTTCAGGTAGCATTGTTGTGGCACTGCAGGAGGCCCAGGATGGACATGTCATCTGCAGAATGGGAGGGGGAGTTGAAATGGTTCGCAACTGGGAGGTGCAGTTGTTTAGTGTGAACTGAGCGTAGGTGTTCTGCAAAGCTGTCCCCAAGCCTCTGCTTGGTTTCCCCGATGTAGAGGAGGCCACAATGAGAACAGCGGATGCAGCATAACCACGTTAGCAGATGTGCAGGTGAACATCTGCTTGCTGTGGAAAGTCTTCTTGGGGCCTGGGATGGGGGTGAGGGGGGAGGTGTTGGGGCAGGTGTAGCACTTCCTGCGGTTGCAGGGAAAAGTGCTGGGTGAGGTGGGGCTGGAGGGGAGTGTGGAGCGGACAAGGGAGTCACAGAGAGAGTGGTCCCTCCTGAAAGCAGATGAGGGTGGGGAGGAAAAAATGTCTTTGGTGGTGGGGTTGGATTGCAGGTGGTGGAAGTGTTGGAGGATGATGCGTTGGATCCAGAGGTTGGTGGTGTAGTACGTAGTGCATAGTGTGAAGTGTGTAAACCCGAAAAATTGTCCCTCCTGCCCTTCCAATGCTGCCTGGCCTGCTGTGTTCCTCCAGTTCAACACTGTATTGACTCTGACTCCATCATCCGCAGTTCTTGCTATCTCCGATTGTCCATCTTTAAACTCTTTATCTCCTCATCACAGCCTACCTTCCAACCTATTTTGGTATCCACAAACTTTCCTATATTACACCCTGTCTCTGCCTGCAGATCATTTATATAGATTTTAAATAGTTTAGATCCGAGAACTCAACCATGCAGCACCCAACTAGTTACAGCTAGCCATCTAGGGAAGGACTAATTTATCCTGACCCTCTGCTTTCTATCAGTCAGCCAATCCTCTATCCAAACCAACACTCAACCTTTAACTCCCTAGTATCTAACTTTCTGGATCAGTCTTTTCTGCAGCACCTTGTCAAATGCCTTCTGGAAGTCTAGCTGTTCCACCCCCACTGGATCCCCATTATCTATCTTGCTGGTTACATCTTCAAAGAACTCCAACAAGTTTGTCAAGCACAACTTGCCTTTCATGAAACCGTGCTGACACTGGTGAATTGAGCTTTGTTTTTCCAAGTGTTCCGTTATCTCCTCGTTTATGATTGACTCCAACAACTTCACAACGACAGAGGTCAAAGTAAATGGGCTATAGTTTCCCACTTTTTTGCCAATCTCCTTTTTTGAATAGGTGTGCCACATTAGCACATTTCTAATCCTCTGGCACCTTTCCAGAATAAAGGGAATTTTGAAAAGTCCTAACTAATGCATCCACTATCTCTGCTGCCACTTCCTTTAATACCCTAGGGTCCTGGTCATCAGATGCCAGGGACTTACCTGCCTTAAATCCCATCAGTTTACTTAATAACTTCTACCTAGTTATAGCAATTTCAACAAACTCCGCTGTAGTACTGTAGTGTTTGGGAAGAAATTATTATCTTCCACTGTGAAAACAGAGACAAAGTTTCAGTTTAGTGCCTCTGCCATTTCTAAATTTCTCATTATTATCTCACCATTTTCATCTTGTAAAGGGCCAACATTTACTTTCACTGTTCTCTTCCTTTTTATGTACCCATTGAAGCTTTTGTTATGAGGATAGAAGGGTCTTTTTCATGATGGCAGCTGGTGACTAGTGGAGTTCCGCAGGGGTCAGTATTGTGACAGCAACTATTCACATTATCCGGATCGTTAATGTATAAAGGAACTGAGGGCATTGTTGCTAGGTCTATAGATGAAACAAAGATAGGTGGAAGGACAGGTAGTATTGAGGAAGTGGGAGGCTGCATGATGAATGGATAAGGAAGTGGCAGTTAGAATACAGTGTGGTAAAGTATGAGCTTATGCACTTTGGTGGGAAGAATAGAGGTGTAGGCTATTTTTTAATTGGGGAAAGGCTTTGAAACTCTGAAGGACAAAGGGACTTAGGAGTCCTAGTTTAAGATTCTCTTAAGGTTAACATGCAGATTCAGTTGGCCGTTAGGAAGGCAAATGCGATGTTAGCATTCATTTTAAGAGGGATAGAATACAACAGCAGAAGTGTACTGCAAAGGTTCTGGTCATACCACATTTGGAACATTGTGTCCAAAGCTGCACACAATCTGTAAGAAAAAAAATGCTGGTCTTGGAGGGGATCCAGAGGAGATTTAGAATAATCATCCCTGGAATGAAGGGCTTGTCATATGAGGACTCTCCGTACTCGATGAAATTTGAAGGATGAGGGGAGATCTGATTGGAAATTAAAGAACACTGAGTGGCCTGGATAGTGTGGGAGATGTTTCCACCAGTAGGACAGACTAGGACCTGAAGGCAAAGTCTCAGAGCGAAGGAATGATCCTTTAGAACTGAGATGAGGAGGAATTTCTTCAGCCAGATGGTGGTGAATCTCTGGAACTTATTGCCACAGAAGGCTGGGGAGGTCAAGTCAATGAGTGTCTTCAAGACTGACATAGATTAGGATAGAAGAGAGGGGATGGCGTTGAGAAATATATCATCCATGATCAAATAACCCAGCAGGCTTGATAGGCTGAATGGCCTAATTTTGCTCCTGTCTTTTATGGTCTTATTAAGGAATTCTTGACTCTTTATTAAGTGCCTTTGAATCTTAATGTTCTCCTGAATCATTGGAACAGGCAGGAAATCAGGGTTCTCTTGCTCCCAGGGCTTCTGTGGTTTTTCTGTTGAGGTCTTATCAACAATAAATTCCCACCTATGCTGTTGGTGCTTAACCTTCAAAGGCAGAGAAGCTACTTCGACTGCCCTTATTAGTCAAACAATCACATGCGCAGAATTTATAAATTACTCTTCAGATTGCATTAATTTAAAACAAGGAACTGAGGTGTATTTCCTCAAATGAATATTTGAAGATGATTATCGGGGATTATTCCATGTGTTACTTTTGGAAACCTTATAGAGTTGGATCATTATCCATAATTATGCAGATAAATTGGTGTGTGATTCAACAAGAATATACATAATTAAATTTAATGAGTTACAATGAACATGATTTAAACCTCACTTGTAAAGTTAGTGTTAGAGAAGAAATTAATTTTTCAATACAAAAAGGAATATATTGCTCATATTTAAATAAAGTTGGATCACCTGAAATAGCCCCTTAAGATCTCTTCAAACTATAAAGGCTTTTTTATCAAATTAATTAATCAGGAAATGGCAATTCAGCTGGAATGACAAAATAGATAAATGCAGCTCATACTAAGCAGGTCTGCTAAATAGAGATACATGTTTGACTAAACCATATATGCAAATCCTACTTATGCATAAGTTGTATTCATACCAATATAAATAAGTCAAAATTGTGAATAGCATTACAATCTAGTTCAGCAGCGGGCACAACACATCCCATCTGCAAAGAAAAGTTTTCCCAAGGTCAGGCATGACATTTTTCAAAGCTGAGGAATAAAAATGAGGGATTATTCTGATTTTTTTCAGCAAGGCAATTGTAGTATATGAGATTCCTGTGTCTGATTTGTTGGAGGTAAGCAGCATGTAAATTTGGTGCTGCCACCTCATTACAATGACAGTAGTGCAAAGTCAAGCATCTGTTGGCTGCTAGCTGCTTCTAGGCTCTTGGAGAGGATGTTTGGTGTTGTCTGTATGCTATCAGATGCAACTAGTCTTTAGCTGTTAAAGGAAGTCAGTCTGTCTAAAGTGGATGTTGCACTGGATACTATTGCTGTCATTGAAAACATAGGAAATGGAAGCACAGAGAAAGAGTTCCAGAGAAATGGATACAGCTAGAGGCATTGAGGATCATATGCCAGATCATTCTCAAACGGTTGTCATTACAGCACATCCACCATTCCTGCACCCAAATACCTTTAGCTATATACAACAACAAAAACAAAGTGGCTGGAAAAGCTGACTTTTCAGTTCTGAGTTCTGAGGAAGGGTCACCGGACCCGAAACATTAACTCTGTTTTCTCCTCCACAGATGCTGCCAGACCTGCTGAGCTTTTCCAGCCACTTTGTTTTTGTTCCTGATTTACAGCATCCTCAGTTCTTTTGGTTTTTACCTTTAGCTATATAGCTATGCAGAACATCTTTCAAACAAAGTGCAATATCATCATTGACATTTTGTCCTCTCACTTGCAGGACAAGGTATTGTACAAAAGAAGGAATTAAAGCTGACTGGGCACCTGTACCTCCTGAGCCCTCTGGAGGAGTTGACTGTCAGGGTCAGGGTGCTGGCTGCAATAGAAGCAGTAGCTAGCATCACTGAAAACATTGTGGATGATGGGATATTCCTGCCTTCCATTCCTTCTCAAACCCCAGCTCATCCTCATCCTGAGATGTGATGGGATGAGCAAGCTACTGCTGGTGTGACCATGGACCTCCTTGCTTTTCACCTCATCCTACTTGCCTCAACTCAATCTTATATGTCTGATTTTCTGCTTTCAGACACTTAAAAACGGTCGACATTCCAGCTATGGTAGCCCCAGGTGGAGGAAAGAGAGAACAACAGCACAGCACTGAAGAAGGAAATTTTCCAAAGTAGGATGTCCAATATCACATCAGCTTATTAAGTTATATGATATGAGGAAGGCCAACAGTCAGTTGATTTTGGGGCACTCAAGATAGCCGCATGGATACCATTCTATACATGTCCATGCTGGAAGCAGCTGAGCAACAAAATTACCAGGTATCTGTTCTGACATCCACATTGAGAATTCTCGATAGCCAGCTTGTGACATGGAGCCTCCAGAAGGATGTAAGGCCAACACAGCCTCATCTCCAGCCTTTGATAATAAAATTCCACTCTCCCTCGATTTTTACAGGTTTGCTTCTATATAATGATATCAAAACTGCTGTGAGTCTCATCCTACAATTGTTGAACTCATTTGATTGTGCCTCAGTGCTCATTGAGTATTCCTTCTTACGACAATGGGATATAATTATCTCCTCAGTGACTTGTTTTGTTTTCAGTGAACATTATTCTATCTGTTCAGAACTACTCTTAAGCTTACTATTCAATAATTTTACTTCTACTGAGTGGAATATCCATAATTCATCGAAAATGGGATTAGAATAGTTATGTGGTTGTTTTTGACTGGTGCAGATTTGATGGGCTGAAGGGCCTTTTATGTGCTGTAGTTCTCTCTGATTTTGTGGTGGGGAGGGTGAGGTAGGAAAGAATCAAGACGTTGGGTGCAGTGATACTGCCAATTTCTTTCAGATTCATGGCTGAAAGCCATATGTTCAGGTCACAGGAGGATACTCTCCAGAACAATGAACACATCTGAGGGTTCTAAATTCATTACAAAATTGTCATGTTAACTGCTGATACTGAACTTGATGGTCAGGTGATCCGAAATAAACAGGTCATTAATTACAGTGAGTTGGACAAAGATTTCCTCATCTCTACTTTATCTCTGGTGTACAGGTGGTAACAAGGCTTGTTGTTGCCTCCTTTTTCCAACCTTGATGTCCGTCTCACCAATCGCATCTCTGTTGGGATTGCTGCCGGCTATCTGTCAAGATGCTGACAGGGCCATGGGACTGGCTTCTTGGCCAATTTCTTTATCATGGTCCCAATAAGCACAGTAAGGAAAATAGTTGTGGACTCGAGGTAGCAATGGTAGCAATCTCAATATCTTCTTCTTGCAATTTATCCCAAATGCTTTCCTTTGTAGGCCTTGCTCTGTACAGGCTTTTCCTTTCTGAGGATCTTCTGCCCTTTTAGGATCCCTTTCTGCCTCATTTGCCTCTCTAGAGCACCACTTCTCTTTCCCTTTTATTTTTGGTGACTCGCCACCTTAACCATATTGTAGTGTGAGCAGTCATTTGTGAAGCTATGAATTTTAGAGGGTAGTCAATGCGTTAGTTAACCATAATGGTTAAACAAATGCTCTGATTGTTTGTTCTGAGCTCATTTAACCTTTTCTGACATCTGTTTGCAGTGGTGAGAGACGTAGCAATGTCACTTGGCTCCATGTGGGCCATGAAGCATTCCTCTGCAGTTTTGTCGAGTTGGGGACCTTTTGCTGCATCTTATTCAGGATGCCAGTTTTATGGGATTTATGTGTTTTTTTTTTGTTACCTTGCAATGTTCTGTTTTATTCCTTATGTGTCTGTACCCAACCCTTCACCTTAAGAAATGTTTTCAAAATGACATGGAAGTTCACAGTTGAGCCATCCATTTCAGGTTGTCGGACAGTGTGCTACACCTTCTTACTTATCTGCTCTAGTTTATGCAGTCAGCATGAGCCATTGTTGGCTTTTTAAAAAGAAATTACAAGCACAATCAATGCAATTGTAATGGACATGTAAGTTAGCTGACCCTTCTATAATATAACAGGAATATTGTCAATTAATCCAGGAAGGCATAGCAATTACAATTTAAAGTCTTAAAGTTGAATACTATTCCTTGAGGGAATGGATTGTTAGTTAGTTAGCCAGCCCCTGAAGGTCCATTGGTGGCTATTCTGCGGTTGCACTGGAATTTCCTAAATTCCTCAAAGAATTCAGCTAGGGCCCTAAACCTCGTATAACAGTTTATAGTCTGCATGGTATAATGCTTCAGTCCTTAGGAAACATTGCATCTTTTGATCTACAATCTGTAGTTGCATGATTATTTCAACCGGAACTACATCTTTACTCTGTATGTTTTTTAAGTGTTTTGTTCTGACTGCATAGGGCTCTCAATCATATCACGCAAAGACATGCCATTTTCTGATGCTGCCTTAATTCAGGAGTTTATCAAGAAATCAAATGTGGAGAGCCAAATGCATTTCAATTTTGGCCAAGTGCTGGTAACTTCAGAATTTTGGGGGAATTATTAATATGAAGCCCGGTAAGATTTCTTGATGCATCTTTCCAAACATGCCTCCTTAACAATGTACCCTATCTGTACTGCATTCCTCACACCTGAATTTAGCCCCATCTTCCAGTTGCTAGTCACTGGATATCCGCTGAAAGACCTGCATCTTGTGCATCCACTCCATCTTTGAAAGCCCGCTGGGCACTTGGACAAACCATAGGCACTCAGAGCGTTGCCCTTAGCAGCAATGAAGCACAGTAACCATAAAGCAATGCTGCTCATGGAGGAAAGTTGGCATGACTGACACTCCCTCAAACATACACAAGGAGTGAAAGACAAGTCTCCAAAAAGTCAGTGGTGGCATACCCTATAGATGAAGGATAAACATACTTTTCCATAAAGTGAGCCAAGCTGCACACCAATAATGAGGGCCATGTCCCCATCATTCATCGGCATTAACATTGGCATTGGCATTACCATCTACATTAGCATCTGCAGCAACTTGGGAATATGCCACACTAGCTGAGTGATCAACACATCACCCTCAAAAGAGAGTGCTGGCTGTGTTCCAACCGCTTTCCCATTCTACATCAATCATTCAACCTTTTATTGCATTCTGCATCTATAGAATGGCAAATGTTGGCAGGGAATGCGGCTTATAGTGGACACTGTTGGCACTGGGACTGCGCTTGCTCGTGAGGACAGATCTCCTGTCCATGGATGGCCTAAAGGGACACCTGACTGTGGCCAAGCCCCTGGGTTGAGCGCAGACTGTGCCAGTCACCGAAGGTAGTTGGACCACCTGACTGGGCTGAAAACTGGCTCCTACCCAGATACCAACAGGGCCATTTGATTGAGTGAAAATGCAATCTGTTTGCTGCACAGGAAAGTGGCACATGCTGTAGGTGTTTGATTGCTGTCTTGGTGTACGTAAAGCAAGATGTTCCCCCACCCTGCAACCACAGGACAGTTCCAAATTGAGAATCATGTCAGGCTGCCTGGCTGTGTGTCTGCACTCAAGTGCACATCAATATAGTATTACTGATAGTGCATTGTGTTGTGCTCACTACACAGTGTGTTTAGCCTTTATATCCCACAAAGGACTGTGAGTCGATTCTTAAGAGTAATGTGAAATGATCTTTATTGGTTATAAAACAATCAATACTGTAATAATGATTATGCTACAAACTAACAATTAATACTATAAATCTGACAACTAACGATGTAAATCTAAGTCAGTATCTCGTACTTTAACTTAACATGGAATGGTCAAACATTACCACACAAGACCTTGCCCTTGATCCACATGGTGATGGTCATCTGGTCTCCCTCTCCCGGTGGTCCCAAGGATGCCTCTTCTTACGGTGGTTCGTCTTGGGTTACAGTTCCCGAGGGTACTGTTGTGGTGATTCTTATCCTTGGAAGCTTCCGCACCCCTTTGGGAGGAGCTTTGATTCCCACCAATGATCGATCAGGAATCGATCCTCTTGATTGACTGGATCCAGTCAGGCAGTGCCATGCGGATGGTGGGGTGGTCTTTGGTACTCCATTTCTGAAAGTGTCAGAGGCATGTAAGTCAGGTGGGCTTCCCAGATAAGAGTGTGAGATGTCCCTTTGTTCCAGAAACAGCTGGATGTTTCCTATTGTCCTGGTAAATAGACTTAGTCAATTTTATTTGTGCTATCCGCAGCTGCAGCCTGCCTTTCTGGGTCTGCAGCTTGTTTATTTCAGTATCTTTGCTTCGATACTTTGGCCAATGCTTGGCTTAATTTCCCAGCATGCTTGGTGTATTATCCGATTCTGCCATTTTAACTGGCCTGTCTGGCTACAATTGGCAGTTCAGCCAAAGCCAAAAGCTAACTAGCATGGTACAGCAAGGTAAGGCATATCGGTAGGCACTAAGTGAGTTAGAGCTAAGACTGGAAATAAGCAACTCTGAGAGGCAGCCTGACCCAATCCATGAGCTGGATACTTGTCCACATGTGCAAAGTGCCCTTAACAATCAAAGGGAATCAAAGCTCCTCCCAGAGGGGTGCGGAAGCTTCCAAGGATAAGAATCACCACAACAGTACCCTCGGGAACTGTAACCCAAGACGAACCACCGTAAGAAGAGGCATCCTTGGGACCACCGGGAGAGGGAGACCAGATGACCATCACCATGTGGATCAAGGGCAAGGTCTTGTGTGGTAATGTTTGACCATTCCATGTTAAGTTAAAGTACGAGATACTGACTTAGATTTACATCGTTAGTTGTCAGATTTATAGTATTAATTGTTAGTTTGTAGCATAATCATTATTACAGTATTGATTGTTTTATAACCAATAAAGATCATTTCACATTACTCTTAAGAATCGACTCACAGTCCTTTGTGGGATATAAAGGCTAAACACACTGTGTAGTGAGCACAACACAATGCACTTTCAAAGCTAGTTGCCAGTGTGCCCTGCAATTCAAGCCTGTGCTTCCTAAATGACTTGTAAATGGACTGGAGAAGTGCCATAATGGTCATGAGGGGTTGACAGATGTCGGATACCAGTGTTTTTGGACAAGGGGTTTGTGCAGCTGGTGCCTGTGAATCGTGTCTCGAGATGCTGTTTGGTGCTGAGCAATGAAATTACCAGGTAACTGCTCTGACCTCCACATTGAGATTCTTGATATCCAGCTTGTTGTATGCATGTGGTAAGATAGGAAGCTGAGTATTAATGAGGTCAGTTGTAGCATTAGTTACGTGCTTGATAAACTGTAACCCCCTTAATTGGCTATTCTCTGCCGCCTAGCAGAAATCTGCCTTGCCTGTCAAGCCTACTCTGCCATTTAATATGTTCATGGCTGATCAAACACTTCAATGCCTTTAACTTACCCCATCCCATAACCTTTTACACCATTGGGAATCAAAGATTCATCAGCCTCTACATTAAATATACTCAAAATTGTGCTTTCACGGCTTTCTGAGGTAGAGATTTCCAAAGATTCACCACCCTCTGAGTAAAACCAATTCTCCTTATCTTGATCCTAAATGGTAGCACCTTTATTTTTAAATCGTGATCCCCATTTCTAGACTCCCCTTCCAAGGGGAACATCACACCTGCATCTGCATTGTCTATCCCTTTAAGTATTTTGTAAGTTTTAATGAAATCACCTCTCATTCCTCAAAGCTCAAGAGAAAACAGACCCAGTTTGCCCAATCTCTCTTCATAGGACAGCTAAACAGAACTGATATAATTTGAAAGATTTATTTGCACAAGCATTATACTTAGTTATCTTTATACGCTATGTACATACATTCTTATATTTTATATATAACTAAATCTCTTGTAACATTGAAAAGGGAGACCAATTCTAAGGCCTGGTTTTAAAATTGGCTGCTTAGTGGGAACAGAATGCGTAAGTAGTTAAAATTATGAAGATTCACTTAAACCCACCATTGCTATATCAACATGAGATTCAGAAGGTAGCTGGAAGCGAATATGAATCATTCATTGGACCTCAGGCCAACTTTAAGTGGGTTAGTCAGAAACCTCACTGTGTGGAACACTTGCTGAGTGAAATGTTTGGAATTGCTCACACAAACTGACTTGACTGGAGGTTTGCAGATACTCATGTTATTTGAGTCCGTATGCCACTTTTGATTGGTGCCAATCAAAGACAGTTCTGAGCTTCCAGTTTGATTATTTCAAGTTTCTTTTCTACTTATTTAAGCACTCATTGTGTATCATGGACTCTGCTTTTCCTTCTGTCTTCCGGATGTATGAATAGTTGAGAAACAGCCAGTGACAATAGCCTCAATAACATGGAGAATCAGCAGTTGTGCCTGTTTATAGACAGGAGTTAAAAGTGGTGTTACTCAGATCCTCCAAGACTTCACAAACTTTGTTACACCCCGCATCCCTTTACGATTGCTAATAAAACCATTCAGCCAACTTTCATATCATTTTTTTTTGACAGGGCACACTAAGAAGCTGTAATGAGAGCAACCCATGTAAAAGCATTGCGAATGAAATAAAGGCTTTGGACTTTGCTGTGGGAATAATGATTAGGCTATAAATGATTTCCATCACTGCACAAATGTACAATTAACCTAGCATGAAACAAAATGAGAAACCAAAACATTAAGAGTTCCATTCAGAACCACATGATTCAACCTGTTGTGCATAATGTTCACAGTTTCTTTATTGCATCAAGGAGACATGCAGGCAAACAGCATCTTTATGCAATTCCAAAGACATTCAAGTAATAAAGAAAAAAAGGCATTTATGTAATGCCTTTCCCATCCTTAATGTATCTTAAAGTGATTCACAGGCAAATAATGAATAATTGTTATTAAGGAAACGAACATGTCAAACATTATGTGCATAGCAAATTTCATAAACAATAATGGAATAAACACATGCTTACTCTGTTTGACAAATGTTGGTTTGTTGAAATATATTCACTCACATTATAAATGTTGATTAATACTATGAAGATTTTGCTCAATTATCTTTAAGGGTGCAATAAGATCCTACTGAAACATTTATCTCCCTCAGGAGCTTAACTATGTTGGAGAGGTTTGTGCTACTGAAATTTATTAGAAGGAATAAGTTTAATGATCTTTCTCAATATGTATTTGATGTTACTTCACTGAGTTGTTGGATTTCTTTGGGAAACTTTTAACTATCTGTATGCATATGCTTGTAATAGTTGTAATAATGCTGTCAATAATATAAATTAATTAACTACAGTCAAGTAAGCAATTGACACTGAGAACAAGTTCTGTTTCCATATATCAATTTTATTATTTCTGTCATTTTCCAAGGGGAGATATGTTGGATGTATTTATAATTTAAATTGAATGGTATCATTGTTATTCATTTTGTGAAAACAGCACAAAGTGCTTGTCAAAAATCAATCTTCGAAGCAGAAAAAGATCTGAAACACAGAAAATCAAAACAGGAATAAGCTATTTGGCCCTTTGAGCCATTCACTATGATCGAGGCTGATTATCCCCTGATCCCGCTTATCCTTTGATTCCTTTAGTCCCAAGAACTATAGCTATCTCCTTCTTGGAAACATTCAATGGTTTGGCCTCAACCACTTTCTATGGTAGAGAAATCCATAAGATCGATACTCTCTGGGTGAAAAAGTTTCTCCTCACCTCAGTCCTAAGTGGCCTAAACCGTATCCTTAGACTGTGACGCCAGTTCTGGACTCCTTGCTCATTGGGAGCATCCTCCCTGCAAATATCCTGGTCTAACCCTGTTAGAGATTTACAGGTTTCTATGAGATCTCTCACCTCAGTCATCTAAACTCCAGTAAATATGGTCCTAACTGATCCAGTCTGTATCCATATGTCAGACCTGTCATCCCAGGAAGCAATCTGGTAAACCTTTGTTGTACTCTCTTCATAGGCACAATATTATTCTTCAGATATGGAGACCAAAACTGTTCACAATACTCTACGTGTGGTTTCATCTAGGTTAAGACCATAAGACCATAAGACATAGGAGTGGAAGTAAGGCCATTCGGCCCATCGAGTCCACTCCGCCATTTAATCATGGCTGATGGGCATTTCAACTCCACTTACCTGCACTCTTCCCGTAGCCCTTGATTCCTCACGAGATCAAGAATCTATCAATCTCTGCCTTGAAGACATTCAACGTCCCAGCCTCCACTGCGATCCGTGGCAATGAATTCCACCGGCCCACCACTCTCTGGCTGAAGAAATGTCTCCTCATTTCCATTCTAAATTGACCCCCTCTAATTCTAAGGCTGTGCCCACGGGTCCTAGTATCTCCACCTAACGGAAACAACTTCCCAGCGTCCACCCTTTCTAAGCCATGCATTATCTTGTAAGTTTCTATTAGATCTCCCCTCAACCTTCTAAACTCTAATGAATACAATCCCAGGATCCTCAGCCGTTCATCGTATGTTAGGCCTACCATTCCAGGGATCATCCGTGTGAATCTCCGCTGGACACGCTCCAGTGCCAGCATGTCCTTCCTGAGGTGTGGGGCCCAAAATTGGACACAGTATTCTAAATGGGGCCTAACTAGAGCTTTATAAAGTCTCAGAAGCACATCCCTGCTTTTATATTCCAACCCTCTTGAGATAAATGACAACATTCCATTCGCTTTCTTAATCACAGACTCAACCTGCAAGTTAACCTGTAGAGAATCCTGTACTAGCACTCCCAGATCCCTTTGTACTTCGGTTCTGTACGGTTACAGCAAGACATCCCCGTTCCTCTACTCAAATCCTCATGCTATGAAAGCCAACATGCCAATTATCTTCTTCACTGCTCGCTGCAGCAGCATGCTTACTTTCAGTGACTGGTGTACAAGGACAGCCACGTCTCATCAGACCTCTCCCTTTCCCAATAGTACCACCATTCAGATAATAATCTGCCTTCTTGTTTTTGCTACCAAAGTGGAGTTAATTTCAATTAAGTCTATACTGTTCCAACATATAAAATGATGTTACATTAAAGTTTGGTAAAGTTTGATAAAGAAATAAAAAGGCTTCATGGTAGACTTGCACAGCTGGGCAATGTATTTATAGTACAACCATGACTAACAAAAGTGCTGACATGTGAAAGAGTTTCTTGCTATTCCACCAAGTGGCAGCATGCCATTTAATCCTAATAATAAAATTCGAAGCTTTACACATGTAAACAAACTGAAGCAGCCAACTACAATTCAGAACTGCATTGCAAACTGTGTCATAGTGAAAAAATCTGTGTTTAATAACGATATGCTGGTAAATGTTATAAAAGCTTATCTATTTAATATGTCTGGAAAATACTTACAGTACTTTGTTTTCCAATTTCTTTTCTTGGAAATTTATCCCATTATCACTTCATCTCTTCAAAAGGTGGCACAGTGGCTCAATGGTTAGCATTGCTGCCTCAGAGTGCCAGGAACCCATGTTCAATTCCATTGTTGGGCGACTATCTGTGTTGAGTTTGCATATTCTCCCTGTGTCTGCATGGGATTCCTCCGGGTGCTCCGGTTTCCTCCCACAGTCCAAAGATGTGCAGAGTAGGTGGATTGGCCATGCTAAATTGCCCATTGTGTCCAGGGATGCTTAGGTTAGGTTACTGCTTAGGGTGAGACATGGGAAATGCAGGAGTAGAGGAATGGCTCCGGGTGGGATGCTCTTTGGAGGGGTGGTGTGGACTTGTTGGGCTGAATGGCTTGTTTCCACACAGGTACTCTATGAATTCTCTTTTAAAGAAAATCATTGACTCATTGTTGAGATCCAGCCACTTCTTCAAAACAACCATTATGCATTTGAGTCTTGAGAGTGAATATCAGAAGGATACTCGACTGAATGTCAATGAATAATGAACAAGCACAGGAATTTTAGCCAATTTTCCCTGCAGTAAATTAGTCTTAAATCCACTTGCATAACCTGACTTGGTGGTTGAAGTGCAACTGGCTTGGATGAAACGCTTATAGATAGAATTTGGAATAATGGCTGTCTGTGATTATGCTCATTACTACATTCTCAAGGTTCAATGTAGGAAACAAAGGGCCACAGAATGATGTTAAAGTGATCTTTTCACCTCATTAACCTAGCTCTATCAGGATGTCCTTTTCAAAATAATAAGAAGTGACTATATACTGTCATGCTTCAAATGTTGGACAGAGCTGATAGAACACAAATTCAATTGAAAAGTGGCAATTATAGTTTATAAGAAATCTTTGTTTAGTTGATTAATCCTTTTGAAACTGATCCATGCAGTTCATATTATCACTATGACTAGTCAAGCAATTTGAAGTAGGGTTTCACATTATAGTTTTAGACTGTCAAAAACACATTTGAAGTAAGCCCCAATTCAATAAAGAAGAAAGACTTCATTTATACGGCATTCTTCAAGACCAGTTGATGCCTTAAATTAGCTCTACTGCTAATGTATTACTCTTTGAAGTGTTGTAATGTGGGGGATGCTGGTTTGTTAAGTTCAGCTGGCTGGATGGCTGGTTTGTGATTCTGAATGATACCAATTGTGTGGGTGCAATTTCTGTTACTGTCTGAGGTTACCATGAAGGATTACCTCTCCCCTTGCCTGAGGTGTGGTAACTCTCAGGTTAAACCACGATGGTCTCTGTTTAGTGAGCGAGCAGCGCTCCAGTCTGTTAAGACTATGATGACTTTACCTTACCATTTAATCCTGGGGAGAAATCAGCCGATTTGCACTTAGCAAACTCCCACAAATAGCACTGTGATAGTGACCAGACAATCAGTAATTTGTGATGTTGATTGAGGGATAAATATCAGTCAGGACACCAGGATGACCCCCTTGCTCTTCTTCAAAATAGTGCTGTGGAATTTTTTACACTGTCCCAAGTGGCCAGGCGTAGCTTTAGTTTAACATCTCATTTGAAAGACAGCAACTCTGGAGTGAAATAACTCTTCAATTTGACACTGGAGTGTCGAACTTGATTTTTGTGCTCAGGCGTCAGAACGGGACTTGTACCTGGAATCTTGATAAAATCACAGCTGATCTTTTACCTTAGCGACACCGTTTCTGCACTGTTCCCATATTTCTTGATTCCCTTTGTATCCAGAAGTCAGAAAATCTGCATCAAGTGATCTATATGGACTTCAGTAAGGTGTTCGACAAGGTTCGCATGGTAGACTGGTTAGCAAGGTTAGATCACATGGAATATGGGGAGAACAAGCTATTTGGATACAGTACTGGCTCGAACGTAGGAGTCAGAGGGTGATGGTGGAAGATTCCTTTTTGGACTACAGGCCTGTGACCAGCGGTGTGCCACAAGGATCAGTACTGGGTCCACTGCTTTTCATCATTTATATAAATGATTTTGATGTGAACATAGGAGGTAAAGTTAGTAAGTTTGCAGACGACACCAAAACTGGTGGTGCAGTGGACAGTGAAGAAGGTTACTTCATAGTGCACCAGGACTTAGAGCAGATGGGCCAATGAGCCAGGGAGTGGCAGATGTAGTTTAATTTAGATAAATGTGAGGTGCTGCATTTTGGGAAGGCGAATCAGGGCAGGACTTATACTCTTAATGGTAAGGTGCTGGGGAGTGTTGCTGAACAAAGACACGTTGGAGTTCAGGTTCATAGTTCCTTGAAAGTGGAATTGCAGGTGGACAGGATATTGAAGAAGGTGTTTGGTATGCTTTGGTCATGTTGTGGCTGTAAAGGACATTGGTTAGGCCACTTTTGGAGTACTGCATTGAGTTTTGGTCTCCTTGCTATAGGAAGGATGTTGTGAAACTTGAAGAAGTTCAGAAAAGATTTACAAGAATGTTGCCATGTATGTAGGGTTTGAGCTATAGGGAGAGGCTGAATAGACTGGGGCTATTTTTCCTGGAGCATCAGAGGCTGAGATGTGACCTTAAAGAGGTTTATAAAATCATGAGGGGCATGGATAGGGTGAATAGCCAAGATTTTAGCCCCAGGGTGGGCGAGTCCAGAATTAGAGGACATAGGTGTAAGGTAAAGGGGAAAAATTTAAAAGGGACCTAAGGGGTAACTTTTTCATGCAGAGGGTGGTGTGTGTATGGAATGTGCTGCCAGAGGAAGTTGTGGAGGCTGGTACAATTACAACATTTAAAAGGCATCTGAGTGAGTGTATGAATAGGAAAGGTTTAGAGGGTTATGGGCCAAATGCTGGCAAATGGGACTGGATTAATTTAGGCTATCTGGTCAACATAGACGAGTTGGACTGAAGGGCCTGTTTCCATGCTGTACACTCTATGATTCAATACCAGTGCTTTTAAGAATTTTATATTCTGTGAGATCTTCTCTCATCCGGGGGAGGCAATAGCCTAGTGGTATTATCGTTGGACTGCTAATCCAGAGACCTAGACAACGTTCTGGGGACCCGGGTTCAAATCCCGCCACAGCAGGTGGTGGAATTTGACTTCAATAAATATAATGACGACTATGAATCCATTTTTGATTGTTGGAAAAACCCATCTGGTTCACTAATGCCCTTTAGGGAAGGAAACTGCCATCCTTACCTGGTCTGGCCTACATGTGACTCCAGACCCACAGCAATGTGGTTGATTCTTTGCCCTCCGGGCAATTAGGGATGGACAATAAATGCTGCCTAGTCAGCGATGCCCTCATCCCATAAATGAATAAAGGAAAAACAATTCTTCCTTACCTCGGGGGAATATAGGTATAGTCTGCTCAATCCTTCCTGATACAACAAACCCCTTAGTTAAGGAGACCAAAACTGCCCACAATACCTTTGTGGATTCACCAAGAACGGTGAATTATGAATTGTAAGAAACCAGTTCTACATATCCGTTTCACCATAATTAGAGTAGTTGTGGCTTGAGATGTTTAGAATCTGTAATTCCTGCCCATTGTTGGCACCACCCTCCAATTGGTGTTTTTTTTAAATATAAATTCTTGGAATATGAGGATTAGTGGCGAAGTGGCCATCTCTAATTGGCCTTGAGACAGTGCTGATGAGTCACCTTCTTGAATTGCTCAATCTATTTGGTGTTGGAACACCCACTGTGCTGTCAGGGAGAGAGTGCCAGAACTTCAAAAACAGAATTCTCACCTTGTGACAGTGAATGAACTGCCCTATAGTTCCAAATCAGGACGGTCTGTGGCTTGGGAGAACTTGCTGCTGGTGGTGTTCCCATGCATCTGCTGCCCTTGTTATTTCCAATGAGTGCCACCTATATGCAGTGCATCTTGTAGATGGTACACACTGCAGCCATAATATAACAGTTTCTGTACTTTGTTGTTGCGGACTGCCCGTTTGCAGTGTATTCTTGCATTCTCTGACTTTCTTTCAAAATGAACAGTCTGCTATATTTTCGCTGAACTTTACTTGCCGCGGTGATTAGTGCTAACAGCTTTATCGATGTTTCTTTTTACCCGAATAAGGTCAACGCGCTGGGCAGTTATTAATGACCGACTCGAAGATTAACTGCCTAAGAGGGGAAGTGTTGTGTTAGGACCCAGCTGCTACTGTTAAAATTCTGAATGTCGTTTAAAATTATTGAAACAAAACAAATACCAAAGATTTATTTTTGGTGTTAAAATTAATCCCCTTAAAAATACGAGATGCGTACCGATCCTCCCCTTAAAGACGATTGCATCTTTTTACTTCTGAACTCGACTGATGTGCAAACATGCCCTCCATTATAACTTTCTTAATGAATCTTTAAGCTGTTTCTTCATCCCCAGACACCCGTTGTGTTTTGTTAGAATTTTCTCTGTTTATTTTGGATATACCACATTGTCTCTCTTTTTACATTTCCTTCATTACGGCAGTGCTGCGTTTTCTTTTCACTGGGAGGCTGCAGAAATATTTTAAGCAGGACCTCAGTATGTAGGGTAACAAGGTGTGGAGCTGGATGAACACAGCATCCAGCATCTGCAGTACCTATTATCCCTAAGTATGTAGCACTGCTGTCAAACACGAGATCACGACCCCTCCGTGTACCTTTCTCTCTCTCACGCACACAAACGGAGAACACAACTGAAAAGTTTCTCGCTTTGGGGCATTTTAGGGCTTTTTGAGTCAATAATGTGGGATTTTCACTAAGAGAAATGTAAGTAAATGTGATTGACTTCTTATCCGAGAGATGAATACACACACACATCCGCAACTTCACTGAATTACGTCTTGAGATACATTTCGTCTTCAAGCCGTGGCGAATAACAGAAGCCGAGAGAGAGAAAGAGACAAGGACCACCCGGAACAAAAACATCGCTATTATCTCGCCCGAAACAAGCATGAGGCAGGAGTAGCATCATTGTTGGCTCTCCGGGAAATCGACCCAGACACTGGAGGGAGTACGGAGTGAGGCATCCTGCTCATTGCTCATTCCCCGGGATGAAGTTAACATTTGGCGTGCTCTCCGTGTCTGTTGCTTTGACTGGGGCGATAAGCTTCGTGTTCCTGGTGGTAGCAATTGGGACAGATTTCTGGTACATTATCGATGCCTCCAAATTACAAACCTCCTCCAATTCTTCCGACCAACTCAGTTCCCATTCTGGGCTTTGGAGAACGTGCAAATGTAAGACTACCGTGACAGTTTAAATTCTGGAGAAATTTGAAATACTTTCTTATTTAGATTTTTAAACAAACGTTGATAATATAAGAAATATTTGCAGTGATTCATAAAACTACCAACAACTGCAGGATAATAATCGATCTGAGTTTTTTTCTCCCTTGTGCAGTCTGCTTTCTGTCTAGCAGCGAGCCTAATTATGCTTCTTTACCTTGTGTTTTCGTTTACAGTTCAAAGCAAATGTTTCCATTTAATTAATCCGTTCTGGCAAGGAGACACAAACTTCACAGCCTCGCAAAGACAACTACTAAGTAAGACTCGTTATGTGTTCTCTTAATGTTCATTTAGAACAGCGTGTGAAGCAACCTGTTGTAGTCATCAACCGCAATGCACAGGGCACGTTATCAGCCCAAGCCGTCAACACAAAGTATGGAATCGTGATAGGTATTTAAAGTAAAAGCTCATACCCTTTTAGGTGATAAATTAAACATTAGATTCCCGTGAGGTGCTGTACAAGGCTAGGAAATAAAAAATGTCAAGAACTGTCTTATAGCCTAAACGGGCAGAAGCAAACAAAAAAAATGGGAAAATGCTTTTTAAGATTTGATAAGAAATTGAAGACATTTGCAAATATCTGTTCCGAAAAAGAATGTGTAAAATTTTGCTGGCTGAGTTGGGGTTTGCATGAAAAGTAAACTTCAAGATGCTGTTCAGAACTACGATTAATTTTTACTGGGAAGGATAATATTTGGATGGATGGTGCAACAGGTTAACCCAACACAAGACTTTCCAGTCACGCAAGCTGGATGAAGCTCCTTTATAGAGTGTGCTGCGCGCTTGTAGGAACTCAGATGCACAGTACTCTCGCCAGCATCTTATAATACCAGAACCATACAGCCTAGTATAGGACCTGCACATGATGAGTTTGGGTTTAGCTAGTCCACTGGAAGTTCAGTATCTGATTCACATGTAACCAAAGTATCATAACCCTTTAAAAGGGGCCATTGGATAATATTTACTTATAAAGTGGAAAATGACCTCTTCATTCTTTCCAAAAGAAATTTGTCCAGACACCACTACCTAAAACAAAACCAGAAATTCCTGGAGAAACTCAGCAGGTCTTGCAGCATCTGTGGGGAGAAAACAAAATTAACATTTCAAGTCTTGTGTGACTCATCGTCAGAACTCTTCTCCAGCAATTTATGTTTTTGTTTCTGATCTCCAGCACCCACAGTTCTTTATTATACTTCACTGGTTTGAAAGGCAATTATTTCCAGTCAGTGGCAAGTAAGTGATCATGGCAGATAATATTTGTAAGTTAATTTCATCATTTTAACATTTCACTTCATATAGGAAATGCTTATTTTAAGAGATCAGTGGAGCATCTGAACTATGTTAAATGTTTTAGGTAATATACACAATTTATTTGTGATTATGACTGGAATAATATACTGAGCCCAAATAACTATCAGTAGATTCTAAGCAATGCTAGTCTGTTGTGATGTGTAAATTTTCAGTCATTATTAATCTTTTAAAAGGTGTTACTAGCTCAAAAATTAAGTGCCATGCAATAGGCTAAAGAAATTGAAACCAATAACAAATATTATTTCTAGGACAACACAAGTCTTCTGAATACATTTTAAGACATATGTTGTCTCTTATAACACAATATTTTTTATTTCTAAACCTGCCTGTCTTGGATGCAATTGTTTGATAAGCTTCTTCACATTATTCAGAGGATAAAATTCAAATCTTTCCTGGTATAGGTGATTATTTTTTCATCTGTAGCTTTCAGTCTCTCTCACAAACTGGCCTTTCTCTATTATATCAATTTTTGCATCCTGCTCTGTATGTTCTCATTATGTTATAATCAGGCTCATTATTTTCCAAATCTGAATTTTATGTTCTTCACAGTTTTATTCTTCTAACAATTTATAAAACCTGAGTTGCACATAGTCTTTGTTTTCCTGGTTTACATGACTCACAGTGTCCTATGAACTTTGGTGACCATGGTGGACCATTCAAAACGTTGAAGCTTAAATTAAACCTAAAATAAAATAATAAGTGAATGGAAATTGTCAGCATTATTATAGCTTTATTATGTACTTTTTTCTTCTGTGGCTAATGTTATTTCAGCAACCTTTTAATCTTTATCTTACTCTGTACCAGATTATACCTGATAGAGTATGGCCTAATCAGATTGGACATCAGTCATTGTAACGAAGGAACATAGGTACAGGATTAGGCCATTCACCCATTGAGTCTGCTCCTCCATTTAATACAATCATGGTTGATCGAACACTTCAATTCCTTTCACCCACACTATCCCCATAACCTTGTGCAATTGGTAGTCAGAGAAAACTATCAAACTGCACTTTTAAATCCGTTCTCAAACATTAAGCTTTCATAGCTCCATGGGTAGACAATCCTAAAAATTCATAAACCTATGGTCTTGATCTTAAATAGCATTGATTTTATTTTATAAGTTGTCTGCTTGGTTCTAGACTCCCAAACCCAGGGGAACATCTTAGCTGCATCTACCTTGTCTGTCCCTTTAAGTATTTTGTAAGTTTTAGTGAGATCACCTTTCATTCTTTGAAACTCCAGAGAAGTTAAAGAAACTACTTGCCCAGTTTGCCCAGTGTCTCTTCATAAGACAGTCCCATTTTCCCAGAAACAAATCGAATGAGCCTTCATTGCTTTCCTGAGGTAAGGAGACCAAAACTGCACACAAGTACTCTAGGTACAGTCTTACCAAAGAAGCAAGACTTTACAATTCCTGAACTCAAATCCTGTTGCAATAAAGGTTAACATTCTATTAGCCTTCCTAGTAACTTGCTGCACCTGCATGCTCGCCTTCAGTGAATTATTGCTGAAGACACTTTCCAACTTCTCAACATTTAAGGACTACTCTGCACATCTGTTCTTCAGATCAATGTCATAACTTCACATTTTCCTCTTTATATTTCATCTGCCATATATTTTCCCATTCACTGAGCCAGCCCAAATCCTCCTGAAACTGTTTCATATCTTCCTCTCAATCTTCCATGCATTCTTGCTTAGCTTTGTATTATCAGCAAATCTGGAAAAATTATAGTCGGTCCCTGTGTCCAAATCATTGATTATATATCCCCAGTAGTCACATTCTGCCAAAAAAATGACTAATTTATTCCTACTCTCTGTTTTCTGTATGTTTGCCAATCTTTAATCCATGTTAACACATTACCTCAAAACTAATATGCTTTAATTTTGATAACCGACCACCTTATCAAAGGGTGACCTTATCAAAAGTCTTCTGAAAATCCAAGTGTACCTCATCTACTTAGGGGGTAAGTAACATCCTTAAAAAAAACTCCAAGTTTATCAAAGACAACAAGGTGTGGGGCTGGACGAACACAGCAGGCCAAGCAGCATCATAGGAGCAGGAAAGCTTGATGTTTCGGGCCTAGACCCTTCATCAGAAATGGGGGAGGGGAAGAGGGTTCTGAAATAAATAGGGAGAGAGGGGGAGGCGGATAGAAGATGGATAGAGGAGAGGATAGGTTTAGAGGAGGCAATCAAGTCGAAGAGGCAGGGATGGAGCCAGTAGAGGTGAGTGTAGGTGGGGGATAGGGAGGAGATAGGTCAGTCCAGAGAGGACGGACAGGTCAAGGGGGTGGGATGAGGTTAGTAGATAGGAGATGGGGGTGGGGCTTGAGGTGGGAGGAGGGGATAGGTGAGGGGAAGGACAGGTTATGGAGGCGGAGATGAGCTAGGCTGGTTTTGGGATGCGGTTGGGGGAGGGGAGATTTTGAAGCTTGTGAAATCCACATTGATATCATTGAGCTGCAGGGTTCCCAGGCTGAATATGATTTGCTGTTCCTGCAGCCTTCGGGTGGCATCACTGTGGCATTGCAGGAGGCCCAGGATGGACATGTCGTCTGAGGAATGGGAGGGGGAGTTGAAATGGTTCGCGACTGGGAGGTGCAGTTGTTTAGTGCGAACTGAGCGTAGGTGTTCCGCAAAGCGGTCCCCAAGCCTCCGCTTGGTTTCCCCGATGTAGAGGAAGCCACAACGGGTACAGTGGATGCAGTATACCACACTGGCAGAGGTGCAGGTGAACATCTGCCTGATGTGGAAAGTCTTCTTGGGGCCTGGGATTGGGGTGAGGGAGGAGGTGTGGGGGCAGGTGTAGCACTTCCTGCGGTTGCAGGGAAAAGTGCCAGGAGTTTTGGGGCTGGAGGGGAGTGTGGAGTGGACAAGGGAGTCGCGGAGGGAGTGGTCCCTCCGGAAAGCAGAAAAGTGTGGGGAGGGAAAAATGTCTTTGGTGGTGGGGTCAGATTGCAGATGGCGGAAGTGTCAGAGGATGATGCGTTGGATCCGGAGGTTGGTGGGGTGGTATGTGAGGACGAGGGGGATTCTTTCTTGGTTATTATTGCGGGGACGGGGTGTGAGGGATGAGTTGTGGGAAATGCGGGAGACACGGTCGAGGGCATTCTCGACCACTGTGGGGGGGAAGTTGCGGTCCTTGTAGAATGAGGACATCTGAGACGTACGGGAGTGGAATGTCTCATCCTGGGAGCAGATGCGGTGGAGGCGAAGGAATTGGGAATAGGGGATGGCATTTTTGCAGGAAGGTGGGTGGGAGGAGGTGTATTCCAGGTAGGTGTGGGAGTCAGTGGGCTTGAAATGGACATCGGTTTCTAGGTGGTTACCTGAGATGGAGACAGAGAGGTCCAGGGAGGAGAGAGAAGTGTTGGAGATGGTCCAGGTGAACTTCAGGTTGGGGTGGAAGGTGTTGGTGAAGTGGATGAACTGTTCGAGCTCCTCGTGGGAGCACGAGGCGGCGCAGATACAGTCATCAATGTAACGGAGGAAGAGTTGGGGTTTAGGGCCAGTGTAGGTCCGGAAGAGGGATTGTTCCACGTAACCTACAAAGAGGCAGGCATAGCTTTGGCCCATGCGGGTAGCCATGGCCAGCCCCTTTGTCTGTAGGAAGTGGGAGGAATTGAAAGAGAAGTTGTTGAGGGTGAGGACGAGTTCGGCTAAGCGGGTGAGGGTGTCGGTGGAGGGGGATTGGTCAGTTCAGCGGGCCAGGAAGAAGCGGAGGGCCTTTAGGCCTTCTGCACCAACCTACACTCACCTTTACTGGCTCCATCCCCGCCTCTTCGACTTGTCTGCCTCCTCTCCACCTATCCTCTCCTCTATCCATCTTCTATCCGCCTCCCCCTCTCTCCCTATTTATTTCAGAACCCTCTTCCCCTCCCCCATTTCTGATGAAGGGTCTCGGCCCGAAACGTCAAGCTTTCCTGCTCCTATGATGCTGCTTGGCCTGCTGTGTTCGTCCAGCCCCACACCTTGTTGTCTGGGATTCTCCAGCATCTACAGTCCCTTTTATCCAAGTTTATCAAACATGATTTTCCATTCACAAATCTATATTCACTATGCTGTCTTGGATCAGAGTTTATCCAAGTTGTCCTTTTTGAATTTGATTAAATGTCATTAAGCAATTTGCTCAAATATGGACATTTTTTGAGTAATATTAAAAGACAAGAAAGAAAGGAACATTTATTAAGTAAATAAGAAGAATGAAAAAGAGAGGAAAAAGACAATAAGCCTCATGTCCTTCTGCGATTGACAGCTAGTCTGAAGGCTGAGATTGTTCCTGGCACCATTCGCTATCCCTGTCTGAGGTGAAGTCCAACTTCTTGGAACGAAACTCTCTCACTTATACAGTGTAACAAACAGCAAGGCACAAAAAAACCTACAGAAATACATGTTGATTGTGCCAGTTTTGACACCTACAGGAATGCTCATAGGACTTATTCAAGGTCATGCAGCTGTCAAATGCCATCAACAAGTTTAGCCCTTCAGCCCATCCTATACATATGCCCAATCTGAACATTTTTATCCAAGAGTCTATTTACATACAAATATTGAAACTATGAGCAGGAGTAGGCTATTCAGCCCATTCAACCCTGCTCTGCCATTCAATATGATCCTGCTGATCTTCTATCTTCTGTCTCAATTTCATTTTCCTGCTTTTTCCCCATACCCCTTGGTATCTTTAATAGCTAAACAAAATCTATCTCTTTCTTGAATATATTCAGTTACTTGGCCACTATGTGGTATCTTATCAAAAGCCTTCTGAAAACACAAATACACCATTTCCTGTGGTTCTCCCCTGTTTATTCAATAAGTTACATCCTCAAAAAAGTCCAGTAGATTTGTTAAGCATGATTTACGTTTTATAAAGCCATGCAGGCTTTGTCCAATTCGGTTAATACTTTCTAAGAGTTCTGTTATTGCATCTTTTACAATAGAATCTAGAATTTTCCCCCTCCTGATGATAGGCTAATTGGTCTGTAATTCACTGTTTTCGCTCCTTTTTTAAGTCATGGGGTTACATTTGATACCCTCCAATCTGTAGGAACTGCTCCAAAGTCTATAGAATTTTGGAAGATGATCACCAATGTGTCCGATGTGTCCAATATTTCCAGGATCACTTCCTTCAGTGTACCGGGAGGTACATTAGCAGGTGCTGGTGATTTGTAGTCTTTTACCCCATTAACTTCCTTCAACCTATTTTCTTACTAATATGATTTCCTTTTGTTCCCTATCTCATTGGAGGCTTGGTTCCCTAACATTTCTGAGAGGTTATTCTGCACCCTTTTGTGAAAACCAAACAAAAATATGAATCCAATTCCTCTGCCCCTTCTTTGTTCCTCATTATAACTTTTCTGCTGACATTTGTCTTCACTATTCTTTTTCTGTTCATATATTTACTGGAATTTGTACGGTCAATTTTAGTGATCCTTGCAATTTTAATCTCATACTCTGTATTCCCGCTCTTGATAAAACATTACATTCTCTTTCGTTAAATTTTAAAATATTCCCAATTCTCAAACTTACTGTATTTTCTGGCAATTTTATATGATTCCTATTTGGATTGAAGACTATCCCCAATTTCTTTTGTGCGTTATGGTTGAGCAACCTACTGGTTTTGTTTTTTGCACCGGACAGGAATAAATAATTTTGTATACACATTCTTTAAATATTAGCCATTGCGTTTCCACCATTAACTCTTTTGGGAAGATTCCCCAATCCATTTTTGCTAAATTAGTGTCTCATACCTTCATAGTTCCCTTAATTTAGGTTTGGGACCCTTGTTTTGGATTTGACTACTTTGATGTTCATCTCGATGATGGATTCTATCATATTATAGTTGTTATTCCCCAAGGGACCCACATAACCATATAGTTAATTCAGCCTTTCATATTGCCCAGTACCCAGTCTAGAAGAACCTGAAGACCCTTTTCTGAAGAAGGGTCTAGGCCCGAAACGTCAGTTTTACTGCTCCTCTGATGCTGCTTGGCCTGTTGTGTTCATCCAGCTCTACACCTTGTTATCCTAGAAGAACCTGTTCTTTGGTTCGTTTCTCAATGTATTGGTCAAAACATCACCATCATGTGCACACTGCAAGCAATACACCTCCACAATATGACTGGTAATTTGGCTTGTCCAATCAATACCTAAGTTAAAGACATCCATGATTACAGTTGTACCCTTATTACATTCATCTCTGAATAATGAAGGTATAACTGTAACCATGGGTGATAATGCTTTCCCTTCTCCACTACTTCTTGGGAGTGTATAAACAAGCCACAATAACATTTTCTGCCCTATGGTGTTTCTTATCTCCACCCATACAGATTACATTTCACAAATTTCTCAACCAATATCCTTTCTCACTTTTACATTTATTACTCCTTTACTCACAATGCTACCCCGACTCCTTTCCCTTTTTGTCTGTCTTTCCTAAATAATGAATATCCGGGATGTTCTGTTCCCTTCCTTGGTCACTTGTAGCTATCTTTCTATAATTGCAACTATATCATAACTGTGTATATCCATTTGCGCTTCTAGTTCATCAATCTTATTATGCAACCTTGTTAGTCATCTTACTTTATTTCATACTATGGTGCTAATTGTGTTTCTTTCATATTTTTTGCCTGCAACCTTTGCTTCTTACCCTTGTTTCCCCTTCATCTGTCTCCCTGCTTAGGTTCCCATTCCCCTTTATCACATCTTTTTTGATAGATTCCAGCACTTTCCCTGCTACTGATATAAGGGTGACAGGTCTGTAGTTTCTTATTTTCTCCCATTCTTCTTTCTTGAATAGCACAGAGACATTTTGCTAACTTCTAAGCTGCAGGAATCATTCCAGAAACAATGGATTTTGGAAGATGATCACCAATGCATCAAGTATCTCTTTAGCCATTTCATTCAACCCTCTGGGATGTAGACTATCAGGACCCAGGGTCTTACCAACTTAAAGTCCATTAATATCTCCAGTGCAATCTTCTTACTAATATTTCTTTTCTTCAATTCCTCATTTTCCCTAGCCACTTGGATCTCATTTTTTGGAGATCTCTTACATTTTCCTTACGTAAAACAGAAACAAAGTAATATTTAACTTCACTGCTATTTATCTATTCCCCGTTAATAGTTCTCCTGACTACCTGTAGTGGACCCAAATTTGACTTAGACCGATGTTTCCCTTTTATATACGTTTCATAGTTTTTACAGTCCATTTTTATTTTTTTTTGCTAGATTGCATTCATACTCACTTACAACTTCATGACTTATTAGTTAGGAGGTTGGATCAGTTATGATGTTCTGAATACTGAAAACTTGAAAATTCACTTTCAAGAGCCTAGTATCAGAGTAATGACTTTACAAATGCAGAGATGGCCTTGACTTGTAAATTTTTATGCTGAATAAACTTCAATGTTTCAGTCTAATGCTAAAAGATGTATTGAACAATAAGAGCTAAATTGCATAATGGTTAGTTCCTTGGCCTAGAGCTGACAACACTCAAACAATATTTGCTGCAGACTTCAACTGAAAGGCTCAAAGGCTACTGTCATACCGAGTTGTGCAGTCATGGGTGACTTTCTCCCAAGCCTTACTCTGATAAAATTTTTTGTGGAGAATCACTGAAAATTATGAAGACTGCTGGGACTTTTTGCACACATAACGACAATATGGTACGGAGGCACTGGAACTCCAAATCTATTTAATTTACTGCTAAGATTACATAATGTGGGTTTGATTTTGCTGTATGGTGAGGCAAATAGGACTCACTGTTATTAAGTGTAAATTGGATAAAACTACCAGAAATTGCACACGTACAATAAAAAGTGGAAATCTGGAAATTACTATCCAACTTACAGTAACAACCTTTACAATAACAGTATCATTACACAGAGCGACTTGGCTTTAAAGTACGTACATGGACATGAAAATGCCATACTCACTTAATATTTACATATCAACTTTGCCAAAAAAAAGTGTGTGGTTTTCAGTTCACTGTGAGTACAATTTTAACTCCATGACAAGCCTTGGTAATTATCACACAACTTTTTCACCACTGAAAATTTACCTTTAAGACTGTGGAATCACAAATCAGAGATATGAAAAATAAAGCTATAAAATTTTCTTTAACTTCTTCTTCCTGTTACCTTTATAAATCTCTTTAAATTGCAATTTGATTCCTTTACTTTATTTTCTGTACATGATTTGTCATTGAATTCAATATTCTAGCTGACATTTCATTTTGACTGTGTGTGGCTTGTTAGTGATTCTTCAATCTCATTGGGTAAGGACATAAAGTGTTACCTTGTTCACTTAGAATATGTGTAGAGGTTGGCTGTGTTGAAATTTTTTCCAATCACTGCAATATCCATGGCATAATACCATGGACATTCTGTAAGAAATTGTAAGTGCATTGAATCATTGGTGTCTTTTATTTGTCACAAGACAGGAAAATTGGATCCTTTTTGTTTACACAACTGTATTAAAAATTTTTACTTCCGGTGGTTGGTTTTAATATTTGTATGTTCCATAAAACAGCTTAAGGAACTCCCTAGTGTGCAGGTATTATAATTGCTTATATATCTATATTCAAAACTATTCAAAAATTGGGTAGTTTCATAATTTTACAGACAGAGTACTTGTTGATGATGCTATGAATGCAGTTCAGGGAGCACTCACCTCTGTGTTATAAGACACAGATTTGTCTTGCTGATCACCTCTGTGCTAAGTATTGCCCAGTTTGACCAAGGATCGTCTCATTTGTATTGCTGTCTGTCCTGCACTTGCGAGTGAAGAAGATAATTGGGCTGAAAAGGTGCGCAGTTTCTTGCCCTGTTTTCTTTGTGGTCTCTCCTCAGCCAGCTCGACTTTTTGTTTTAACTTGTGTCTTTGCACGTTCTTCCAAAGAGACAGCATCTAGAGGTGATACATGCAATCGCCACTTCCCAGTTGTCAGTGCCAATGACCCCATTTTCAGGTAATGTTTGCTAGTCTCCTTGTAAAGGTGGTATTCATATTCGGGCAACAGTTGGGAAAGAGTCTGTCCACTGGCTTGTGAAGGTTTTGCTCAATATAGAACACTAGTGCCACTTATTTAGCATAAAGCAATCCTCTGACTTGATGCACTTTTGTCTTGGATCTCAGGTGAGCAAGGCTGAACTGCTTTCTATCATTCTGGTATGTAAGTAAACATCTCTGCAGATTGCCTGAAGATACATGACCTCAGCAAGAGAAGAATATGTTGAAGAGTGTTGGTGCAAGATCACAATGCTGATTGACACCACTGCAGATCTCAAAGACATTCAATGTTGCCCCATCATAATTGACCTTACCCATCACATTGTCATAGAAAGAATGGATCACATTGAGTTGCTTCTGTGGCTGCCATTTTTCTTCTGCAGTTTAACTCAAGTTGAATGTCTTGGCAAGCTCAATATAGGCAATATTCAGTGGTTTCATTAGTTCATAGACCTCTTCTTGTAGTTGTTGGATTGAGAAAATCATGTCAGCATGACATCTTCCAGTTCAGAAATCACACTGGGATTTGAGCGAGATGTGTCCACCCAGGATCTGCAATGTACAATCTGATGTGAGCAACATGGGTGAATACTTTTGCCACAATGATTATTGGTGAGATGCCTCAGTAATTGTTGCAATAACTGTAGTCACCATTGTTCTTGTAGGAGCTTCACAATCTTTGTATGAAGTATATCCCAAGGCATCACCCCTGTTTCCTGTTCTTGATGAATTTAGGTGACGTAGCATCAATATCAGGAGCTTTGCCCATGACAAGTAACTGAACAGTCTTGCTTAGCAGGGAATTTCTTCACTGTGAGTTCAATATCCAGCTCTGTTAGGCAGGCTGTTTATGGTGTTCTCCTAGAATACAATTCAAGGCAGCATTCAATTCATTTTCCTGACTGGGTATTAACATCAGTGATGACCTCCCTGTATTTGTTTTCAATGGAGTTGACTGATGAACCTGTTGCCTTTTTAATTCCTTCATAAATGCCTCTAGCATTCCCTGTGTTGGAGGATATCTAAATCTAATGGCAAGGTTACAACCAGTAATCCTTAGTACAAAGCCTAGTAGTCTGTTGGATTCCGGTGGCTTTTAGTGCAGTCAGTCTTCTCCCTTGGATTTCTCTTGTAATTAATGAGAGTAGATCACTTAGATTCTGTGACAGAGTGATGTTAGCCTCGAACCAGCCAGAATTTTTTTCACTTTAGCTTTCCATTTGTTGAAAGCGTACTTTTATAAATCATGTCTCACGTTATGTTCCATTTTGCTTCTGCATGAGAATGCTGGAAAGTATGTGTTCTACTCAAGGTGAGAAACTAGAATCATAGAGTTTTAACAATACAGAAGGAGGCCATTTGACCCATCGTGTCTGCACCAGCTCCTGAAAGAGCTACCCAGCTAGTTGCACTCTTCAGCCCCGTCTCTGTTAACTCTCACTTCATCACTTTCAATATATATCTCCAGCTCTCTTTGGATTTTATCTGGGTGGGCAGGATAGCTGACATTTATCTGAGGACAGCATATCTGCTTTAAATGAAAGAACTTTTAAGGATTGCATCCTAACCATGGTACACAAATGATCTGTATCCATTATGACCACAAGTCATAATTCTAGGTCACCTATGGACATATCAACCTTTTTAATTCCAACTTTTGGTTTTAAAAAGAGGACAGTGAGTGTTTACTGGGGTCCTGTGTGAACTTGTGAAACCACACCCATTAATGGGGTAGGGAAAAATCAGACAAAGTTTGAATAAAGGCAGAGATAACAAGGGCTGACTACCCAACTCCCTCTCAGGTGGGTGCTATCGTATGCAGACTTGCTTGTGTTCTTTCCTTTTAGAGATATCCAAAAAAAGGGGTTAAAAATGAGCTTCAATCCTGATCTCTGTCCGTTAATAGGCTGATGCCCTGGAGTGTGAATTGGTCTAATGGAAAGGTCACGGCTTTGAGAAAGGCCATTAAACATTGCAGTGCAGATAAAGGGGAAAAAAAAAACCTCTTTCACTCCGAGTGCTACCAGTCAGCCATTGTTAAAAGCACCAGAACAAACGAATTTCATTCAATCCGCAAAATCAAGAATCTCAAAGTTGACGATTCAACTACCAACGTTAGCGCAATTTGTAACCATCCACCCGTAATGTTCGACTATTTACTGTTCACGGGCAACTCGGAGGCAGGTCAATACTGCAGCTTTTAAACATTTTTTGGACTCACTTCTTATTCCCATCCTGTGTCAGTGAGTGTTGCATGTTATTTCTTCGTATGTTTAGGAACTAATAAACTCGCTGTTTTGTTAACTAATGAAAGCCTGGTCAAATGTATTCTTTTTAAAAAACAACATAAATTCATCCGCATTAACCTTGTTGCGTCCAACTGAAGGAAGGGGTGGACGAGAAAATAAGGGAGGCTAGTATACCCCATCTCACCTGGAAACTAGACGGTGAGGATCTAGGAGCGTGACAAGTTGGGGAAGTTTGCCTGGGGACTGGTCTTAACAGTACCAGAGTCAGTGCTGTGGGAACTGCACATATCGAGAATGTTTTTGTTTACAAAGTTGCATCTGGTGTTGATCATATCCAGCTATTGCCAATATCCGCTTCTGGGATCAGATCGAGGAAAACCTTTGCTATTGCAACCATGGTCGGATCCGAAAAGTGGTTATGAACTAAGCTATAAAACGGAAAGTGCTTGAAAAGTGTATGGTCTCACTAAGTTTCATGTTTAAAACGTGCACTATATTAGCACATGGGAAATTTCTATGGGACAGACGAGAATGCAATTAACATTTGCTTCAAGGCAATTGACTGCATCTTTAACTTTGGATTCTGGATTTAATTGCCAAAGAACTGGTATCGCAGGCTATCTGAAACGTATTAGCTAGCCAAGGTGACAGTACCATTGATGAGGTTGAGAGATCAGCGGACTAGAAAGTCTTTAAATGTGACAGCTACAAACTAAAAGGTTTTTTTCCCTCAGCATTTGTTCTGAGTGTATGCTTTCAGTGCATTAGGGGTGATTTCCAATAACGTGGAGGTCATTTCTATTACCTTGGCATTTTCCTTTTGACTTTGATCCACGCTTTTAAGCAGCCAGCCTTCACAACTGTGTCTGAAACACCCTACCTTGGACTTCTAACGAGCAGTAGGAGTAACATCTCTAGGAACAGGACAACATCACATAGAACAATGGCTGCCACCTCCTACCCCACAGGACAGAGGGGAATGACTGTCGAACTCCAGCTTGAGCAGGCAATGTAAACCCCAACATAGGATTTACAGCCGCAAGACCAGCTTTTGGGACTGAGCAGCAATGTCTCGGGGTGGGGGGGGTCAGATTTTCTTGGCATTCCACTCCATTAATGTTCAGTTGTTATGTAAACACCCAAAACACTTGATTGTGCAAGATATCCAAGGAACTGCCATGATGCTTTTATTCTACAGTGAAGTCCCCCATAGATAGTTGTACCTGAGAGCAGGCCTTTCTGCCAAGATCGTGGCTGGTGATACCTGTGAGGAGTCCAATCGCCCTTACACAGGTCAGGTACAAAAAGCACAATAGCAAGGGGGTTAAGAAAGTCATTGGGATGTTAAAGATGTAACTCAGGTGCCTGGTGCCTAGTGCCTAGTCAGATGCCAGGGTTGCCCTTCAGTATGCACCAACAGTTATCTCCAGAATGAAACTGATGAGCTATGTATGGTGGAACATAGCTCCAATCCTCTCTTTTGATCTATATGTGGAGGAAGGTGTCAGGCGCATTGCATCTCTGAAGGAGGAGCAACCTGATGTAACCAAAACACTGGCAGCCACAAACTTAGCTGCCACGAATGTACAGGACAGTCTGATAGAGGTAGCCTCCTATTGATCTGAAGCTATACAGCCACCCGGCACATCAGTATGTCACTGTGTCCAGTCCCATTTATTCCCACAGTGAACAATCTATTTCTCTCACTGACACCCTTTGCTTAAGTTTTGTGTGCTTGTCATACAGTTTTCCTGTCAACTGACAGTTATTTGGCAGGTATTGGGATAATTTGATTACAGAAATTAAAAAATGCAGTCTATTAAGACTGATAATAAAAATGATTATATAATAAACATTTAAATACCCAGGTGAGGCAGTATCCAGGGCTTCGATTAAGAAGTGGGGTCACAAGTAAGGAAGAGGGATGGGAGAACCCCAAACAGAATCCTCACTCATATCTTCTTGTTGTCCATCCTTCTGTCATGGCTCATTTCCATTGTCTGAAGAGCATGTTGTTGCATTTTGTGGGAAGTGTTGACCAGCTCAGGTGAGCCTTTTTGCATGCTGTTTAAGTTGACAGGTTGGGTCTACAGAGATTTGGTCAGAGCAAACATGCTGTTGGTCGCCTGTCACTTCTGGTGCTCTGTGTGGATGCCACTCTTTCCATCAGGTGTTAACTGTTTTCTGTCCACAAAGGCTGCCATACCTGCTGAGTTTCTCCAGCAATTTCTGTTTTTGTGTGTTTCAGATCTCCAGCATCTGCGGTTCTTTTATTTTGTTGTATACATCACACTGGTTTCTTAAAACATGCTTCAGTCTGCGATCAGATGATCATAAGAGCCATTTTACGCCCTTATTTCTCCTAATTTTTACAGTCATTTTAGTCCATGAATTTCTCCAGGATTAAAATTAGATGATGGAAGCTGAATATCAATAGTTCATGTTTATTATTTTCATAATATCATTTCTCCCTATGATCCCATGTTCTGTTCCAAACACACACAGTCTCAGTTGTGGAATTTTCTTATGATAATTTCTTCTCTTTGATCTGTCACTGGTATTCTCTCTCTGAAGTGCAGCTCCAATAACTCTTGGGTTCTGTATTTTCTTTCAAAGTTTCAAATCTGGTTTTCCTCTTGCCCCTCTTCCTGAAGGAACTCCAGTAAAACTTGGGAAAGATAGATAGTGATTTGACTTATCTTGTTTACTTCAAAATGGCAATCCAGAACACTGCCTTCCAAGTATCATTGTGTTTCAAACTGGTTTCGATCTGTTGGAGGCTTTCTCAGCCAGACTTTTATTTGTGAGACAGAGATAGGAGTTGTGTTCTCAATCTCCTGCCTGTCAGTAACTCTGACATTTGTGTCATGCTTCACAGCTAGTATGCAGCATACCTTTTAAAAGACTTGGTATGATCACCCTAAGACAGCATGTGATCTGATGGTGTAAATGTTTCAGCCTCCATCATAAGTGGGACCTCTTGATGCATGACATACTGATGAAGATGTGCTGCTGTCTGTGTTTGAATCACTTTGTATTAGCCCAGGTAGTGAACTGCTTATGGTCAGGACATACATCCATAACGGGAGCTGTAATAAGCATCAATTAAATTTCAGTATTTACATTACCCATGGTTAGTTCTTAGGTTATGGGAGCAAGCATAGGTTTTGCCTCATCAGATACAAATACTCTGTTGGAGGCAAAAGCCCAAAAGACTGCCTACTGTGATAACCCATTCAATATTGGTGAGGATCAGTAACTTAATAATGCAAATTTCTGTATAACACCAATGTTGAGTAATACCGAACAACTAAATACAATATTTTTAAAAAATTGTTCTTCTTCAGTAATGCTTTCATTACTTCCACTCCTTCTCCATTTGGTTGAGGATAGTGATGTGAACTAGTAACATGAATGAAATCGTAGTCACATGTGAATCTCTTAAACTGTTCGTTTGGAAGTTGTGGACCATTTACTGGCGCCACAGTGTCTGGAATGACATGTTGAATAGATTCTCTTGAATGATTTTATTACTGTTTGAGCTGTAACTTTGTGTAGACAGTTTACTGTAATCCATTTTAAGTAATAATCCATGGTAAAATTGAAAACTTTCCCTTTGAGCTTGAAGAGATCTATTCCCAGATGTTCTCATGGCCTAGAAGGAAGAGATGAAGGTGAGAGTGATTCTTTCTTTTTCATGGCTGTTGATGGCTCAAAGAATGTAGTTAGCAATCATTTCCTACACTGAGCGATAAATACCTGACCACTAGGTTGGTCATTGCACTCTTGTATGACACCTTGTAATTCCCAGATGTCCCTGATGAATTTTTCTGAAGAATTTCAAGTCAAAGAACTCTTGATATTACTAATTTCTCATTGAAGACTAATGAGTTATTAAGGGTAATGAAGTGTTTGTGCTACTCAATGTATTGTCATAGCTCAGTACATAGTCTGGTCATCCTTCTAGACGGTAACCTCGACACAGGGGCAGCACGGTGGCTCAGTGGTTAGCTCTGCTGCATTACAGCATTAGGGACCCGGGTTCGATTCCAGCCTCGGGTGACTGTCTGTGTGGAGTTTGCACATTCTCCCTGTGTCTGCGTGGGTTTCCTCCGGGTGCTCCAGTTTCCTCCCACAGTCCAAAGATGTGCAGGTTGGGTGAATTGGCTGTGTGAAATTGTCCATAAGGATGTGTACATTAAGTGGGTTATAGGGGGATGAGTCTGGGTGGGATGCTCCGAGGTTTGGTGTGGACTTGTTGGGCCTGTTTCCACACTGTAGGGATTCTAATTTTTGTTTTGGATTCATTAATTTTCCTCATTCTTGTACTTTTCATAATCTTGCAGCTTCCTTTCGATAGCTGATATTTGGTAACTTTTTTATTATGTAGGAGTCACCTTAGCAACAAAGTCAAAATCAGCTTGTTCTTTTCATTTGATAGTCTCCCTGATAGTGTAACTGCTGTCATTAAGTAGTTCCTCTGTACATATTCAGTTATTGAGTCATGCTTCATTAGCCACCATTGAATTCTGGGCAAAATCTCAGTGATTTATTTTGTATTCAGAAAAGTGATCAATGGTTTATTGCCGGTTTTGATTTTTACCATAACCCTCACATAATTTGAAATTCTTCACCTGCAGTAATATCTCTCATCATCCCAAGGAATCTCTGAAGTTCTGTGGTGTTCCTAGACGGTGGGAATTCCGTAATAGCTTTAGTTTTCCACCATGATTCCAGTAGCTTGGATAACATTATTATTTTATCTTTGATTTTGCAAACTTATTCTTCTCGTTCAGTGTTAGACCTGCATCCTACAGAACTTTCATTACCATTCTAACCGATTGGACATGTTCTTCTTTTGTGGATCCATGTAATAGCATGTTGTCCATACAGTGTTTACCCATCAATGTCTTCCAAGGTATTGGACATTGTTCTCTGAAACATTTAAAAAGAATTCATGCCCAAAGGCTGTTGTGAATATAGTTAATTTCCTGACGTCTTCCTCAAGAGGTAATTGGCAAATTATACTATTAACATTCAGGTGAATATAGTACTCTTGGTTTGTTTTGCTAGACTTTCATTCACTGAAGTCATTGGTTGAATCGCTGGTCCCATGGCTTTAATTGAGTTAAGTCCACAAAGATTCTTTTGGAACCTTGTGCAAAAACAAAATCACCCTACATGAACACCATTTTGTTGGTGTAACAACTGGTGAAATTATTCCTCGTCGTGACATATGCTCGATTCCTTTAACATTGTTCAAGAGTGGATGAGCCTGCTGTCAATGTGTGTAAGTAGAATGGTTTAATGTCATCCCTTATGATATTGTGATATTGTGATATTCTATCCTTATTTATCCAAATTTGAGAACAATCTTGGGTACTCAATTGATATTTAATTGGCTTGATCTGTATCTGTAATCTCATGAACTACATAGATTAATCCCAGTCTTAAGTATTGCTTTCTACTTAGCAGATAACGTTCTTGCTTCTGAGTGACATAAAAAGATTCCTCCTCCCTTATACATAAGCTGGCCTTTTATTTCAAATATGTTCCCCCAGAAATTTACAACTTGCTTGCATCTTCATAAGGATAGCTCTAATTTAATCTGTTTAAATTGACCATACTGAAATAAACAGCTCCTCCATTGAATTTGAACTCTGTGGGATATCTGTTTTCTTCCTGTTTGACGCTTCAGTGATTGTTATTGATTTTTGCCCAAAATGGTTTTTCTTGCTGATCTTGTGGACTTTCCACATCTTGAATGTAGTGTTTCTTGAAGTATTTCTGCCTTTGTTTCTACATTGTCAGCATTCTAAATCTTGTCTGTTCTTTAAATCTGCAGACAACTCTGTCATGACCATTTTTTCCATAGTTGTGACACTATGCTCCGCTGGTGGACATTCCTCTCATTTGTGTGTCTTGTTTCCTCCAATGATGGATACTTCAAAATGGCAGTGTGTACACTTTCTTCCCAGTGACCTACAAACTAAATCACCTTGCACAATTTTTTCCATTTCACCTCTGTTACCCTTGAACAGAAACCCAGTTCAACCTCCAAAATTAGACTTTGCTAGCCATATGGATTACATTTTCTTATATTAAATCTTTGACTTGTTGAAAAGATCTGATACATCTCGTCTGTTACATCAACACAATCTAGTTGTGACTCAATACTGCCATCAACATTCATATGCATAATTCTCTGCCAGCCTATAAAGATTGTTGATAAATAAATCTATGCTTTCCCAGGCCCCAGTTTTCATTTATTACTTCGATGATTTCAAAATTAATCTTTTTCAAGCTGAGATAAATGTAATTCACTGTCATATAATGCTGTACCGTCATAAATGATAATTCCCAGGCTTAAAGTAATGTGTCAGTGTAGTCTTCTAGTTTCTCTTATGTAATCCTAAATGAGTTTTGTACCTGGTAAATCTTTTCCAATTTTCCCATTCCTGGGCTTGATGTGTTCCCTGATTGCCTGAAATTCTTGTGATTGTGGTACGTTGGCTTTCATCCTGTTTCTGCATCTGCGACTGTGTCTGTTCCACTGCTCATTGCTTCGGGTTAATGCTAACTGCTAACCCAGTATCTCCAGCTTTCAGCTGCATCGCAATGTCCCCAGCATTGTGGTGAACCTCGAAAAATGTTTGCTGTGTTTCGTGGACATATGATTCACTTCAGTTGCTGCCTTGAATGTTTCTTTTCACCTTTTTTGCTGCTACCACTACTGCCAACATATTTTGTTGTGTGTTTGGGTTTAACTCTGTTCACCCTCCCAAAGTAGTGCCACTAGAGTCTATAGAACCTCCTGCAAGAACTCCATATGCAGCAATACACACATTCTCTTCATTCTAAGTTCAGTTGTTTTCCGAGCATATTTTTTCCGAATGATTAGTGGACATTAGTGAAACATAATGGACAGAGTTTTATGGGCCCCCATGTCGCTCATAAGGTTTCACCTGCAGCTGTCAGTTTGTTGAAGACATGTTATTGCCTTACCAACAATGTACATACCAATAAAACTATAGATGGCAAATTTCAGGCAAGGCATCTGTGTTTTTCTGGTGTGTCTGTGCTTCATGAGGCCCTATTGGTGGTATACTCCCTTGTAAAGTTCCCTCCATTGGCTTAGCTCTTGCGGATTCAAGGGGACTCCAGAGACATATGGAAATGGTGAAGGGGTTCCAGATCCAGAAGTCCCACCACCACTTTGAAAGGATTCCACACCTGCACTTCCAGGAACAAAGACCACATCATTAGAGAACTTTTCTTGAGGTATGTATGTGGAACTGGGAGTTTCCCAACCCTGCGCTCCTGCCTTGAGAGCAAAAATATAGGCTATATTTGCATGGGAGTGACATCTAACTAAATGATAGAAACTTGACTGACACGGAACAGCAACGCACATGACTAGAATGAGGAATAATGTGCCTTGGTGAAGCTGAAATCACTTGAAAGTTGGTTGTAAACCTTTACAAGTTTGGGAAATTCATTTCGTAACTAAATGTTAAAATGAATAACATTAATTGACATAGAATTTAAATTCATCTAATATATAAAATGTAGCAAACCAGTTGCTTTCAGAATGTAACATTCTTATTTGTATATATTTGAAAGGACATTGATGACAGAGGAATGATTGAAATTCACGCTATTTCTTTGTGTCTAAGTAATTCAAATTTCCTGTTATTCTAATGCTAAATAATGTTGTGATTTACTCCATCTTTCAGCCAATTGTTGAATCTCAGTGCAACCTGTGACTGTACCATATCTAGTAATACCTCATAAATAGTTATTTGTAATGGGACAGATGCTGTAAAGAACAGAGCATCAATATTACTGCACTTAGAATAATGTGAGAGACATTGATGCATTGGAAAGAGCGGAGGGGAGAATAAAGATAACTTCAAAAACAGGCATTTATCAGAAGTTTGAGATGTCAAAATCAATTTTCTCTCCTGGATTTCCAATTGCAAGAATTGACAAGTGATATATGCACCTTTGTTGCCCTCTGAATTTTAAGATCATGGTTTGTACCACTGCCATTAATATTGCAAACCTGTTTTGACAAAGTTCTGACAACATTTAAATCATTTTAAAACAGCTACTTGAGGGAACAAAGTAAGTGTTACAGCTGGACAATGAGAACAACTACATATCCTAACGTGATTTTTCTTCGTAAAGCAACACATTTCAAAAAAACACCATGAAGGCCGGTATCCCGTCACCAAGTAACCCTATATTTACATGTGCATGGTATGTGACACTGGCCCAGCTAGCACAGACCTGGCCCCTAGGGTGAGCAGAACACCTGACACTCTTGTTTATATCTGTCAGGCAGGGCTCCCTGATTGGACAAGGTTAATAGGTCCAGTCAGGGAACTCCTACTCTATGAGATCTACATGCTGACCTTGTTCCAATAACCACAATGTTAATGGAGCTATAAGGAAGGTTTTTGAAGGAATTAATGTAATATGAGATTCCAATTAATAAACTTGAATAGTAAGTCTGTGGTAACAGATAATTAAAGGACGGAAGACTGTACTTTCAAATTTAGGAAATCAGCTGGCTCAGAATCAGAAAGTGAAAAATGTGGTCTTTTTACGAATTGTATTTCAAACCACCTTGACCCAGTCTTTAATAGCTGTGGATAAATGGTGTATAACTTCCCACAATTCTAACTCATTTTGATAAACTATGAGAATTGGGGTTTTAATGAACACTTCAATGAAAATAAAATTTGCAGAGCTAAATGAGGGCAATGACACTCCATATCTGACACATGCTATGCCTGATCTGGAATTATCTGATGAATCCAATTGTGAATGGCTGTTTAATTTTCCATCAATAACATTCAAACTCTTGCTTAACGTGAAACAGTCTCATTTGGTAGTCAGAGTCATAGTCCTACAGCACAGAGACAGGCGCTTTGGCCCAAACTGATCCATGCTGACCAAAATGTCCGTCCACGCTAACCCCACTTCTCTGCAGTTGGCCCATATCCTTCTAAATCTTTTCTATCCATGTATTTGTCCAAATGCCTTTGAAACGTAATGTATCCACTTTAACAATATCCGCTGCCAGCTCATTCCATATGCCTACCATCCTCTGTATAAAAAAGTTGCCCCGCATATTCCCATGTATTCTTTCCCCTCTTACCTTAAACTGATGCCTTCTAGTCCTCCATTCCCCAACCCTGGGAAAAAGATTGAGTGCATTCACCCTATCCATGCCTCTCATGATCTTATACATTTCTACAAGATCCACCCTCAGTCTTCTACACTCTAAAGAAAAAAGTCCAATGTCTCCCTATAAGTCAGTCCCCTGGGCCCTGGCAACATCCTTGCAAATTTCTTCTGCACTCTTTCCAGTTTAATAACATTCTTCCTATGGCAAGGTGACCAAAACTGAACACAGTATTCCAAGTGCAGCCTCACCAACATCTTGTACAACTGCAACATAACTTCCCTACTTCTATACTCGATGCCCTGACTAATGAAGGCCAGTGTGCCAAAAGCCTTCTTCACTGCCCTGTCTACCTGTGACTCCACTTTCAGAGAACCGTGCACCTGAACTCCAAGGTCCACTATTTCACTACACTCCTTAAGGCCCGACCATTCACCATGAAACTCCTACTTTCATTTGACTTTCCAAAATGCAACACCTTATACTTCTCTATGTTAAACTCCATTTGCCATTTCGCAGCCCACTTACCCAGCTGATCAAGATCCTGCTGCAATTTCTGATAACCTTCCTCACTGTCCATGATACTGCCTATTTTAGTGTCATCCGCAAAATTACTAATCATGCAGTGTACATTCTCATCCAAATCATTGACATAGATAACAAACAGCAATGGGCCCAGCACCAACCCCTGAGGTACACCACGAGTTGCAGGTCTCCAGTCCGACAAGCGTCCTTCCACTATTACTCTCTGCTCCCTACCATCAAGTCAATTCTGTATCCAATTTTCCAACTCTCCCTGGATTCCATGCAATCTAACTGTCCAGAGCAGCCTACCATGCGGAACCTTATCAAAAGCCTTAGTGAAATCCATGTAGACTACGTCGACCACCCTGCCCTCATCAACCTTCCTGGTCACTTCATCAAAGAACTCTAACAAATTTGTGAGGCATGATCTTCCACACACAAAGGCATGCTGACTACTCCTAATCAAACTCTGTCTTTCTAAATGCATGCATACCTTATCCCTCAGAATCTTCTCAAGTGACTTACCTACCACAGATGTTAAGCTTACTGGTCTATAATTCCCAGGTTTTTCTTTGCAGCTCTTCTTGAATAAGGGCACAACATTTGCTACCCTCCAATCTTCCAGGACCTCACCCGTGGCTAATGCTGATGCAAATATGTCAGCCAGGGCCCCCGCAATTTCTTCTCTAACCTCTTGCAGGGTTCTTGGATATATTGGATCAGGACCAGGAGATTTATCCACCTTCATACATTTTGATACTTCCAACACCACCTCTGCTGTGATATGGACTGTCCCCAAGGTATCACAACTAACTTCTTCAAGTTCCCAAATCTTTATGTCTCTCTCCACAGTAAACACAGAGGAGAAATATTCATTGAGGACCTCGTCCATCCCCTGTGGTTTCACACGTGTCCACTTTGGTCCTTGACTGGTCCTATTCTCTCTCTAGTTATTCTTTTTCCTTTAATTTACTTAAATAATCTCTTTGGATTCACCTTAATCTTAGCCAAAGCTATCTCATGCCCCCTTTTCGCCTTCCTGATTTCCTTCTTCAGTAAACTCCTGTATCCCCTATACACCTTCAGGGATTCCCTGAAGCTACCTGTTCCTGAGCCATGCATCCTTCTGTTTTCTGGTCAAAGCCTCAAGATCTCTTGTCACCCACAGTTCTCTACTCCTGCCAATCTTGCCCTTTGCCCTCATGTGAACATATAAACTTTGAATTCTAGCTGTCACACTTTTAAAGGCCTCCCACTTGCCGGAGGTCCCATTGCCTGCAAACAAACTACTCCAATCAACTCCTGAAAGCTCCTGTCTAATTCCATCAAAATTCACCTTGCCCCTTCAGAACTTGAACCTGTGGATCAGTTTTGTCCTTCTCCATAACTATTTTAAAATTAATAGAACTATGGTCACTGGTTCCAAAGTGCTCCCCCACTGTCACCTCAGTCACCTGTCTTGTCCTATTTCCCAAGAGTAGGTTAAGTTTTGCCCCTTCCTGAATTGGATCCTCTATATACCGGTTGAGAAAACTTTCCTGAACACATTTAACAAATTCCACCCCATCTAAGCCCTTAACACTATGGAGGTCCCAGTCTATGGTCGGAAAATTAAAATCCCCTGCTGTGACAATCCCATTGCTCCTGTAAGTCTCCCTAATCTTCCTGCATATTTGTTCCTCTAATTCCTGTTGACTGTTTAGGGGCTGATAGCACAACTCCAATAAAGTCACCATCCCCTTCTTATTTCTTAATTCCACCCACAAAGCCTCACTGGATGATCCCTCAGTTATTTCGTCTCTGACTACTGCTGTGATACTCCCCTTAATCAAAAATGCAACTACCCCTCCCCTCTTTCCTCCACCTCTGTCCTGCCTAAAGCACCTGTACCCTGGCACATTAAGCTGCCAGTCCTGTCCCTCCCTTAGCCATATTTCTGTAATGGCTATAATATCCCAGCCCCACGTACCTATCCACGCCCTGAATTCATCGGCCTTACCTGTCAGCCCTCTTGCATTGAAATAGATGCGAGTACTTTACATCTTGTCCATATTAGGTGTCATCTGACATTATTCTTTAGATTTGTGTGTTTTAACTCAGCTCATTGAGTGGTTTCCAATTCTACAGCCCTTTCCAATTTAGTATCATGTGCAAACCTGACTGTTTGCTCTGAATTTCTAAATTTAGATCATTCATTTGCAATTTAGAAGGAACCACTTTTCCAGCATTGAGTCCTGAGATACCTCACTCGACTATGACTCTTCTAATGAATATTCATTTTCCTACTCTTCAGCCACCTGGATCTGTTTTTATTCCATATATGACTGGTGTAGACTTTGGTGTTAGTTAGCTTCTTTGGCTGGACAGCTGGTTTGCTATGTAAAGTGACACCAACACGCGCTAAGATTACCATGAAGGATTCTCCTTCTCACCCTGTCACCTCACTTGAGTCATGGTGACTCTCAGGTTAAAGCAACTTCAGTCATGTCTTGCTCTAATGAGAGAACAGCCCTATTGTCTGGCAGTACTTTGGTAATGTTACCTTTTATTTCGGTAGAAAGAACTGAAGGCAGAACATCAGGTGGTCTAACCAATGTTTTATGACCCCTTTTAATCTATCCTCCAAATAGAAAGGAGCTTTCTGGTTAATTTTTGTACCTGTCCATGATATTTTAGTGTCTAAAAGCCTGGACTCCTTCGTGTCTTTGCATCTCTACTGCTTCTAGTTTTTCAAAGTTTCGAAAGTATGCTTATCTATAAAGTGCGTGATAAAATACCACAAAGATATGTAAACAATATTGAACCTCCTGGAATTAAAGGGCTGGAGCACTGTGATATGAGCTCTGGACTTTACAAGAAGGTTATGGTTTAAAAAAATAACCTCCTTTCACTTAAATGTACATAAAGAAAAGCTACGGGTACCTAGTCAGACAGTAAAATAAGTTTGGCATCTGGGTCAGAATCATAATACCAAGAGAAAAAGCTAAATCAGGAACCTATTGAAATTAAATGACAGTTTTCACATTTCATGATCAACTTGAAAGAGATTCAGGGGATTTGAGCCTTGCTGTCATGATCAGTGTTTGTTGCCCATCTCAAATTGCCCCTGAGAAGCTTCTGATGGTCTATCAGGTGTAAGTAATGGCTTTAGGATGTGAGAGCTCTGGATGAAACTAACTCTCCTCAGACTTCAAAGTGCTTTTGACACCTTGGAGAGAGTTTAATAGTAAAGGGCATTTAGATTTGGACTTGAAAAGTTGTTGTAATTGGTGAAAATGGCGTGTTAGAAGTTCTTGTGTTGGGAAACTGTTTTGACCAATTTGAAGATATTGAAACTCAAGGTTAGGATGAATGATGTCATGTGTTGCATAGGTGGAACCTCAAATTAAATGTAAAATAATCTGTAGCAGCAAGATGCTGAGGAGAAGGTCTTAACAGGCAGTGGAGAAGCAACGGAAAGTGCAAGAGGGGAAATACAGAGACAATGCCTTTGTAACAGGGCGTACAGGCAGAAGTTCCACTCCCTGGAGCTTGCGAAGTAGCAGCAGTTTCAAAGATTGAAATTTTCATCAAGGATAAGCAAGCTGATTAACTTGTTAAACTGTTAAATTGCAGCATGACTAATCTTCCCATGGCCTGCAAGTCCTCAAGTGGGACTTGAAGCTGGGCCTTCCAGTTCAGAAGCAGGATTTCTATCCACTAGACCACTGACCCATTTTGAAATTTGGTATTTCAACATGTCAGAATATATTCTCTGAGGAAGAGTCACCGGACCCGAAACGTTAACTCTTTTTTTCATCACAGATGCTGCCAGACCTACTGGGCTTTTCCAACAACTTTGTTTTTGTTCCTGATTTACAGCATCCGCAGTTCTTTCAGTTTTTATTATAGAATATCTTTTGAGTTTGGTACCCATTAACACACCTCCCCAAAACCCCACCCAGAACCCAGCTACGCATTATTAAACATTACGTTTTTAATTCATTATCAATGCAGGAAGAGAACTGTAGCACTTGCCTAAAGGATATTTGTAACTGGAGCAAGGGATAAGGATCAAAAGTGTGCACATGTAGTTTATTTCAGCCATGATCTAACAAAACTTATTACTAGCAAAAAAATCTCCTTTCTCTGCCGAGTGTAACAATTTATAAATTAAGGGGTTCAAAAGAAAGCAGCAAAATAAAAAGACTATTTTTAACTAAGATTGAAGCACATTACCAGCATATGTAATTGAACAAGAAACCTTAATAGGCTTCAAAAGTGAACTATATAGATTTATGTCAAGACTATTAGGAATGCACTGTGGGCAGGTGCACTAGGTTGTCTGTAGGTCTTATCCTGCTTGAAACCTATTATGTATAATGTTCTTTGGCAGGCAAACTCAAATCATGGTGGACAGCAACTTTCCCCACTCATAAATGGATCATGAACCAGAGGGCATGGGTTTAAAGTATTTTGCAAAAAAAGCAAATGTGAGATGAGAATTTCTTTTTCACATAGCAAGTAGTTCGTGCCTGGAGAAGCATCACCAGACTTGAAATGTTAACTCTGCATTCTCTCCACAGATATTGTCATACTTGCCGAGTTTCTCAAGCACTTTCTGTTTTAGTCTGGAATGCACTGCTTGTAAAAGTGTGGTGGAGGCAGGTGCAATTGAGTCATTCAAGAGGGCATTATATGATCATTTAAGTAGAAACAGTATGCAGGGCTACAGGGAACAAGCAGGAGCTTGGTACTGAATTACGATGGTGAGCAGACCCTGGACTGAGTAACTTCATTCTGCACTGCAATAATTCTGTGTTTTGTTTTTGTTCTGACATTGCTTTATCTTTTGGGTTTCTGTGCACACCATTGTATTTGACATTTTTTCATCATCCATTCCTTTTTCCTCAATCATTTTAAACCATTGCTTAATCTAGCCTTCTCAATTATGGTAACAATTTTCCTTCTTTTTGCTTTCTCCTTGCTTCAAGTCTTGCTGGTTCAGTTCTTGTGTGCATTCTGTGACCTGAGTAGCTTCTCATTTTCTGCATGTTCCAGCATGTCATTGAAGTGGCAAACACATTACTAAGGGACAAGACAAAAAAGCACTGGAGGGCAGTGATGATTTCATTCTGGCCTGGGAAATCACAAATACAGGTGACACAGGAAAAGATGAAACGTACTTGTAGGTTGGCTTCAGAAACTTCAACCTGCATAGCTTAACAATTGAAAGTCTAGGAATCCAAATTCAAGAGCAACTTTCAGAAGAAATTGAATAACTATTTGAAGGAGAAAGAAATTGCTATGCTGTAGGCAAAGAATAGATGTTGGTCTAACTGTTCTTCAAAAGAGCAGCATAGATGTAGTGGTCCAAATAGTAGACTTCAATGTTTATGATTCTATTTCAGTCATGGCCAGTATTATTTAACAGATCACTCAGAGCTTATTTTAATCATACTTTTCGAGTGGAACCTAGCCAAGCAGGCAATAAAAATGAGGCAAGTGAATTTCTTAATATTCCTAATTTGGGATCCCCTAAAGCATCCCAGGGGCTCAGCATATGAACTGCAAGAATTCTTTTTCAATTTGGTCTGTTCGTTAAATTCTGCTGAAGGGTGCTGCAGACTGATTTTCACTCAATCTACATGTCAGTGAGGTATGTTACCAGGAATGTCCGAGCGTCAGTCGGGATTTCACCCTTTCTAGCCTTAAAAGAATTCAGTCCACAACGTGCCTGTTGTGAACTGGTCAGAATTGTGTTGAGGCCATGTGAAAACTCCAAACCTGTACCATAATAAGATAATTGATTCCATACCAAACCATTTTACTTGTAGTGCTTGTCACAGCCAATCAAGTTGCTATTGCCATAAATTTGGTAAATTCAGGTTTTTGTGTGTGTCATTATCATTTGCCATTGCATGGAAATTAAATGGTAAATCTTTCTTCATTACTGCGACTGGCAAAATAACTATATAATAAATTCCAGTATACCTTGCTATAGAAACAGGTACAGGTTTAAGGGCTATTGATTCTAATCTGATCCACAAAAACTTGGATATTTCCAGCTTTGCAGAAATGATATTTACCTTACGATTTTTCAGTTGGATGAAATTTTTTTTTTATTGTTACAGATATGCATGGAACATTTGTAGTTCTACTTCCACTCAGTCTAATCTTGATGATTTTTGGAGGAATGACTGGATTTATTAGCATTTTAGCACGGGCCTATGCATTACTGCTGTTGACTGGAACTCTTTTCCTATTTGGAGGTAAGGCTAACTTAAAAGTTGTGTTTTCTTTTCCTTTTCTTTGTTTGTTTCATTTGCTTTTGCCTGTTCCCCTCCACCACCTTTTCTATTATTGTCCCTGAAATATCCTCTAATAGGCTTTCCATAGAGTGACTCCTCACCTTCTGTGACTGCAAACTCTATGTCGGCTCTCTTTGTCCTCTCTAAATCTCTCCTGTTCATTTGTAGTGGCTCTATTACAGCATTGTAACTCTATTCAGTGGAGTCACAATTGCTGTATCCTCAATCACTGACAAAGATAATTCTGAACACTAGATAACAAGCATGGGGCTGGATGAACACAGCAGGTCAAGCAGCATCATAGGAGCAGGAAAACGTGACGTTTCGGGCCTAAACCCTTCATCAGTTTTCTGCTTGACCTGCTGTGTTCATCCAGCCCCATGCTTGTTATCTCGGATTCTCCAGCATCTGCAGTACCTTTTATCTCTGATACAATATAGTTCTGAACACTTCTTAGTATCCCTCATTACCCACAACTGTTTAGCTTTTCCAATCTTCACTGTGTTTTTCTGGAGAAAACTTTCCTTCAAATCTCTTAAAACCGTACTTTGCAATTCTTGACTGCTCAATATTTGTTACTGTATTAACCATCGTTCACTTGTAACTGTTAATTTGCTCAGCCACTACTCCCTTCGAAGTTTGACACTGCCTTCATTGTCTTTGATTATTCCCCATGTCATTATCCTGAAGAGGGCACAGGTTTAATTGATAAAAGAAGGAAAGCAGACATCCAGAAAAACTTTTTCATGCATTGAGTGGTTGCACTGCCTGAAAGTGGTAGAGCCAGGTTGAAGCGAGGTGTTTAGGAGGGAACAGGGAAGGAACAGGAAAGACAAGGAATTTGCTGTCAACTATCATGATTGGGTAAGAATTCAGCAACTGGAAAGGAGAGAGAGAGAGATTGACAATTATGATGTAAGTGAGGGGAGGGGGTGCTGGGGCAAGGGGAAGGGTAAAAATTAAGTCTGTCAGAAGCTGTAAGCGTACTTGACAAGCCCGGCATTTCTGCTCCCTCTGATTCTTGAAAGAGTACTGAAAGTGTTAGCTGGCAGAAAAGGCAATTCTCACCCCTAACTCAGTGCTGAGCTTCCAAACACAGGGAAACATTTAAAATCAGGATTCTAACCATGTGTAGTAGCCTAATTTAAACGTGTTATTCAGCAGCCCACCTCTTTGCTCTGATCTACACTACCTAAACAAATGGCAGAGGACCAAGTGAGACCATTTCAATACGGTTCCTGGGGGCAGGTTGGGGGGGTGTTGGAGTGGGATGTGTTGGGGTGGTGTTTAATATCAAAGTCATTACATTTCAACTTTGACAAATCACAGTGGTCTGATCTTTTGAAGCTGTTGATTTTATAGAAAAGCAGTGAAAATGCCATAAAAATGGCACAAGTATTGTTCATGTCTGTTTTGGGGGTTCCTGTGGAGATTAAGTGGGGAACACACCATGATAAATCACCTCCATCATTTGTAAAGGAAGACAAGAAAGGATAGACTGGGCAGCAGGCAATGAAGAATTAATCCTTCTGGTATAAGTTTTATGATAAATTCTGCACATTAGTGCCAAAACACATTTTCAGAATATTCTGAGCAATGTCTGTCCTTGGAGCAACTGCACAAAATTTCATTTAAAATGTACAACTTCATTTTTATGAATACAATGGTGTAAGAAGTTGCTCCAGTCTGATGAGAACCAGCTTTAATAATTGAACTCTGAGAAACTGTATTTCGCAGATGACGTGGTACCAGCAGGACAGGAATCTCCATAAACTGAAAGGATAACAGAACTGAGAGGTTATACCTGTTCGGAACTATTGAATAGGTAGAGGTATATTTCGAGAAATTAGAAGACTGAGGCATTACCTGATAGATGTCTTTGAAATAGTAAGAGTCTGATGGTGCAGATGACATTAGCACTTGTGGGGACCCTAGAACTAAGGACCACAAATATGAGATAGCTGTTTATAAATCTAGTCAGGCGCTCAGAAGGAAATTGGTTAAAATATGGAACTTGCTACTATGCAACTACTTGTGATGATTCAAGAGGGCACAGATTTAATGTAAATTGATTTTAAAAAAAAAGCAATAGCAACATTAAAAAAACATTTTCATGCAGCAAGTGGTTAGAAACAGGAATGCAGTGCCCGACAGTTAGATCTGTGTCATTGTCAGCTTCATATAACAAATTGAGAGAGTATGAAGAAGAAAGGCCTGGGACATAAGGAACATTTACTGGCAGAGGATCTTTCAGAGAGAACAGCAAAATCTCAATGGGATCTGAATTTGCATATGAAAATTTTAAACTGGAGGTGTTGGGAAACTAAGAATCAATGTAGTTCAGTAAGTTTAGGAATTTTAGATGCTCAATACATTAATAAATTGAATCAAGAAATCGTCCGCATGACTGACACAAGACTCCCCAGGCAGATGCTTTACTCCCAGCTTCAAAATGGCAGGCAAGCCCCAGGTGGACAGAAGGATGTGCTTCAGTGATACCCCCAAGGCCTCACTGGCAAAGTGTGGCGTTCCCAAAGACACCTCGGAATCACCGGCCCAAGACTGTCCAAAGTGGAAGAGAAGCATCTGGGAAGGCGTTGAACACCTCAAGACTTGGTGTTGGGAAAAAGCTTAATGCAGGCGAAAACAGCGAAAGGAATGCACTGGCACACCAACACCCCCCCCCCCCCTCCCCCTGACTCCTGCCTGCCCCAAGCATTGGTCTGTGCAGCCACTTAACGACTCACCCTGAGAGTGGAAGAGAGTCCTCTCCCGTTCGTGACTGCCACTGAATGAATGAATTCCCTGCCTATTCAATACTCGTCAAGCTGCCTCTTAATCTCTGCTGTTTTTTCTGCTACTACTGCCTCCGCTGGCACTGCATTACAGGCATACCACCCACTGTGTAAACAACTTGCCTCTCACATCTCCTTTAAACTTTTCCCCTTTTACCGAAACCTACGGCCCCTCGTAATTGACATTTCTACTCTGGTGCAAAAACCTTCAACCATCCATGCCTTGCATAATTTTGTAAACCTCTATCAGGAAGCCTTAATGTTCAAGTGAAAACAAACCGAGTTTGCCCCATCTCTTCTCATAGCTAATACCCTCTAAGCCAGGCAACATTCTGGTGAACCTTTTCTGCCCCGTCTCCAAAGCCTGCACAAGCTTCTGGTAGTGTGACAACCAAAAATGTACGCAATAAGCTGCAAGAGATCAGTTTGGCTGTTGTCAATTGTGACGTGCTGAGCATTTCTCACCAGGTGCATTGTGAAGCGATAAATCAATGCAAATGCATGAATAGCACCACAGGATATGCATCCATGAAAACAATATGTTTGATTAAATGCTTGGCTTGTAAATAGAATTGATCAATATTTCACCAAGAAACTTAACAAGTAATTTTGACAGAATAATTCCAACAAGTTTGCAACACTCTTTATTGACAACCAATGAATGTGTTTTGAATCTATGTGGTCCAATCATGGAGTGAGGAATCATTTTTGTAACTTTTAAAACTCCTTTTGCTGAGCTAGTGTTATATTTCAATAACTACTCCTGTTCTGCTTTTTTTTTTAATTCTCTCTTTACAAAATGATTCATTTCCTTTTTGAAGTGAAAATTTGTTTCATCCTGGATTCACTGGATTCTGATGAAGGTCAATGACCTGAAATATATTTTAAAATTCATTTTGTGGGATGTGAGTGTCAGTAGCTGGCCAGCATTTCTTGTCCACCCCGAGTTGCCCTTCAGAATGTGTGGTGAGCTGCCTTCTTGAACCGCTGCAGTCCACCTGCTGTGGGTTGACCCACAATGCCGTTAGGGAAGGAATTCAGGATTTTCACCCAGTGTCATTGAAGGAATAGTGATATATTTCCAAGTCAGGGTGGTGAGTGGCTTGGAGGGGAAAATGAAGGTGGTGGTGTTCCCATGTATTTGCTGCCCTTGTTCTTCTAAATGGAAGCGGCTACGGATTTGGACGGTGCTGTCTGAGGATCTTTGGTAAATTTCTGCAGTGCATCTTGTAGATGGTACACATTGCTGGCCAGTGACACCCACATCCCACAAAATGAATTTTAAAAAAATTTCATGTCAATGAGCTTCATCACAAATAAATAAATAAAACAAAATTGGAAAGATCTTCTATGATAGCTATTGACATTAGTCTCTTACTTCACTCAGATTCCATTCAGATTTTATGAAATAAGCCTTTTTTTTGTATTATAATCACCAATTTAAATGATTTATTTAGATGTTGGGGTACTTTTTGTCGATCTTAATTTCTGGTGGCTGATGCCAAGTATACTTTCGTTTGATCCTTGAATGTCACTAGTAAAGCCAACATTTATTGCCCAACCTTAAGAAAGTGGTGGTGAGACACCAAGAACCCACAGCACTCCATGTTATGTTGGTATACTGTCACATTAGGAAGGGGTTTCAGGGTTTTGATCCAGTGACAGTGAAGGAATAGCTGTGCAGTCTATCACATTGCCTCTGCCTGCTTCAGTTGTGGAGAGCACACAGTGTTAGAATTATGTGGTACACTGTGACTGGCAAGTACTTCAAGGCCCACCAGATTGATCCAATCATTGGAACCCCATCTTCAGTAGGCTTATGCTCAGATTTTGATCTCCCTGGTCAAAGAATAGGCTGCATTGTATCCAAAGTCTGCCTCAACCAAGGGATTTCATAATGGAATCATCAGCCATGATTGCAGAGCGTAACCCTGGTTTCCTATTAACCATCCTTTTAAGGCATCTGGCTCTTGAAAAGAAGCAGAAAGCTAAGAGTTCTCAAGAACACAGCCATCAAGGCAGCTCTCAAGATACCTTGGACTTCCAAGATGTGGCTCTGGTGATCACAGATGATCTGAACAATGGTGGATAGAATTTTCTATACATGAAGACAGTTGTGTTATGATATGGTGCACTCAATATGATGTGTGTACAGTTTGAAGTACCCTGTGCCTGGGTGCCACGAATATCATTGGTTATCATAGATCCTTCCAATTTTGTTTAGAATTTATGCATTTCTGATGAAGGTTATTGACCTGAAATATTTTTTAAAATTCATTTTGTGGGATGTGGGCGTCGCTGGCCAGCAATATGTACTACCTACAACATGCACTGCAGAAATTCACCATGTTGGTAAAGCCTACTGCCCAGCTTGCAACATTGACTTCTTTATGAGGAAATGAGATGAAGATGGGTAGATAGGTGGTCTTGCAAAATTGTGACGATAGAAGTCACATTTGTGGGTTGAGTGTTGAGAAGTTCTACACAGGTCCCAATGGATCCTTAGGAGCAGCCAGTTGCGAGAAAGTTTAGTTTAGCTCTCATGTTAATAGCTACCGGGAAAGGATGAGCACCCACCTCTTCGGGTCACAGGTCTGCTCCAGAAGTTGGCCTAGTTCTGTGACAGTGTCCCAGGACATCTTCAGCAACCACACACATTGTGTCTCACTCACCTGAAGAGAATGACAACGAGAACGATAGACTCTAGGCTTTCTTTTCCTCCTGCGCATTCTGAGGGGAACATCAGCTCTGATTTCTTCATGTGGAAGCTGTTTGTCGTCTGCTGGAGGTTGCTGCTGGTTTTGAGCTTGCTGATACATATAGTTATGTTTCATTTCTCAGCACCTTTGTGCCACATCAACAGTGACAATGACCTTTGCTGTGGCAAGACCATTGGTCACGGTTCCAATGAACTGATGTGGGAGACGCATTCCTTAGGAAAGTGAATAGTCAGCATTCATATCACTCACAAGTAACAGCTTAGAATAATCCTCCATACAGTGTGATATAGAAGTTTCCAACAAAGAGGCCATGGAATGCCTCTATTTGCACCTTTGACAAAGTTGCCTTTGTCAAATGAATGCAGCACAATTCACATCGATCTATAAGGAGATTGTGAATGCTGTATTATTACCTTGTTTCCAGCCCCTCACCCCACCCCAAAACCATACCCCTCACCCCACCCCAAAACC
>JAHRHZ010000023.1:36049640-36240314 GCA_024137785.1 Ginglymostoma cirratum | reverse complement strand
CCCCAAAACCATACCCCTCACCCCACCCCAAAACCATACCCCTCACCACATGACAAAAGCAGCGTTGCATTTAAGAGCATGGTGGAAAGACTTATAATTCAAAGTGAGAGGAAATCAGCGCCTTGCCCTCGTGCAGCCAATGAGATCTTGGATTATCTCCATGGATAGTGGACCTGCGCGTGCCTCTTTAAAGGTCTCCTGTGATTATTTTTGATGATTATCAAAATGATTTTTGATATGATTATGATATGATTTTGAGATGATTATCTTCAATCTGCAATGACCACTAACATGGTCAAGATTGCTTGTGGTCTAGGATTTGTATTCCACATGGATGGACCTGCATGTCTTTCACATGCAGGGTACTGTGATTACAAATGACCTCAACACGTACTGTATAAGTGACTGATTAATGCAATTGCCCCTTGAAGGTCCTCACATTGTTCACAATTTGAACCTGTGTACAATTTTCAATTGCATTGTGCACTTACAAATTGGATGAGTATGGAAGACAGTACAGGTTACACTTGCTGCTTACTCGAGAGATTTTTGTCTTGCCATTCAAAACATGGTTGGAGAATCTGACATTTTTCTCTTCACATGGAGAATTTCATCTGATCTCACATCATTTTCCCAACTTACTTGTCAATGCGCTCATTGTTCAGGGGCTAGAAAGATTCTGCCCGTAGTTATCTGAACTATTCATGAAAACAATCTGTTATAGTTCTGCTGGTATATTAACTGTTTGGTTCTGTCTTCTTCTTGTTGGATGGACTATAATTTGGTAGTGAAACCTCTTAGGAAGTGAGTGTGATGAGAGATACAGGTATGATTTGCTCTGCAAAATATGGACATGTTTGAAAGACACTGATTCTTCTATAAGATATTGTGAGGTGAAAGGAAAAGAAGCTTTGTTGATATAACCAGCTGTTGAGGATAATATGGCAATGGATACTTATACCTCAAGTAATCAAGTGAGGTCTCTGAAACTTTGCTTTAGTTGAAACCCATTCTGTGCGTAGTTGAGGCCACAGTGAGTTACAATGCCATCTCCACCAACAACAACTTACCTTTGTACTCTCAGGTGCCAAGTAGGGTCACTCTCCTTTGGAATATATGATCCGGCTGCAGGTCTGTCACGGCATCTGAAGTTATGGTTCTCCATCAGGCAGCTGTAATGTACTTATGATTGCACCAAACTTCGTATTCTAAAAAGCGCCCTAATTAAATAAGCACCAAAAAGATAATAAGATCATTAGCAATGCACCTGGAAGAGGCCATTTGGTCTATCAAGCCTGCCTCACCATCTAGTAAGACCCTTTGGCTGAACTGGCTGTGGTCTAAATTCTATGTTTCTACATTCCCCTACCTCACATGATTCTTGTCAATCAAATATCTGTCTCACTCAGTCTTGAGTATATTCAATGTCCCAGCCTCCACTGCTCAGTGGGGGAGAGAATTCCAAACACCCTTGACTCTGTGAGGAGAAATCTGACCTTATCTCCATCATAAATGGGAAACTTCTTACTTTTAGTATGTGGTCCTAATTTTATTTCCTTGCAGATGTATTCCCTGTATTCCAATGAGCACAAATATGCACCATTCTTTTCACATTGACCTTATGACATTGCAAAGATTTCACCCTGGTATGTCTGTCTGTGTTTCAAGAGAGAATTTTCCTGTAAGAAAGGAATTAGTCATTTTCTAGAGTTTCATTGATCACAGTCATATTAAAACTTTCACTTTTACTCTGAGATTCATCACTTGGCACTGAATTATGTGGTGTAGCCCATGAAGAGCAAAACAAATATTCAGTTGCTTTCATTTGATGTTATTCAGTTTAAATCTTTTTATTGTCTGTTCCCTTTTGCTGCACGCCAAAGGCATCTCTCCAATTATATTCCCTTACTTTTACTTCCCCCTTGGACACAGAGAAGAGATGTAGTCACAGGGTTACCATGGTAACTAGCCCCTGTCATAAAATAGCAGTGGATATCAGAGACCTATGTTTCCAAACTGAAAATTAAGGTCATTAAACAGCCGCATGTGCTTAGTTCTTTCATTCGTTCAGACATATAGGCATGTTTTTAAATGACCAAAAGTAAATTCAAAAAGCATATTTTATATGAATGATCTGAAGTTTAGCAAATAAAGCCTCTGGGATTCAAAGCAGAATAAAATTATATTTATTTCCCATTTAGTCTGGAATATTTGTATTTAAAATATTTTCTGCATGCCTAACCCTAGGTGCTATTTGAAATTGGAGCTTTCTAACTGTGTATGCCTGAATAGTCTTTATGCAATTCACAATGTTAAATAAATGATTCTGGGTATATGGGATGCACGTCTGCCTGATTAGAAAACCAAGGTGAACAATTCAAATTGAAACTGAAAGTGCTGAAGAAACTCAGCGGGTCTGGCAACTCATCTTACTTTGGATCAATTGAAGCATGACTCTCCAAGAGAAGCAGACTTCTCTGTTGTAAATCAATATTAATCTAGACACTTAGGTATATTTGTACATAATACTTAGTAATCATAAATAACTGTTCTTCAATACCACAATATCCACACTCAGTTTCTTACATGACAATGGATAACATTAGCATTGCTACATCAATTGAAATATTCTGTTGGAGGAAAACTTCCATCAGAATGAGAGGAGAATAGACCAGCATGTGCGACATGAGAAGCCATAAGGGTGGGCAGTGGCATGAGGTAGCATAGATAGAGCATAAGGAGCCATGGTCATAAGGACCCACAGCCTGGTATGGGGAACACGAAATGGACCTTTTGAAATTACCTTTCAAAAGGTTCGCTCAAGTAGACTATGGTCCATGGCATCTCTGTGGCACCACAAACAATGACTCTTTAAAAAGCTATCTGGACATCATAATAATTGTGGAGAACTGAGACTTGTTTATCCCTGTAATGGAGACAGTCAGCTCAAAGAGCTGCCTCAGTGAAAATCCAGACCCTGGAGTCCAGAACCAAGTAGGTGTGTAGGGTGGGGAGGAGAGGTGAGTCTGCAGTTGGCGGTGGCGACGAGGATATAGTTTTGCAATGTTGCCGGAGAGGTGGGATCACTCATAAGATGTGGGATGTATCTGATGTTGGAAGGAGATCACAGTTACTTGCTCCTCAAGGCCTGAGCAGCATCACTTTTTTGTGGCATCATCCCTATGCTCTACACTGCTTGCCAGCTTAAAAATTAAGGCTGGGTAGGAAATGATGCTTAGATGGTTATTATTTAGCCACTGAAGAGTTTCAACTGGGGCAAGGGAGAGGAGGTTGGCCCAGCCTTCACTGGTCACACTATTGAATTGTGGAGTGGTCAAACAGGGTAGGAAGGCTGGCCAAGGAACGTACAACCTTGCCCTGTCCTATTGTCAAGCCTGCTAGCAGGTGAACGTAACATTCTGGGTTACAATGAAGAGTCATATTGGATTTGAAACATTAACTCTGTTCCACTCACCACACATGCTGCCAAACCTTCTGAGTTTCTCCAGCACTTTCTGTATTTAGGTCAGATCTCCACCATCAGCAGTGCTTTGATTTGCTAAAATTCCACCCAATGTGACTAAATAATTGCAAACTTTATGAATTCCGAAGGTGTTAAGAAGTTCTACAAACTAGATCTTGAGAAAAACAAATACAACAGTGAGATAATGCAATGAGTTTTAATTTAAACACAGTACACAAGTAAGTTAGAAAGTAGCACTGTGTATTTGGAACATAGAAGGAATAATAACAAAGTTGCTGGCAAAGCTCAGCAGGTCTGGCAGCACCTGTGGAGGAGAAAACAGTTAACGTTTCGGGTCCGGTGACCCTTCCTCAGAATAGAAGGAATAATGGCAGGAGCTTGACAATGACCTTAGCAACAGTAAGATTTTGACCAAGTGAGAGAGACGCAAGAAACATTGTGAAAAGAGAGATATCAGATTAGTTTACAAAACATACTTGTATCATTTCTAAGAATCAAACATAAGTATTATTGAAGAACATCCAAGGTATGAAGCAATATTCAATTCTTAGGCAGAAATGGACTTTGGAGTTAATGACTAGGGAATCAGTATTCTGCAGAAACTGCAGTGCCTGTTTATGCTCCTGCTAACATCATACCAAAGAAATGAGCCAACATTTGCCTCAATAGAAATCAATTCAATTGAAAACTGCTTGCTTTCACTAATGGCCAGTGGTTCCACAACACCAGTTCTAAGCTTGGTGGGTGGCAGATTGAAAATTCATAGCTCGTGTCTTTAAAGAATTGAATAGAGTATGATTTTTACTGTTCTATTGAAGACCAAAAGAGAGAGAGATATAATATTTCAATACTGATTGCAACAGAACTATTTATTGTGTGTGTTAAGATGTTCTATTCGAAGGAAGTCAATAAATAATAAATAATGTGATCATCACTAAAAGAATGGATAGGGTAAGATGAAGAGTGAAGCAGGATGAGAGAACAATTTTCTCAAACTCTGCCCTGGGGTCCAGAGGAGAAAATATTTTTCTCTAATATCATGTTCCAAAAGTATTGATAACGAATGCTCAAGTAATCCTCAAATGATTGCACTGTAATTCACCTAATTAGCCAAGGCTTATCGTTTACGACTTAACGTTGGGTTTCAAACACAATGGATTGATCCAATGTAAAAGGTTGGGGGATGCATTTTTCTGGAGGGTGTTTCTGCATCTGTTTTACATTTGTTGGGAGAACAGTATAACCCCATACCCCAATCCCCCACCCCCGACAAACTCCCCAACAAACACAAATTAAATGTCATTATCTGGAGGGTTCCCTGGGTCATTTTCTAAAGTTATATCAAATGAGCAGGAGAATCCATATAGAAACACATACCTTGTGTTCCATCATTATGAGTTAGTTGACTGACCATTGTAGATATATTTTCATTTATTTGTTTATATATTACAGAAAACCTTTTATTTCCAAAGTCCCTGGCTGGTTAGTTAGTCGTGATAAGATTCACTTACTGAACAAAAGAATCAGTTTATTCTGCACAAATTTTTTTTAATGGGAGACAGTTACTAATCACTTTAATCTACGAATCTAGCTTTCAAGGCCTAGATTCTAACTATTGGGTATTTCATGTATTATGCCAGGTATTTTGTGAATTTTCTGTCAGTACTTTAACAACTGGGCACAAATGGGCTATCAAAGTGACATTTGGTATTGTATGCTTGACGACAGTACTAAGTTTCTCACAAATAACCAATTAAAGACGGACATTCAAAACTAACTGGGGAATTCGCTTATTCCTTTGTTTAAGGATCGATTAACACAAAAGAGCAAAGGAGTTAAGATGACCAGTCCCTCTTTAAACTCTGAATGAAAACTAGCAATGAAACTCAATGTGTTTAAGATAGATGTGAATGGATCCTATCATATCTTCCACTGTGTGATGATTTCCTTCATTCAAACTAGACTAAATGAATCTGAAATGACATGGGATTTTTTTTCTGATTGAAGGTTTTCTGATTTTTTCTGGTTTTCTGATGAAGGGTTTAGGCCCGAAACGTCAAGTTTTCCTGCTCCTATGATGCTGCTTGACCTGCTGTGTTCATCCAGCCCCATGCTTGTTATCTGGGATTTTTTTTTATTTGTTTATGGAATGTAGATACTGGCCAGCATTTATTCCCCATTCTTAATTGCCTTTGTGGTGATAGTGGTGAGCTGCCTTCATGACACACAACAGACATTGGGGGTAGGTACACACAAGTGCTGTTAGGAAGGGAGCTGTAGGATATTAATCCAGTGACAGTGAAAGAATATGATTCCAAGTCAAGGTGCTGCGTGCCTTGGCAAGGGTAGTTGGTTTAGAAGGGAACTTGCAGGTGGTGGTGTCCCATGCATCTACTGCCCTAACCCTTTGAGATGGTGGGGCTAGCGGGTTTGGAAGGTGCTGTTGAAGGAGAACTGGTGAATTGCTGCAGTAGGTCTAGGAGATGGCACACACATTCATTGGTAGTGAAATTAATCCCAAAGGTGTTGGATGAGGTCCAATCAAATGGGCTGCTTTGTTCTGGTATTGACCTTCTTACGTATTATTGGAGCTGCACCCATCCAGCCAATTGGAGAGTATTCCAACATTCTCCTGATGTGTGTCTCAAAAATGGCAGAGAAGTATTAGGGAGACGTCAGGTGAGTTATATGCAGATCTCCTAACCTCTGGCCTGTTCTTGTAGATATAGTATTTATATGCCTGGTCAAGTCCTGTTTCCTGGCAATGTATTTCCTTTGATGTTGAAGCTATGGGATTCAGTGATGCTAATAACACTGAATGTCAAAGAGAGATGATTAGATTGGAGATGGTAATTGCTTGGCATTTATGCGATGTGGATCTTATTTGACACTTATCAGCCTGGACATTGTCCTGTCCTTTCTGGGTATGGGCATGGGCATGGACTGATTCCTTGTCTGAGGAGTCATGAATGGTGCTGAACATTGTGGTGCAATCACCATAAATATTCTCCAATCCATGAAGAAGCTTTCCCCTGATTCTGACTACTACAATATTGCTAGGAATCCTAAATTCAATATTTGATCAAATGTTTGATGTTAAGGGCAACGTCTCTCACCTCATTGGAATCAGCATACACACCATGCTTTGGTTGCAAAAGGGATTTTGGATTTGTGGAAGTCACATGATAGCTGAACCATTTTGTTGCCAACTTTTAAAATCAGAAAGAAGCTTTTGGAGACAGTGCTGCACCAGAAAGCTTTCAAAATAATTACAAGTCATCCTAGTTTGCATGCAATAACTTAAAAGTGGGTGATTCTAACAAAGAGCAGGTCTCCCTAATGTGTTCCAACTTCAGTTCACCTCAAACAACCTCCTAGCAATTACAAAATAACCTCAGTGCCTAATAAGAATCCTTCGGTTTACAAGATCTTCAACACAACTTTAGAGCATCAAATTCATATGAACATACAACAAGGAATATGAGTACGCCATTCAGCTTCTCAAGCCCACTGTATCATTCAATAAGATCTTGACTGATCTTATTTTAATCTCAACTATACATTTCTGTATAGCTCTGATAATCTTTCATCCCCTTGGTAATCTAGAATCTATTTACCACTGTCATAAAAATATGACATCCACTGCCTTTTGAGGTAGGGAATTCCAAAGGCTTATAACCGTCGTGAGAATTTTTTTTCTCATCTGTTTTAAATGAGTAATCCCTTAATTTTAAACTATAACCCCTAGTTCTAGATTCTCCCATAAGAGGAAACATCCTTTCTACATCTATCCAGTTAACTCGCATGAGGATCTTAATGAAGTATACTCTAACCTTTCCAAACTCCAGAGGATACAGGCCTAGACTATCTAGCCTTTCCTCGTAAGGAAATTCTACTCATTCCAGGTGCTAGTCTAGTAAACCTTTTCTAAACTACTTCCTGTACTTCTCTGAACATCTAAGAAACTCCAGATCTGCCAGAAAAGAGACTGAGATACTTATATTGTAATTTCTAATCAACCTGTTCAGGGATGTTATTACATACCTCAGATGTCCTGGCACGGACGTAGTGACACTACCACTGTGCTCAACAGCCCTAAACTGAGGCAATTATAAAATTCTACCATATATTATTTTCATCTCTACATAATCTTCATGCATGAGATACGAGTGAGTGAACATTGTGTTATATTGAGGGCAAGCGGATAAAGGTAAATAACCTTTATTTTAAAACTCAAAAGCTTACTGCTGGAATTATTTAATTGAGATAATCAACGTGTGAACAAGAAAACTCATATGTCTTATAACAAACTTGCACATGAATTCTGTCTCTGACACATGGCTACCTGGTTGACTGTCCAATGGTATTAGCAAGAGACGTGACCCATTATGTGGGCAGGATCTCGTTGCCATAATGGTGGAGAGCTGAAGCTACTCAATAAATAATCTGCTGCAATTCACTAGATCTTGGACAACATAAACTCTGGACCATCATAAAATCTGGGCTGTTCAGGCGAGCAGAATGGTAGGTGCAGGGTAGGGAGTAGGGGTGGCAATTCTGGAGGGGTTGACTTGTTTGGCAGTGGTCCACATTATTCTTTCAGACTCATGAGGAGCGGTTGTTTCTGTTTCCTAGGGCCCCAATCGTAAATGATACGACAAGGTAAAGCATTCCAAATGGCACTGTTTGTCCAGGGCCCTGACCTCACATGTTAGAAGGGCTTATCTTGTGAAATAGGGAGGTTCAAGGTCATCCAGTGGTCAAACCCTTTCAATATAGTAGTAAAACAAGGAACATCGGATACTGGAAATCTGAAATAAAAACAGAAATTTCTCTAGATGGGTCACTGGATCCAAAACATTAACTCTGCTTTCTCTCCACACATGCTACCAGACCTGGTGAATTTCTCCAATAATTTCTGTTTTCCTTTCAGGATTGTTCTGGCTATGTCAGGAATAGGGCAATCAAATCTTTCTCTACTTTTCATGGCTGTACTATCCTGCTTCTGCTGTTGATACTTACCTGCATACTTTTCATTATTACTTCCCTTTGTTTGACTCAGCACATTCAAAGTTTTAAAAGTGTAGTTGAAGATAAATACAGCACGTCTATCGACAAGATTAATATAGTTACTTCCAGTGTGACAGGCCATTTTAGAGGACATAGAGTTCACAATTGTACCCTTGCCCTTTTTATTTGCTGAGAAAGAGTTTTATTGTGCGTTGAGTGGTGTTCAGTGTCCTAGAGGCTGTTCCATTTCAGAGAAACACTGTCATCTGGGGAGATGGTGGTGTAGTGGTAACGTCACTCGGCTAGTGGTCCAGGCCTAATGCTTTGTGGAAATTATTTCAAATCCTTTGATGGCAGTTGATGGAATTTAAATTCAATTAATTATTCTGGAATATGAAACCAGTCTCAGTAACAGCGACTGAGAAACTATAATCGATTGTTACAAAAACCCACCTGGATTACTGCCTTTCATGGAAGGAAAGCTGCAGTCTTTACTTGATCAGGCCTACATATGACTCCAGATCTATAGCAATGTGGTTGTCTCTTAAGTGCCTTCTGAAATAGTCTAACATGCCACTCAGATGAAGGGCATTTAGGGGCAGGTAACAAATTTTGGTCTTGCTAGACGTACCAACATTACGTGAAAGAGTAAATATGAGAAAAGATCTAATAGACATACATTTCTGAAAAATTACTTAGTGATAAAAGAAGATCATAAGTTGTCACATCCTGAGATGCAATTTTCCATCTGCTTATATTTTATTACAGAGACTAGGGACAAGCAAACACTGTTCATTTTGTTGAGTAGGTTAAGGCATAGCCAACAGATGATGTATAGCATTTTGGTGGAAGTTAAATGACAAGCAGTTGATTTGATTTATCTGTGAAGATAGGTACCATATTGCTGTAACTGTCATATCTGCTTCTGAACGACGCTGTCTTAAAAAGAATTAAGTGCTCTTTTGCTATTTTTTTTTCTTTTGTCACGTGGCATAAAAACACAAGATGTGTTTTGTGTTTGAGGCAGACAGTGAAGGACGAAGCAAGACAAGGATTATTTTCAGGCTTATCTTCAAAGTGACACCATTTATTATACTTTCACACTGAATAGTGTGAAACATGCTAATCTTATACCAGGCCCTGACTGATTGCTATATGAGGTAATGACTGACCTATCTTCTATGAGTGATCTTGTCCCTGACCTTTCTGTGTTTCTTTCAGAGAGTCACACTTCCCAACACATTTTCTCCAGTGCAGTGCCTGAGCTGTTCTAACTCTGCACCCACTGTGGTATTTATACCCAGTGATGTGTAACTCTGTGACATCATTGCCAGGTTGCTGTAGGGTCCTGAAACCCTTAAAGACCAGTTTATTTGTGTTTTGAGGTACCTGAAGGAATGTTGAGTTAATTTTGGTGATTTTGTTGCTTCTTTTGCTCTCCTTTTCTGTCAAATACAAGGCTAAGACTGTAAACCCATAAGATAAACGAGCAGCCCATCAAGTCTGTTCTGCCATTCAATGAGATTATGGCTGATCTGATAATCCTGAACTCCACTTTCTTGCCTCTACCTCATTACCCTTGATACACTTATTGATTAAATAGATGTCTATCTCAGCCTTGAATATACTTAATGACCCAACTCCAGTTGCTTTCTGTGATAAAGAATTCCACAGATTCACAACCTACTGAGAGAAGACATTCCTCCTCGTCTCTGTCATAAATGCGTGACTCCTTATTCTGAGATTATGCCCTCTAGTCCTATACTCCCACGCAAGGCAAAACAGTCTTTCTATATCTAATCCTGTCAAGTCCTCTAAGAATCTTGTATGTTTCAATAGGGTTGACTTTCATTGTTCTATCTTCCAGTGAGTACAGGCCCAATCTACTCAACCACAAGTCAATCCTTCCATATCTTATCTCAGTCTAGTGGACCTTCTTGCCTTCTTTCCTTTGATAAAGAACCTAAAACTGTTCACAGTACTGTATTCCATTTGTGGTTTGACTAGTGCCTTGCACAGTTTTAACAAAACTCCCTACTTTTATATTCCACTCCCTTTGAAATAAAGGCCAACGTTCCATTTGCCTTCCCTATTATCTGCTGAACTTAGATTCTAGTTTTGTGATTCATGGATAAGGACTCACAAATCTCTCTGTTCTGAAGATTTCTGTAGTCTTCCTCCATCTAAATAATATTCAGCTGCTCTGTTCTTCCTCCCAAAGTGCATAGCCTCATATTTCCTGACATTGTATTCCATCTGGCAAGTTTTTGCACTCACTTAACCCATCTATATCCCTCTACAGACTCTCTGGGTCATTCTTAGTTCTTGCCTTCCCACCTGATTTTTGTATCATCTGCAAACTTGGTTATAGTACTTCCATTTTCCTCAACTAAGTCGCTAATATGCATTGTAAATAATTGTGGCCTCAACACTGATCCCTGTATGGATGGGGATGGCTTTTAAATTTGAGGTACACAATGGAAAGACAGTGTCATGTGTTGCTGTTTTAACAGCTTTGAAGTCCAAGGTTCACTTACATGCAGCTTGTAAATTGTAACCAGCAAAGCTGGAGTTTTTCTAGGATTGCTTTTCAGTTGGGTAGAGCAGGAAATTACTTGGCTCCCACACTGATGGAGCCATTAGTTGGCATGGGGAGGCATGGAACAAGCAATTGCATCAAGCTCCTGTTACAAACTGTCTTCGGAATGGTGCATGCTCTGATGCCATAGTTTGTTGGAATTTTGGCAGAAACCCAGTTCCAAGAAAATTCCTGGCCTCTGCCTTAATTCCTAGCTCAGAAGAGCATCCAATGCTGCGTTAGAGTCGTAGAGTCATACAGCATAGAAACAGACCGATTGGTCCAACCAGTCCATGCTGACCATGATCCTAAATTTAACAAATCCCACCTGCCTGCATTTGGCCCATATTCCCCTAAAACCTTCCTCTTCATGTACTTATCTAATTGTCTTTTAAACGTTGTAGCTGTACCCACATCCACCGCTTCCTCTGAAAATCTGTTTGACACACGAACAACTCTGTGTAAAAATGTTGTCCCTCATTGTCTTCTTAAAATCTTTCTCCTCTCACCTTAAAAATATGCTTCCTAGTATTGAAATCCCACATCCTAGGGAAAAGGCGCCTACCATTCACCTTAGCTATACCCCTCATGACATTATAAACCTCCATAAGGTCACCCCTCAACCTCCTACGCTCCAGTGGAAAATGTCCCTGCCTATCCAGCTCTCCTTATAACTCAAATCCTCTATTCCTGGCAACATCTTGGTAAATCTTTTTTGAACCATCTCTAGCTTAATAGCATCCTTCCTATAAAAGGGTGACAAGAACCAGACAATATTTCTGATGTTTGTTAAATCATATCAGCTGTGGTTTAGTAGTTTACATTTCACCTGTGAATCAGAAGGTGGTTAGTTTAATTTCCACTCCAGAAACTTAACCTTGAAATCCAGGCAAACACAGGTTATAATGCTGAATGAATGCTGTACTGTTGAAGGTTCTGTCTTTTGTATGAAACATTAAATTGAGACTTGATTTCCTCTTGAGGAGGAACTTTTCATTGTTGTAGGCGAGCAGAGAGTTCTGTCTCTGCAGTGTCCTGGTCAATATTTATCTCTCAACCGACATCATTAGAATAAATTCTGTGGTCTTTGCTGGTTGTGGTATGTTTACGCTGTGCAGAAATTGGCTTGTTTACTGTTTTTTTTCGTCATGCATACTGCTTCATAGGGTTTCATTGGCTTCAAAGCACTTTGAATAATTCTGAGGTTGCTGTATGAATTCAAGTCTTTCTGCCTGCAGTCTCTGTCTAGTATTTTGCACATGTTCAAATGGTGAAGCCGGGATCAAACATGGCTTTGATGTTCCGTTGATTGACTACGCTTCCAACAGTTAGCATCAAAGCAAAGGTCACTTATGAAGAATCATTATTTATGCATGAATTGAAAGGAAAGAAGAAATCTGCAGAGTAGAATCAGAATAAACACATTGACTGGTGATTTTCAATTCACTGTTATTTTATTGTTAGATATAAATGGAGCAGTACATGCAAAAGTGGTAAAGGAAAATGGTGTCTTGTCACAGAAAACCTGCCCACCTGATTTTAAGAGGCAGGAGTTTAACATAAATAGTTAGCTAGTGATTAATGGATATCAGAAACACCCCCAAAACAAATTTGGTGTTGATTTGTGTGCCTCACTATTCCTTGAACTTGCTTCCAAATTAGGGATTATTAAGTCATTAGGGGAGGTGATGGTCTAGTGGTATTATGACTGACTGTTAATCCAGAGATTCAGGTAATGCCATGGGGACTGAGGTTCAAATACTGCCGTGGCAGATGGTGAAATTTAAATTCAATAAAAATCTGGAATTAAGAGTCTATTGTTGAAAAACTCATCTAGAACATAGCACAGTACAGGCCCTTTGGCCACGATGTTGTGCCAAACTTTTACTCTAAACCTAAGGTTTATCTAACTTCCACCGCTACCTTATACTATCATCCATATACCTATCTAATAGCTGCTTAAAAGCCCCTAATGAGGCCGACTCCTCTCTGGCAATGCATTCCACGCCCCAAGCACTCTCTGAGTAAAGAACCTACCTCTGACGTCTCCCCAATATCTACCTCCTTTCACTTTAAAACTGTGTCCCCTCGTAAAAGCAACCTCCACCCTAGGAAAAAGTCTCTGGCTGTCTGCTCTATCTATACCTCTGATCATTTTGTACACCTCTATCAAGTCACCTCTCATCCTTCGTCATTCTAAAGAGAAAAGCCCTAGCTCTCTCAACCTTTCCTCATAAGACCTTCCCTCCATTCCAGGCAACATCCTGGTAAATCTCCTCTGCACCTTTATTAACGCTTCCACATCTTTCCTGTAATGAGGTGACCAGAACTGGACACAATACTCCAGATGTGGCCGAACCAGTGTTTTGTATAACTGGAGCATAACTTCACGGCTCTTGAACTCAATCCCTCTATTTATGAAAGCTAACACACCATACGCCTTCTTAACAACTCTATCTACCTGGGTGGCAGCTCTCAGGGAACTGTGAACATGAATCCCAAGATCCCTCTGCTCCTCCACACTGTCAAGAATCTTTCCGTTAACCCTGTATTCTGCTTTCAAGTTTGTCCTTCCAAAATGAATCACCTCACACTTTTCAGGGTTAACCCCATCTGCCACTTCTCAGCCCAGCTCTGCATTCATTTGCTTCACTAATGCCCTTTAGAGAAGGAAACTGCCATCTGGACAATAAATGCTGGCCTAGCTGGTGATGCCCTCATCCTGTGAATGTATATAAAAAAAATTAATGTGCTACTAAACAAGTGCTAAGCATAGGCAGGGAAGGTTGGAATGATATACGGAACTCTTATTCATTCTTTTGGGAAATATGCACCTTATTCTGTTGGCTGTGTTCATTACATTTTTCTAGTGATTGGAATACAAATTTTCCTGTATCTACTGATGATTCAAACTCTGCCCATGACTGTGCTGTCACACGTTCTACCCAATTGACTAATAAGCCGCCGAGAAACAGTAGCTGGCCTTCTGCATAAACGTGAGATGCCACTACCAAAAGCAGTTGGGTTTCCTGCTGATGCCATTAGGTGTCAATACAGTGGTCACCAAGAAATCAACCTTTTGATGTTTTAGTTATGTTTATTTGTGTATAGTTGAGTGGGGATGGTGGAGGGAGGACATCTGATTTCACCATGGCATGTTGTATTTGTGGTTTCTTGGGTGTCCATTATATTTGAGAGTATACTGGTGGTTATTTGGCAACATATTTATCTTCATACTTGATTACCTTTTGTGGTCCAAATACTAAATTTTGAAGCTGTAATTGAATGTCAGAAGGTTTTCCTCATTCCACCTTATCCTCGTCTAGCTCCTTCAGTTCTACAGGCATGGTAGCTCATCCAGATAGACTGTGACAATGTGAACCACAATTTCTTTCTTGTCATGCATCTTTCAATGGGAATATGCCTCAGTGGAGCAGGACTGGATGAGATGCTTTCCGAACCCATGACCTCAAGCTTTAATTGTCATGGAGTGATTCTTCAATGTTGTACTGCCTGTCACCAAATGTGAATATTCAGTGACAGACTGTAGTCTTTATTTCCTTCAATCAACAAATGATGGATCTTTTATGCCCTTAGTGAAGGCTGCTTTTGAAAATAAACATGTGGAATTTGGTTATCCATGAATGAATAAAGTTCAAGAACTAGTGAAGGTAATTGAATTTTGGAATTGTATTTGCAACCATAGATTTTCAGTTTTCAAGAACTTTATTTACTTTTGTTGCCCTCCCTCCCAGACCTTCAAGGATTATAAGCACTGCAGCAAGGTACTACAATACATTAACCATTTTCAAGAGGGGGAATACTTACACGTATCAGGCGCCAACTTTAATATTTAAAATACAGCAACCTCAGGAATACCAATTAATGTGAGTGCAAACTGGAAAAAGAAGCATAAACCTAGTTTTGCATTGTCCTAAAAAAAACACTTCCCTTTAAGATTTTGTGAAGCTAACTTCAGAGGTCTTGAAAACAAATGTGGGTAATTATGATTTGTGACTGATCCATGTCTAGCCAATGTAATGTAGGCAACATGTAAGCTTTATTCTGTTGTAAATGATTTCAGTACCCGGCCAGTGCTATCTCTGCTTTGGTTTAGCAGAGAGCCAGTATCCTGAGAGTCAAGCACTACTTAAGATACGCCTTCACTGCTTAAAGAGAGGTGTATTGCATCGAGAACAATTCCTGGCTATTGGAAGGAAGGGGTTCTGACTTAAGTTAATCAGAATGATATTGGAAGCTGCTGCCAAAATTTCCCAATGCCTCCCTGGAGGGTAAGATGAAGGAGGTGAAAAGTAGAGAGATATCTTATATCAACAGGGGGACAAAGGGACCCTCCATACACTCTCATGGAAACCAACCTAAGTAGATTATCATGGAGATCAACACTTGGGTTCAAGCACCAAGGGCCTGATGCAGTGCCACAAGAGGTGCAATGACCTCACACAAGTGGTCAAGGTCTGTAAGTGCAACATGAGATGTGAAAGTTGGTAGCAAGGCCAGCATTTCTTGTCTGTCCGTTATTGACCTTGAGATGAAATTATGGTGACTTGCCTCGCTGAACCACTGTATTCCATCCACGTGCAGGAGCACACACAGTATTTTTAGGAAGGGAGTTCCAGATAACTGTGAAGGGTTGGCTGAAATTGAGATGGCATGCAACTTGAGAGGGAGCTGGAGTGTTGTTGCAGCCTGGTGTCTGATCCAGCATGTGCTGTGTGAATCATTCCAGAACTAATCCCATTCCAAAATTATTTCTGTTGATTGTCACAGACGCTTCTAGTTGTGTAAGGCAGTTAGTACCTGAAAGGGTTTGTTGACATCACAGGGTAAACCCCACCCATCAGGTGATAAAAGGTTATTCTTGGGAGGGCTAACTGGTGCATCTGTTGTGTCATTCTTATCCGTGTAGCGAACTGTAGTGCGAGGTCTTAAAAGAGACTATTACGTAACTAAGAAGTGATCAGTTGGTCAAGACCGAGCCTGTCTTCGGCTGAACACTTTTGTGTGGGCATCTTTACTCACTTGGTATCAGTAACTTAGATTAATACGAATACAAAGGATTGGTGGCGGTGAGATACTCAAGACATATTGGGTAGTTCCAGTGGACATGACCACAACATATACCATGTTGACATGGTGCATGTTTTGTCACATATACCATTTCTCTGATAAATAACATCTTCGTAGCAGCATTCTTTTATAAAAAGCATTGCAAAATGTAATTTAAAATTTACACATAGCTTCTCTCTCCTGAATTACACTTCCTCTTTCATCCAGAAAGCTGTTTTTCTTTTTACACCTATAGAAAAACCTTAGAGTTTGCACCATGAGCACCAACTTCTGTTTATGTCACACATTCAAAGTAATAAAATGCCCAAGGTACTTCACAAAACAAATTATATCTGCAGTCATTTTAGGGCAGATAAGCAAAAGCATGGTGAAGGAAGCAAATGCAAGGATCGTCTTAAAAGTAGAAACAGTGTTATAGAATCAGAGAGATGTATGAGGAGGGAATCCCAGAGCTTAGGATCCAGATGGCTGAAGACCACTAATGATTGAGTAATTAAAATCAGGAACTTTAATGATAATTATAATTGCTCTACCATTGGTAGTTATACTTCAAGTTGCCTAGGCCCTAAGTTCTGGAATTCTCTCCTTGCGGCTCTCTTGACTCTCTTATTCTCTTTGTACATTTAAAAATCACCTTAATGATTGTGATTGTGTGATCAAATAGCTCCCTGTGAGGCTCAGTTTCATGCCTGGTTTATAATGCTCCTGTGAATTATTTTGTGATGCTTCATTATGATAAAGGCAGTATATGAATAAAATTTTCTTTTGTCATCATTGTTGTTGAAATATCAAAATCAAAATCAAATGCACAAAACTTCTTTCAGTTTCCTCAACTGACATCGCACCCCTTGCTCCAACATATAACTGTTTATTCCAGTAACCCAGGAGCTATTGGAAAGTATGATCATAATCCTTTCATTGTCTCTAATGTTGTAGTGCTGCTCAAGCCTGCAGCAACACAATTTTCCAATGTGTAGTGTAAATATGGATACACTGGGATTCTTTAGTGAAACATGCATTGCACTGTAACAGGAGTGTTGACTGGACGGCGCTCCTTAAAAATGTATCCTAAATTCCCACTCACATCAAACTTCAACATAACTTCTTTACTTTCTTTGCTCAACTATTATTACAGGAAAAATGACAATGACATCTCTAAAGAAAAGTCTCACAAAATCTGAGGTAAAACCGCAACCTCCTCTTGCTGTTTGTAGTCTCCACGATCTCTTGCAAACTAGGCATTTATTTCTTCAGCACAAGTGTAACCTTTTGAATAGCAACAGCATTTCAGAATTTTGGGCCGTGTAGTGGAATGTGGATCCAATTTGAAGTATGCAATTATCATGGATTTCCGGGCACAGACTCATTTACCAGGTGAAAATTAAACTGGATAACAGAATTACTTTGAATATTGTTCGGTTATTTCAAAGTGGTGTGAATTAAACTCTTTCATTTTTACAGTTGCTTCAATGTGCTGGGATTTGCCAAGGTGAATTTGTAGATATCGTGACTGAATTTGATATTTACAAAATAATAGAGTTGGCCATGTTATACACTTAAAAGAATCCCCTTTTGTTGGTGTACTCAATAAGCACAAAGATAAAAGCTCTGCCATTGTTCACAGAAACAAAGTTAGCGCTGTATTGTCTCACCACTGAAGAATGAGGGGTGTGCTTTTTATATGTGCAGTTCTACATAATAATATGGAATTTAGATACTTAAAGAATGTCACTACATTTTGCTTTGATTTGAAACATTTATTTCATATGATTTAGAACAAAGGTTAATTTGTTTTTTCTTCTTTGATCATCGAAAAGAATATTTATTTACTGTTGGCAACTCCGGCAGCATCTGAAGGGAAAAAACGGAGTTAACGTTTCAGGTCTGGTGACCCTTCCTCAGAACTGAGGAAGGGTCACCGGACCCGACACGTTAACTCTGTTTTTTCCTTCACAGATGCTGCCAGCCCTGCTGAGCTTTTCCAGCAACGTATTGTTCCTGATTTACAGCATCCACAGTTGTTTTGGTTTTTACTGTTGGCAATTGTCTGGCTCAGACAATGTGCTGTTTACATGAATGCCTGAATTAGTAAGATTTTAAAATAAGCTTTATAATTGACCGTTTTCTAAGATAGGTTGATTTATTTTATTTTGCTATTGAAATTTACTGTCATGCTCAAATGCCTCATTCCAGTTTAAAAATAGTATAAAAAGCAGAAGTGCTGGAAATTTACAACAGATTTGCCAATATTTGTAAGGGAGGATGGGATTAATATTTGGGTATTTCCCCAGTAATCATTAATGAAGATTCTACACCCTTCCAACAACCAACAACACCAAAACAGCTCATCCGATAACTTATCTCTTTGCTATATATTACCAGGCTCACCTGCAAAATAATAACTGCTGTACTTCACAAGTAATTAATTGGTTATGAAGCATTTTGCAATGTCTGAGAAGGTGAAAGATGTCATGAGGTACCGGCTTCTTTCTTTAAAAATATATGCAGATAATGGCTGCAAATTTCCAACATTTTCTGTTTGAATTTCAGTTCCTAATATTTGTAAGTCTTTTTCGATCTATGTAACAACTGGACAGATGATGTGTTAATTTAAAAGTAAATGGAAGTTGCCCTTTTTTCATTGTTAACAGCAATGAATTCTGATGCATAATTTTGGATTAAGAGCTTTTCAGACATTGCAAAGTCTTCACTATATTTATGGTCAGTTGCTTGTTGCAACGTTGAAAGATAAAACCACAAAAGGAAGCTGATCTGATAACTCTGATTTGCTACGTGGCCTCCTTGCTTTGTGTGGGAGTTCTTAAAGTCTGTTGCCAAGAATAGTGAGTCTTAAATGTTTAGATGTCCCAGATTGGGCTTGGGGCAGGTAGTGAGAGAAATAACGCAAGGAAACCAACTTACCTCCCCTTATCCTCCCCAATCTTTTCCAAATGTAACTGCCTTTTTCAGAGTGACCATCATATAGCCCTTGTGGAGATGAAGTCTCGCCTTCACCACATCTCTCTGACACCACCTCAGGTCAAATCTCAGCAGTCCTATCACATTCAGTCATGAATGTGTTCGACAATTCCTCAATAGGCAGGGTGGGAGTGGAGAGTCCAGCTACCTCCAAAGTGTCCAGAGAGGGTGCTGGCAGTGGTTCCTCATCTGGCTTGTGGCACCACGCTGTCTGTTTATGAGAAAGGAACAGCTGGAGTGAGTGCATGTTCTCCATCCCTCTGTCAGCAAGCCTTCAATTCTAGTGGCTAGGGCAATGCAATGCAGGTCTGTGTAGGAGGCAGCTTTGCCAATTATTCTCCTGTGGCCTTGGTACTCGGAGGTCAAGGAGGAAGCCTCTGGAGTTGCTGGGCATTTCACCACTGGGGTGGTATTTTTAAAACAGTACCTACAAGATCAAAGAGAAAGAAGTATCGCAGTTGGTGGTTAGAAGTAATTTGCAATGATTGAGACTGACAGCAGGGTTGCAGTGGGATGAAGAATGATACTTATTCAGTTGGCAGGACACTGATGTCTTGGCATCTCCTCAGGAGTAGTCCCAGTATTTTCCCGTGATGGTCAGGATTCTCTCCTCATACAGAATGAGCAGCCTAATTTAGGGAACAGACCCACCATATGCACCTCTGTCTGTCCTGCTATGAGCTGTCTTCTCCTGGAATGGAAGAAAGGCAGAGATTGAGTGAGGTGAATGTAGGTGGCACAACTGTTAGTGTTGTTGTAGGTGGGTGAAAGATGGCGAGGTGTTCTGAGGTAGTGAGTAGGCAGCTCAGAGGGCATGCAGGGTTAGAGGTGTTGGAATTTGTGGGGAATTTAATACTGAGTGAGGGAAGATATTGCTCCAACCCTCCAAATACCTTGACACAATTCGGACATAGCAAAACAATTTAACATTCAGCCCCATATCACCATTCATCCATGGTCGCTGAGTCAGATCCTAGAGCTCCCAACTTTATAGCATGTGGGACTTCCTTCAGCACTTGAACTGCAATAGTACCAAACAGATAACAAGGTGTAGAGCTGGATGAACACAGCAGGCCAGGCAGCATCAGAGGAGCAGGAAAGCTGATGTTTTGGGTCTGGATCCTTCTTTAGAAATGGGGGTGGGGAAGGGAGCTCTGAAATAAATAGAGAGAGGAGGAGGAGGAGGCAATGACAGAAGGTAGATAGTGGAGCAGATAGGTGGAGAGAAGACGGACAGGCCAAGGTGGCGGGGATGACGCCAGTAAAGGTGAGTACACTCCCCACTAGCCCCACCACCCCCAGCACTTTTCCCTGCAACCGCAGGAGGTGCTACACCTGCCCCTACACCTCCCCCCTCACCTCCATCCCAGGCACCAAGAAAACCTTCCACATTAAACGGATGTTTACCTGCACATCCGCCAATGTGGTATATTGTATCCGCTGTTCCTGATGTGGCCTCCTCTACATCGGGGAAACCAAGTGGAGACTCTGAGACTACTTTGTGGAACACCTACGCTCGGTTCGTGACAAATGACAACATCAGCTTTTATCTCAGACTCCAGCGTTAGCATCTCCTACTATCTCTCAATAGTACCAAACAGTTGCTTGCTGGCACCATTTCAAGGGCAAATAAAAGGGATAATAAATGATGGTCTCACATATCTCAGAAATGAATTAAAATGTCATGTGATCATGAACCACATCAGCAAGAATAAAATGGCCTCCAGCTCAAAATAATTCAATAAGACTGTAATGAATAACAGCTAATGAGGGTCAAGCGTGCATCTGATTGATTGTTCACTCAGCTATTGGCTGACTGTCTGTTGTTGTTTGGATAATCTTTGAATGTTTGAGTAATTTAAATTTGGACATTGTAGCCTAAGCTTGAAAACAGCTAAATATTTATGCTGGCTACCTTTACTTTCCATTATTATTAGCGATTATTTAGTTAATAATTGAAGTTTATGTTCCTTAAGTAAATCATAATTTTTGATGATGGTGTTTTATTCCTTCTTCAAGCCTTCACTCTAGATTGAGAGAAATAGATACCATCTTCCAAGGTTCCAGAGAAAAAGCAATCACGGTATAACAATGTATGATTAAGGTTGTTTTTGTTAGGCATTCCATATGGTATACCTCTTTTTCTGAAGAAGGGTCCAGACCTGAAACATCAGCTTTCCTGCCCCTCTGCTGCTGCCTGACCTGCTGTGTTCATCCAGCTCTACATCTTGTTATCTCAGATTCTCCAGCTTCGGCAGTTCCTACTATCTCAGAATAACCAGCTCTAGATACATAAAAGTGTACTAGCATTCTTTATAGCTGTCTTTTCTTTGCAGCAAGGTGATTAAATCAAACAAACATTTTCATCATCTCGCAGTTGTTTGTTAAGAAAATGTGGTGTCACCCTTCGCAGAAGCACATTCAATGCTAGATTTGTTTAATAGATTGAAACAATGGTACGAAAGCAGTTATGTTCACGTTTTTCAAAAATTACTTAAAAATGAAAATATTCAATCCAGAATGCTGTAAAGTTGGATCTAGTAGATGAAATTGAATTTGTTAGATCAGAAATAAATAGTTTGCTTAATGAAAAACAAAAGAAATGTTAATGAGAGACAAGTCGGTTTAGTTGGCTATAAAGTTAAAAGCGGTAATGGTCCTAATATTGTTTGTGGATTTTTTTGTTTCTGTTTACTATAATCTCCAAGAGATTAATAATAAAACAATGTTTGAATTTCCAAACCACGTATCAGAGGATTTTATTAGTACTTTGAAGCTTACATGATGAAGGAAACAATGCAAGCCTGTTTCTAATTAAGTCATGAGGAAGGGCACAGGACTTGCTGATAGCTTATACATTGACACAGATCTTCCTGTGAGAATTTAATTGTTTTCAAGACAGAAGCAAAAATTTGAGCAGCTAATGTGGTCCATTAAAGGACTAGTGAGATGATGGTGATAGTGCACCCTTGTGATAAGCCCTTGCTGAGTATGGAGCTTGGCAAATGACTTGAGGAAGTCTCCAGTGTTTTGATAGCTGAGCGTGCTATAAGTTCCCCTGAACTATATTATTTTTATGCTAATAATTGTTGAATGTATGTTTTAAATATTGATTGTATTTGATCCTGATCTTGAACTAGGCTAGGGATTGCACACAGTTCTGGAAACACCGCAATGGATAGATTCTTCCTTATCCTGGATACAAATATTTATACTGATTCAGTACAAACATTAATCAAGTTAAACCAAACCATGATGTTCTATCTATACTTACTTTTACAAACACTCACTCCAGTAGAGCAGAGCTTCTACCCATGTCTCTTTAGGCATGAAAAAGGGGACATTTAGGTTGCTCACCCTTTGTAGAATACACCTAATTTTCTGTTATCTGTTGTTCCATTCAGTGTCTTGGATGTTTTTCACACACTGCTCCTCATCCAATTTAAATACAACACATTACAGTGAACCATATCTCTCTTTCCTCAGCACTGGTTCTCGTACCCTGTAAAACAAAACCCCAAATTTCCACACAACTCATTCAGACAAGCATTTAGTTCTCTGATCTATTGACCTTATGTCAATTAGCAAGTGGTTCAGAAAATAATACAGACACTTCCAGAGTTTCTGCTTACTAATTAGTACTTTTCAAATACAGTCAGCCAAACCTTATTTCTCTTTCTATCTTTGTCATTGGTTTTGTTAGGAATCTTGAGGCACAGTGGTAGTGCCCCTACCTCTGAGCAAGGAGGCTGAGGATCAGGTCCCACCTATTCCAAAAGTGTGTAATAACATCTTTGAACAGGTTTATTAACAACAGATGTCATTGATTCCTACATGGACCATAACACTTGGATCATAACCTCATCCTTACTCAACACAATATCCTTAACCCTGGCAACAAAGGCAACTAAACCTCAGAACTCCCAGTCATAGTTGCCAAAATCAACATTTATGTCCTCGTTTGTACTGTCCCCCAATACAACCATATTCCCTTTCACTCCCCTACATGAAAGACCACTTATTCCAAGATGCTTCATTTGTTCATCTACGCTGCTGACCTTGCTGTTCTCAGCACAGTTATCAAGAAGTTCATGCAAGTTGGCTATTTGGCTGGAATGTATAATGGATGACTAATCCAGTGACCTGGGTCTTTAACCGTATCCTTCATCATATGTTCTTTGGCTGCCGCTAGAAGTATGGAAGCGTTAGTCACAACAAAGGAAATTGACATGAATAAGATATTTATCTCTTTTCTGGCTTTATGTCTAGCCTTGTTCTGGCTAAATTGTTAAGATTTATTTCAAGGCAAATACTTCTTTAATTTGAAGTAATTTGCCCTCCTACAGAATGTGAATCATTGTCTTGGACCAACGATGGCACACTTGCCACTTCATTCAAATATTGTGAATTCAAGGTCGCTTGCAGTGACTCGAATGCACACTCGCTTAGCATTGCATTGTTGGGGCAGTTGTCTTCCAGGTGGATGGTTAAAGTGAAGTCTCGTCTGTCTTAATTGTCACAAAGACGAATCACAAGGCAATATTTTGAAGAAGAACAGGGGAATTTTGAACAATATTTACCACTCAACCAAAATGGAAAAAGTGATTTTAATCTTTTTATCTCATTGCTGGGACCTTGATGTGTGCAAATTGGTTGTTGGGTTTCCTGTGTTACAAAAGTGGCCACGCTGAAAAATTATTCACTGGCACCAAAGCAAATTTCAAGTGACATGGCAAGGGGAGGAAAACATTGTTCACCAGTGTGTAGTTGGTATAACTTTTAAAATAATGCTATCCCATAATTCAGAGTTTGCTGGAGAAGTGCAAAGCTGTGCAAATTGGAGGGTGTTGAGAGGTGCAGCTGAAGTGAGAGACCTTGGAATACATGTCCACAGGCCCTTGAATGTGGAAGGACAAGTGAATAAGATAGTAAAGAAAGCAAAAGGGATGCTTTCCCTCATTGAGTGTGGTGTTGAGTGAAAGAGTAGGGATATAATACTGGAACTATATAGAGCACTTGTTGGGGCCACAGCTGGAGTGTTGTGTATAGTTCTGGTCACACATAACAGGAAGGACATAATTGCTGTAGAGAGATTACAGAGAAGATTTGCAAGAATGTTTCCAGGTCTTGAAAATTGCAGGTATGAGGAAAGATTGGATAAGCTTGAGTTGTTTTCCTTAGAACAGAGGAGGCTGAGGAGTGATAGTTGAGGCATACAGAATAATGGAGGAGTCAGTTATAAGGAAGCACAGATTTAAGACATTTGTAAAAGGATTAGAGGGGCCATGAAGGAAAAGCTTTTCACCTAGAGTTTGGTGAATGTTTGTAATTCATTGCCCAGTTTGGTGGTTGAGGTGGAAACCCTCAAACCATTTAAGAGGAACCTGAATCTGCACCTGAAGAGCTGTAACCTGCAAGGTTAGGGAGCAGAGGCTGTAAAGCCAGATTAGAATGGGCAGCTAGTGTATTCAACCAATTGGATCATGATGGACTGAATGGTCTCTTTCTGTACTGTACCTTCTTATGGTTCTATAGTTCTATTGTTAATGGGCTATCTGTTCACTCACTGTATGTTTACTGGACCCATTGGTTAGTCCCAAGTAAAGGATCTGCAACTTCAGCAGCAACTACTAAATTTTTTATTATTGCAATCTGGAAATCAACATCATCACTTGTGATGACCATCTATTCACTGCAAATGGACCAATTTTATGACTAGGACTAGTCGAACAATTCTTTTTATTCAAAGACAAGACTATACACATAACATTAGCACAGCTTCCTTATAGAGCCACTGAGTATAGAGCAATGAGGTGATGACATCACATTTTAACTAGAGGTGAGTAATGATTGAGAACCATCTGAAATGCCCCATTAAAGGTACACCTACTTCACATCACAACACTCGTGTGTATAAGGTGATAAACCAATGACTATATCAAGGACTAATCACTTGGGCAAAGCACTTTTCTCTTCCACGGAGACAATAACATTTGCTGGTTTAACTATTTTGATGCAAGGGTAGTCTGTCTATAAAATTTATCAGTGATTATCACAAGGAAATGTTAAATATAAAAACATGACAGGAGAATGCTTTCTTAATGTAATTCAGAATTATCAATGATGCTCACTCTCAAAAAGATAAAGGTTGTTAAATTACTGGGGGCAAAAAGTAAATCATGGTTCTAGGCAAAGTCAGATCTATTTGTGTGACAAATCTTTGAAAATTCCTCTCACAATACTACAAACAGATGAAACAAATAATATGATGACATTTTCCAAAGATGTAAAATTCAGAGGAAAATTCACCCCACATGCACTTATTCATATTGACCAGTGTAGATAGACGTACATTTTACAGCATTTGCTTGAAACTTTTCCAATAACTAGCATTTACTTGGTCACATCATATCTGCCTCTTTATTTCAGAGTTCATGACTGAATTTATTTACCATCATGCTTTATCATTACACATAATGACAGTCTGATTTCTGAACAGTCCAGTGTGAAGGCAATAATCTGACTTTTCAAGTGATTGACAGCTACCTTTTCAAACAGCTCCTCTCAATTTAGTTCATCATGACTTTCATTACTGATAAGACCATTACGCTTTGAAGTCTTTCTAATCTGGGGTATCACTGACATTGCACCTGAGATATGGTTTTCGGAATTGAATGAAAATAAGTACCACAAGAACTTCCTGAAATAGATTCATTCTGTCTTCCCTTTTTGATGTTAAGGGCAGGCAGAAAAGCCAGCATTTTATATTCTGTAACTTGCCAGTCATTTAATTGACACTCTGTGGGGAAATTTTGCCTTTGTGCAACAGTGTCAAAGGGGTGGTGTCAGCTGTAATATACATCTCTTCTGATTTTCATTTCCTTATCCATTCGGATTGGATGAAGGCAACAGAAAATCATAGGAAGCTGTGACAGGGTGCACCCGAGTTAGGCAGGTCATAGAGCAGTTGATAGAACAAGATGTTTGACGAGCTCCTCAATCTTCCTATCTGAGTAGGCTCAAACATCCCCTGGGCATTAACCATCTTTGTTGCAAATCATAGTTCCTTTGAATCTGCATTAATGAACATCAAAACTACACACCCAATATTTATAACATTGTCTTTCTAGCAATGTAGGACCAACAATAGACCAAAATAACTAATGAAATACGTGCATTGTTTTTAATTCCAAATGCAATTTTATGTTGGAATCTTCTATTGCCAAAGTGATTAACATACTGGGGTCATCTCTTGGTCAACTAGTGTCTTTCTTAAAAGATTTGTGAAGTCTTCCCCAACATAGTTTCAGTAAAGCTGGTGAAAGGCTCTCATTCTTGAAGGAACTCTTCAGTTGTTTGTGGATGGTGACTTCTAAGTATTTGAGCATCTGAGGGTCCAGCAGTAAACTGTAGCAAACACAAAGATTGCTGGAGAAACTCAGCAAGTCTGGCAAGAGTCTGATGCTGTCAGATTGGGTCAGTTTCTTAAGCATTCTCTGTGTTTGTGTCAAATTTCCAGCATCTGGAGGATTGTAAGCTGTAGCACTTTGGTTATTGCTGATTAAGTTGGACCCAGCTGGTTTGCTACTGGTCGCTATGAGTGAATGGATGGTGAGGAAGGAAACACACTGATATTCTGAGAAAGGGAAAGACATGCCCCATAGGCTGTACCACTGCCACTTCAATGGCAAGCAATGGCACTCAACAATAATGTGTAGGAAAACAGATTGCAGAGCATGGGTAACATCTTGAAAACCTCTGGGTTTTTTTGTACCATTGGTGGATCCATGGTGGAAACCTGTCTTGCCAAGGCTGATGTCCAGCTCTATAGTTTTGAGCTGAGCGTCTTCATGACAGCTGTTGAGCTTCCACTACGAACATGAGCTCCTATTGTGAAGACCTGGCTGCAGTTTTCTAAATTTGATTATGCGCTTCAAGGCAGACTACAGAGTGCTGATGCCCACACACAAACTGGAAGTGAATTGACCTGCACTCCTATCTATAATGGTAGCATAGCTTTGGCAGCATTTAGAGCACCTGATTTAACTACCAATGCTTTTATTGTTGGGTCCCTACAATACTCATGTTTGCCCTTCTTATGGAGATGATTTTGCTTTCGACCAAGCTGACCCCTGACCTGTCCCTGCCAACTTGATGAGGTATTAATTGCCTGGATTCGATTTGTCTTGTTGTTTGTGGACAGGACATGGCAGGACAATTATCCAGATTGTTGGGTCTGATACCTGTGTTATAGCTATATTGGAACAGCCCCCTATTCTAGAACACATTTCAGCACCAGGTAGGGATGTTATAATGCCCCATAACATTTGCTATGTCCTGTACCTTCAGCCATGTTTTAATATCACGTGTCACAAAAAAAAGCAGAAGACTGACATATGTTGTTGGGGAGCTCAAGAGGAGGCTGAGATGGATCATTCACTTGGTATTTGTGGTTGAAGGTGGTCCTAAATATTTCAGCCTTTTCTTTTATAATGAAGCGTTGGATTGTCCCATTAAGGAGGGTAGGGATTTTATTAAATTTCCTCTGATTGGTTGGTTGATTAATTGCCTATCGCCAATCAAGGCTATATATGCAGATTTTGGGCCTGATCCATTTGTTGTCGGATCACTTATCGTGCCTACCACATGATGCTTCTGCTGTTTTGCATTAGTTCTTGTATAATATCATACCTCACTGGTGTAACACATTGGAACTCAAGTCTCACTATTTGAGGAGGCATGACACAAGTTAAAGATTTCATAAAAGTCAGCAAAATTCCCCAATTTTTCTGTATTATAGCAATGACCAGATTTCTATATTTAACAAGAATGACTGTTTATTACAAATGGAAAGATTCTAACTACGCACAAACAATTTTGAACAATTGACTTAAAACTTTAATAATTAAAACTCTAACCCCCTTATAAATGCTCATCTACACGCGCACACATGGACAGGCACAGAAAAAATGTATGTTATGGGCAGAGGGAAAGACAGGCACAGCAGTTCAGAGGTCCCAGTCTATAAAACTTGCTGAGGTGATTCTTGTGCTGATCAGAACACTGCTTCCCACCCAGAAGCTGTTGGGCCCTCTGGAAGCCAATCACATAGTTGTTGGCAGGCAGAAGGCCTTTGGCATTGATAACTAGTCACTGGTCCACAGACCAATCAGCCTCTTGTTGCCAGCCAAAGCTCAATTCCCACACACCCTTTGGAACCAGATTTTCACTACTGCTTGATCAAGCAACTGTGTAAGGTTCTTACAATGAGTGCCAGGTTTATTGTGCTTTTTTAAAGTGCAGCCATCCTTCAACAAACCTTGGTTTTTAAAACAGTTCTTCACCCTCTTCAGTCTACAATCAAAAATGCAGAAAAATAAAATGACAAGGTTTTAGAGTTATACCCTCACCTACTTAACGCCTCATTTTTAGGTATGCCTGGCATTGCTCCGGTATGCTGTCCAGCATTTTTCGTTTGTGTGGGTTACCCTGCAGAGGAGAGAAAGAGAAAGAGAGAGCAAACAGTTGCATGTATCTATAAAGGAAATTGGGATTGCTACTTGGTTGTGAAGCTGTTAAGAGTGGGAGCAAGCAAGAGTTGATCAAAATATGGAGACATTGAATTGAAAGCAAGCGGGCAGAGTGTGCAGTGAGCAAAGATGGAATCGTTGGAGAAGTTTGGTGCACAAACCTGCAAGCTTAAAAAGCTTGGTACTTATGACAGATTTAATGGAAGAAAGAAGAGGTGAGACAAAATAGGAAATGTGAGAAATATTCACCAGATCAGGAAGCATTTTAAGTGAAAGAAACAGAGTTAATGAGTTGAATCTTACCTTGGATAGGTAAAGGCTGATGCAGAAATTAAAATTTTAAAAATCGGAAACAGAAGTCAAGCTTCCAAAGCTACCTAATTCTCATTTTAATACATTTAGGATGAGAAGCAGTTAACCAATTCTTTAACACATGGTCATTTGGTTATTTGGATATTGTGTTGAGGGTTCATTCTTTCATTTTGACACACATTCAATTTTAATTTATGTTGACTGGTGAAAGGAGGTCAGGGAGGCTGAATCTATGAGGAATATGCTTTTACAGCATAACGTGATGGCTAGGAAGGGGAATGGCTCCTCCAGCCCCACCTTATGATCCATCTGATTCTGTACTATTGTATGCTTGTCAACCACCATCTACTTCCTTCCACTGCTGCATAAACCCAACTATCATTCTCTCCTCACTACCTGAGATCCCCTTTGGGTTTGGACTTGATTACCATTTCCTCCTTCCCGAGTCATCAGTGATCACCAGCAGAATACCCATTCCACAACCCCAAAATTTGAAACCCTAACCTGGGATTGCAAACCCTTCCACACATTGCACATCTTGACCTGGGATTGCAAATCCTTCTACACATTGCAAATCTCCACCGCGAGTGGAATCTTATGCACACCAGGACTGCTCATTGCCAAATGGGACCTCCCATGATTGCGTGCATTTCCCACATGCTGTCCTTGTGTTGGATCTTGTGTTTCAGACTTCCGTACCCAACTGGCCTTTAGTCTGCAAACAAGATGCCGATGAGTGGGACTTGTGCAGGGAAAGAAATAGCCCTGACATTAAAAAACAAAACAGGTATTTCATTCTTCTATTGCTTTCCTAATCAGAAAACTGCAACCCACTCAAGTCCGTCTGGGCTAGGAATCCAAACAAAAATTCAGGCCAGCAATGTTTCGCCAGAAGAAGTGAGTGCACTCTTGAATAAGAATAAGAAGCACTGAGTTTGTATTTACAATGAGCAGTGGTACATTGTGGTCCTCTGTTGGGTGGTGAAGGATATGAAGGAGGAAAGTGAAATGTTGCAAGTATTGGTGAGGAGGGTAAGGACTATTGCCATATAATGTTGATAAAGTTAAAGAAATAAACAGCTGTATGCATTCTTCTTACTCTTGAAAGGTCATCACTGTGAAATCTGCCCTGCCCAAGTAGTGTGGTGACACATCGACAACTGCATTGTCAGCAATGTCTGATGGACATGGAGTAGTGGGATCTTCCTAGCACTTGCTGGAAAGACAACCTCTTGCTATTCCCAGTCACTTCCTGAGTGTCCTATAGTGGGGCCTTTGAGGACCTGGGGGCTTGTCCGTGATTCAAATTAATTCAGTTTTAATCTAAATAAACCTGACTGAATAGACCACTGAAAATTGACCTTCCGACTCAATGGGTTTCCCAGCAGCCGAGCGAATAATATAAGGAATGCTCCAGTGTGTCTAATGCAATCACTTGGCTATATATCTGAACAACAGCCAGCAGGAGTTCAAACTGGGATTGATTATTCTGAACTATTCATTTGGAACAAGTAGTTGGAAGAAGCAAATAAAGGGGGGACATGCCAAATGGTTCTGAATTTAGTGGACACCTTCACCTTCACCTCCAAGGAGACACGAAGAGGACTGAGCTTCTATTTTCTTAAATTTTGAAGATTGAGAGTTGATCTCATTGAAACTTACAAATCTCTTTAAGGGCTGGGCACGGTGGATGCAGGAATGATTTTGCCCCTGTTCTGGGTGTGTGTTGGAGGTGGGGGGTAGTGGGCAGCGAGGAGGGGAGGGGGGTGCTGTAGAACAGCCTCTGAATAAGGAGCGAACCATATAGGACTGAGATGAGTAGAAATTCCTTCACTTGGAGGATAGTGAATGTCTAGAAATCTTTGTCCCAGAGGGCGATGGAAGCTCAATCATTGAGTAAATTTAAGACAGATTTCTGGATATGTAGATGCTAATGATATCAAGGAATATGGACATTGTTTATGTAACTAGCTTTGAGATAGATGATCAGCCATTATCTAAAATGTTGGAGGACGCTCAAGAGGCTGAATGGCCTTCTCCTGTTTCTATGTTTTTAGGTGATAGTTATTGGGCATTTAGAGTATTAATTATTACTGTGCAGTAGAAAGTCCAGGATTTTATGACTAGAGACATATGCCTTTACGTAGCTATGACCATAATTGATTTCATTTATTATCGATTTGATTTATTATTGTCACATGTACGAGGATACAGTGAAAAGTATTGTTTTGTATATTATCCAGCACATCATAGAACACAGTGCAGAATATAGTGTTACAGCTGCACAGAAGGTGAAGAGAAGGATTAACTCTAATATATGAGAGGTCCGTTCAAGTGTCTGATGACAGTGGGGAAGAAGTTATTCTTACATCCATCGGTATGTGCTTTTGTATGTAGAGAGAGAGTATAACCAGCGTGGGAAGTGTCTTTGTTTATGTTTACTGTTTTCTAGGGGCTGCAGAAAGTATAGATGCAGTCAGCTGGTGGAAGTTTTGTTTTCTTGATGGACTGGGCTACATTCATAACTCTCTGTGATTTCTTACCATCTTGGGCAGAGCAGTTTCCAAAGCAAATTGTGACATATAGGATAGGGTGCTTTCTATGGTGCATCTATAAACATTGCTAAGAATCCTTATGGACGTGTTGAATTGCAAGGACCTTTGCTACAGAGAGCCTCAGTGTAAAGGATGGACATCTGATGATCTGATAGCTTTGCCGTCATCCCATCCTAAGTTTGGCCACAGGTGATTTGGTAATGAAAAAAGCCATTCAGTTGTGTTTGACAGCACTTCTGGAAATTTTTAAAAAGTGGTAAGATTGAGTGCTCTGTGGTGCAGTGGTAGTTCCTTACCTCTGAGCTAGATTCAAATTCTCCCTGTTCCAGATGTGTGTCATAACATATCTTCACAAATTGATTAAAAGTATTGACATGGTAAGATTGAGTTTGTTCAGCTAACCCCATGCAGACTACTGTAGAGGGCACTATAGCAAAGAGAATTAGCAAACTGTTCCATCACTCAGCAGGTGGCTTAAGAGTAATCTTAATATCTTACCGATTCAGGGAATTTCTTTAAAATCTTAAGGTTTGATTATGTAATCTGAACTAATAAGTATTTTGATGGCTAAGCATCTCTTCTGATTTTCTTACTAACATTTACAGAGATTGTGTACCGAATAGGAATTGCAATCAGTGTTGAAATATAACTCAGTATTGGCATGAAGATGGGAGACAACAGTAGCATGAGAATCTCTCCTTAATACCAAGTGGTATATTTACAAACTTTTTGTACAGATTCGTTGATCAAATTAAGCCTGACTTGGATGTAATACCCACACTTACTGTGACCTATCCTTAAGTTACCAGATCAAACCATTGCTATTGAGCATGTCTGTTTAGGAGTGGAGGTTGGGATCAGGAAGGGATTGTGGCTTTTCAGGCTTTGATTGCTCACCTTTTACAGAATACAGCTAACGTTCTTTCACCGAGTTCAACAGTGCAAAAATTACTGATTGTCCCGTTCCACACATTGTATCAGACATTGTCCACACTGTTCTCAACCTGCCTATCTACTCTCTGTGACATAGGGTAATTATATTATTATCAATACATCACTGGAGCGTTGGCTAAGTTGTGTCTGTTGTCTGCATCACCATTACAGAGAATTTTGTGACCGTATATTTATCTAATGAGTGATCCTGACTCTGAGTAGTTGAGATATTGTGCTGAGTCTTACCATATTTTGGCAAAGTGTTATTAATCATCCAGTTTATTTTTTATGAGGCCCAGCAGGATTTCTTACAAGGCTGTCCAAAACTGGCATCATTAACTACCTACTTTCTCCCATGGTGCCCCTCTTGTCTGATGCTTGCCCAATTCTCCCACTCACTGTAGCTGGAACTACTCACCAGTGCACTGATATTTTGGAGTAGACTGGCTTCCATGGTGCTGGTGCCGTATTTGAAAAGCCTGGATAAGTACTGGCATTTTGGAACTTCCCTGTATCGCTGCACATGGTTTGGCAGACAAGGAGGAATTGGTGCCTCACTTTGTGACCAGAAGGCCCTAGTGGACAGGGTCATGCAGAAGAGGGATATTCTGTACCCTCAGGATCTCCAGAGGAGACTACACCACCAGACCCTACCAGTTTGGTTCCAGGTTGATGTGGTCTCCCTGGTTCTGAGGAATGCCCAGCAGTGCAGAATGGTGGTGAATGATCTCCTTCATTCCAGCGTAAGTGCTGCTATCTTCTCTCTGCTTTCACACTCTCAATCTGTCTCTGCTGCTGCATCCACCATGCTCCATCACACTCACTATTGCCTGCAGCTCCTTCCCTGACTCGCTCTCACCCACCCTAATCTCCTCCACATGACTGACCCTGTATGCCCTCTGCACTGCCTACTCATTGAATCAGGACAGCTCACCAGCTTTTCCCCATCTGCACCCACACTAACAGACTGTGCCACCCAATGTCATCCCAAACAATCTTTCCCTTTCTCTTATTACAGGAGAAAACAGCCCACAGTCAGGCCAAGAGGGCCAGGATGCATGCCCGACATTCGGCTTCTCATCCCTTTAAAGGAGAGGTTCCTGACCTTCATTAGTGAACACTGGGTAGGTCCTACAAAGATGCAGAGGCATCCATGTCCCAACAAACAAGTAGAATATCCATTGTTCATTGTATGCATCGCTCAGTGAGAGGGAAAGGAAGATGGCATTTTCAGGGCACATTGGTGGCACAGGTGATACTGGATTATAAGTGTTTGTAAATATATGTTCATTTCTCACTATCTCACTCTGTGCCAGTCTCTGTGGCTGCATTTAAACATTGAAGGTATTGAAGCCTTTGGTCCTTATCCCTAGACGATGTTCCACGGATCAAGGTGTGAAGTGAATAGCTGCTGCCCCATGAGCATGCCATGGGTCAATCACAGGTAACTAAACTTTGACAACCAAACTCCATCTCTCCAGGGACACAGACATTACTATTGCATCACAGACACTAGTGGAGTTCAGCCATTAGCCAGTATGATGTGGTTGGGTGTGTTTGGGTCAGGGAATTGGACTGCACACGGGAATGCTGAGCTTGCAAATATGTTGCACCCTTCACTGTATGTATATGTGTGTATGTCCTGGTGTTGCCATTTGAAGCCATAGCTTGCAAAGCCCTCACACATGGATGGCAGTATCTACCTGGCTCCCTCCAGGAGTGGTCCCAGCATTTTCATTTTCATAGCACACTTATGATTTATAGGACAATGGAACCCAGCAGCGGCTGCTCCTGGGACTGTGAGTTCGGGATCTGCCTCGCTGTGCAGATCTATGCTCAAACATCGACCTCTCCTTCCTCTATACGATCCTGTGAAGCCCATAAGTAAGTGACTCCTCATTCCCAACTAACCCATCTATCTGAGACTGCATCTGTCCACCTTTCCTCCTGGCCCCAGGCATGTGAGGTAAACATGCTAAGTCTGGTAATTCATTGTCCTCTATTGGTGGCAACCCTTCCTGCATGACCTCTTATGCTCTCATGCTGTATCCTCCATACCTCCCCTTATATATTTCTATGCCCCTTTACTACTGTAATCCTCTCTGCATCCCAGCATTCCACCTCCACTCCTCAGCTTTAAGTTCCCCAGCCTCTCTCCTACAGCACCGGTCCCTGATAATCTCCTCCCCACTTGACATTTAGTGGACGGACCCCTCAGACTGACTAATAAAGGCAAGCATACCAAACGCCTTCTTCAGTACACTGTCTACCTGCAACTCCACTTTCAAGGAACTATGAACTTGCGCCCCCAGATCTCTTTGTTCGGCAATGTTCCCTAGGACAATTCCATTAAGTGTGTAAGTCCTGCCTTGATTTGCCTTTCCGAAATGCAATACCTCACATTTATCTAAATTAAGTCCCATCTGCCATGCCTCGGCCCATTGGTCCATCTGATCAAGGTCCCGTCGTACTCTGAAATAACCTTCTTTCCTGTCCACTACAGAAGCTTGGCCAGACCTCGTATGGACAATTCTGTTGAGTTTTGGACAGCAAACCTTAGGAAAAATATATAGGCCTTTTTGGAAGAGGTCCACTGCAAATTTACCAGATGATACCACAGTTTAAAGAGTTAAATTCTGGGGAAAGGCTCCTTAATGTGGCTGCTATTCCCTTGAATATAGCAGGATAAAGGCTAAGCTAACTGAAGGTTCAAATGAAGGCAGGATTTGAAAGGTTAGATGCAACAAGATTATTTCCTCTGGTGGATGAATTCAGAACATGAAGGCATAATCTTTAAAATAGACAATTGGCGATTTAGCAATGGGAAGCTTTGGGGGATGTCGGTTGCTCATCTTTTATGAAGCACATTTGATTTTCTACCACAGAACTAATTGGAGAAAAAGTCAGGAGGGTTCAACAAAGAACAGGCAGTGTGCATCCCAGATTATAGCCCAAATGCTGCAGAAGAAAATCCACTCCCAGTTGTGATGCAGCTTGTTGCCAGCTAATCTGCTAGGAATTGCTTTATTTTTACTTACATTAATGTGCATTTGGGTATTGAACCGGAGTGCTGTCAACACTTAATAAAAGACAAACAACACGAGTCAACACCTTTGTGAAGATTGGAAAAGAGAGAAATAAAACCTCTGTAAAGGAAATTGGATTAAACTGATTCAGATTTCTAAATAAAATAACCTGAACTGTCAAATCCCTACAAATTACCTTTAGGGTGTCAAAACAATATAGCAGTTCTTCTGAAGCTTGAAGAACAAATATGTAGCTTTCTGTGCTAGCAGGGAGACAGTAGATTTAAGTGGGAGATTTAGAACAAATTTTTTACAGTTATTTCTGAAAAATGACTGGATTGAAACTTGTCAAATTAATTTAGAAATTGTTACCAAGGAATTTGTTTTGAGAATGTTCCTTTTAGTTCACAAGTTTGACCATTTTTAACTTTTTGAGGCAATCATGAACTTCTTTCAACTTCTAATGTCATGGCCAGGTGTAATCTGAATTAGACGATGACTCACTGAGATCACAAAACTGTAGGCAACGCACTTTGTTCTCTTCTGTGGCTATATTAGGTTCAGATTCAAGGACTGAAGAAGATGAATGTGGAAAAATGACTTGGAGGTTGCAAACTGACAATAATACTAGGACTTACAATTTTTTTCTTTGCAATTATTGTAATCTAGTATAAAATAATTTTTTTTAGGTCCAGAAATACTGCCTCTAATTCCAAGGAGAGATCATTTGAATCACCAGTGATTCTGGTGGTGATCTGATAGTTTTTATAATGACCAGTTTGTATATTGGGGCATGCATTTAAGGTGAGAGGGGGTAAGTTCAAAGCAGATGTGAGGGGCAAATTTTTTTACACAGAGTATGGTAGGAGTATGGAATGTGCTGCCAGGGGTGGTGGTGGAGACAGGTACTAAAGGGGCATTTAAGAGACTTTTAGATAAGCACATGAATATGCAAGCATTGGATGGATATGCACCAAGGGCTGGCAGAAGGGATTAGTTTAATTTGGCGTCACGTTCGGCACAACATAGTGGACCGAAGGCCCCATATCTGTGCCCTCTCTATATTCTGTGTCTTCTGATGCAACTTCTTCTGCCTCTTACAAGGTGGGTGATGGACAGAGTAGGAATGGGGATGCTCAAAGCAGGGAGGCTCCCTGCTCTTATTCCTCAAATTGGACCTGGTGTTTGATTAGCAGCCAGCAAGCCAAAAGGCAAGAACTACTTGCTTCTGCAGAGACATATTTATGGCCCTTTGGATGAATGGTCTGGATAGTTGGACTCACTATTTTGTTTAAGTTACATTGAAACTTTGCAGGGTCAGTGCGGAGATGGGTGCAGTGTCCTGGGCAGGCACAACCTGACTCCCATCGTGGAGTAAGTGTACATTACAAATGTGATTATACTTGTTTGTCAATTCACAAACTCTGCAAAATCTTAGAACATTGGCAGACAAAATTCTAGATAACTGTTAGAATCACAAACAGTTAAGTTTTAAAATTGTTTCCTTGTGGGTATCGTATTGTGGCAAAAGTAAACACAAGTTTGTCTAATGAATAGGTTAGTAATAATGCAGATTTTTTTCATAGTGTGGTATCTAATGGAATCTACGTTAAGTTAGACTTGACCATGCAGATTATTTCTTAAAATTTTTGTGTGTCACTTTCTAAATGCAAGCATGTTCTAATGTTGTGTGGGATACAGGGCATTTGTAACACAAAGTTCAGGGTAAACAACCATGTATCTCCTTATACAGTCAGTTTGTCATGTTGTGAAATCGACTGAGAAGGCAATGTAAAATACAGTGGGTCAAATGGGGGCCAGAAAGTGAAATAAATAGAAGGAAATAAAAATATGAATGATGAAGGGCAAAAAATAAAGGGACAGAAGAGATGAGATAGAAAAGAAATACATGCAAAATTTTAATTCATTTTGTAACTCAAATGACAATAAAAAAAATAAAGGAATGAAACGTCACATTTATAACAGTTAATATTCAGCATAGAAGGATTGATTAAAGGAGTTGAAATGACTGGTTTTAATTTTCGCTGACGAGTTTAATTTTTATCTATTGTGCAAGCACAGTGCTCAATACATCTCAGTGGTGAGGCAGAGAGTAAGAAGCTGTATTTATAAAGCTAGTGGTGGAGCAGCACAAATTGAAAATCAACATCGGATATTATGTTTAATCAAGCCTCTGCCCTTTGTCTGAACTTGCAGCACAATTTACATATAAATACTGTCTTACGACGTTAATCACACAATTGTTTTCACTGCTCAATGTCTCATATTTGCTGACAGTTACCAACTGATCAGATGATCTTATATTGGTATGTAATTTTTTTTTAAAAAGCTGTTGAAATTACTTTTAACAACTAGAGCACAATATTCCATTAATAATGATTAGGTGCAAAATGATCAAAACATTAACTACCCTGACATTTTATCAGTCAGAATTTGGATTGAAATTTACTGTATGCAAGTACTCAAAATCAGAGTACGGAATTCCCTTTTCTGTTACATTAAAAGAAACACAAATGTGGTTGTTTTAAAATAGGTTGACACTACTTAAAATAGAGGGCAAAGTAGCTTTGTGTGAATACATTGAGCATTTTCTATTTCAGAGCCTTAAGGGACTGAACGTGAGGCTTTTACTGTTGTTATTTTCTAAGGTAAGTGCTGGTAGTTATAGTTTAGTCCAATGCATTGGTGATACCTGTGGTTAATAACTAGCTCGCAAAGACATTTTCCTGAGGATTTATGCAATATAGCATCTGAAGTTGTAAGTTTTGCAGAGTAAAGCAATCAAGTTTCACTATTTGGTGTACCAGCTGTTTGTTTTTGTAAAGATAAATAAATATATTAATTTCCCTTTTATGTCACTATTTCTGTGCTTGCGTCAATTATACTTAAGGGGATATCAAGAGGGTGCTGTTCCCCACAGCACTGACAAGACAATGCAATCATATAACACAGGTGACTCCAACGCCTTACTGTCACAGCTACATGCTCAATGTTTTTAATTTGATAGTCAAAAACATCTTGATATTCAAAATAGCCTGAGTTAATTAAAACAATGAAAGCAGAAGTCATGCCAAACTGCAAATGGAGCTACATGAAATATTGAAAAGAAATTGTCCTGAAGTTGTCAGATAATTGAAGTAATTGAAGGCAATTAATTTGAAGTGATCTCCCTTTGTCTCCAGAGCTTTGCTTTAATTAAACCAAGCTGAAATAGAGTGTTCACCTCAGATTATAGGGAGCTTTGCCTGCCTATAAAACCAAACGCAGATCACAGCCCCATGTGGATATTTTGGAGCAGTTCCAAGAAAGTAAGTTTACTTTCATAAAATTAGTTATGGTGGGAAACAGCCAGTACAGTGCATCTGCGAGACGTTTGGCTGAGCCCTTGAATTGTCATTTGGAGAAGAGGGGAATTTATTGATAATCTTGTAGATGCTTATTGTGTTGATTGCAATGAATGTTGCAATCGGTGTTCCTTCCTCAAGTATGAATAGGCTACCCACACATAGTGAAAAGGTCACTCATCTACAAAAACACAAGAGCCAAGAGAGAGGTTGCCAAAAAGGATCCATGCACTAACACAAATCTCTGCTGATGATCCCTCTAGTGATGAAGTAAAAGTCAACAGTAAGCATGCTTTGTGTTGGCGTAGCCATTTCTGATGGGCCCCTCAAGTGAGATTAAAAGCTGCAGGTGAGTACTGCAGAATCGGCTGGGATGCAGCATGTGAAGCAATTGGATAGCCACAGTCCCTTTTTATTTGTGTCTAAGCTTCATGCAGTTAATGTCTTCGAGGAGGAGATGTCACTGATAAAATCCAGGTCATTAGATGGTTTATCTGTGGGATCAACAGATACGGTCACAGGTCAAAGTTCTGTTTCCCTAAGAGATGGACATGGCTTCTTTCTCTTTCAAATAAAGTGTACTCCGTGGCCAGCTGCACACAAAGGCATCATGACTATTAGATAATGGGCACTGCCATATATTCTGATATTACAGCTGTCAGACACTGGTTGAAATTTTACAGGAATGGCAAATGGTCTGCAGCTGGGACTGAAAGCAAAAGGCAACGTCATTAGTGCCACAGTGCATGGGACCCAGGAGGGCACAGACCTGGCCTAGTGAGACGACAGGCAGCTTATAGCACTGTCTATAGTGGCTGTTCTATTGTTTTCTAATGTGGGTCCTTCTCAGTGCATGCCCAGTCCAGACTTCTAGCTTACTGTTAAACAACTTTTATTAATACACTATACATGATGGTAAGGCTACAGAGCAACATACTCGGTGACATTTGGAGTCCAGCTTCATAGCAGAACTCTAACCTATGACCACTGAGGTCACAGGGACATAACAGCTTAACTCAGTGACACATCTCCATACTCATTAAACCTTATCTCTACCATGGTGGCTGTAGCTGTGAGGCGAGGCCATCTCACTGTTTGAAGAGGATTAAATGGGGTTTACAGATGCCAGGACCAGGCAGCATTCCCTGTAATGATGGTGGTGGTGGTCTCAATGCACAGACAGTGTTGTTGCTGCTAAACTAGCCATTGCCATTGGAATAGGGATAGGTCCTCCATGGGCTATATAGTGATCAAACAGAAGGACCCTCTAACACCCCCAACCATTTGAAGGTGATCAGAACAATCTCCCCCAAGGAAGGAAGTGGTCTGTAATTGGCCACTTTAAATGTTCACTCGGGTTCCAGATTTGCAGTTGAGCTGCCATTCTTTCTGCTTCTGGAAAATGGTATGGCTATACAGAGATATGTATATGTCCCTGATGCCTTTCTGTGCCTTCTCAGCAGCCTTCTTCTCTTCCCTGCTTGGTACCAAAGATCTGATTAAAAAAAAAATCTGGCCCCGGTGACTGAGTGTAAACTCCTATTCCTGAATAGCTTGTGGAAAAGAAGCACTTTAGCCCATCTACAATACTGTATACCCGGGAGACGATGGCCTACTGGTATTGTCACAGGACAGTTAATCTAGAGACCCAGACTTTGGTCTGGGGACCTGGGTTTGAATCCCGCCATGGCAGGGTGTTGGAATTTGAATTCAATAAATGTCTGGAATTAAGAGTCTAATGATGACCATGAATCCATTGTCGATTATTGGAAAAACCCATCTGGTTCGCTAATGTCCTTTAGAGAAGGAAACTGCCTTCCTTCCCTGGTCTGGCCTAGATGTGGTTCCAGACGCACAGCAATGTGGTTGACTCTTAACAGCCCTCTGGGCAATTAGAGACAGGCAATAAACGCTGCCTAGCCAGTAATGCCCTCATCCCATGAATGAATAAAGGATACCAAGGGAAACCTGCTACACAGAGAAAGCTGTGCTTCTTCACCATCTGATCATTGAGTTCATTTAGAAATTGCTCACTGTAACTTTGGTGAAAAGCCCATAAGCGCTGAAAGGCTTTCAAGCTCTCGTGGGTGACTCAGTCACAGAATTCAGTATTAGTTTTTTTAATGATATCCTATTAGCTATTAGCAAGATTACCTATTAGCTCCAAATCAGCTGATAGAAATTTAATGCTTTGCTGTAGGAGGCCAGCAATGGTTGAATTCCAATTTATACCCACTCTGTATCAGTCCCTTGTCACTGGTGGTGGCTCACAGCGTTGATGCTGATATGTATTTCAGAAATTGTCTTTCCTTCTCTTTGCAGTCAATTTATTTTACTGATCATGAAATATTCAATGTGTAAAAAACAGCTACTAATATCATGACTACAGTTCACTAGGTATAATACATTTTTGCAATAAACATAAAAATAGCATCAAAAAGTCATTTTATAACTTGACTCTCCACTGATTGCAAATTTCTATGATGTGTGTATAGATCAATTATTGTTAAGCTACTTCCTCAAAGAAGTATCACAATAATTAGAAAAATCTGAATCACTTTGAAATTGGTGACATAAACCATAATTTCTGTACCAAGGTGATAATGATACTGCATGCCTTTGATGCAGACAGCCCATTATGACTGGCCAGCACTGATACTGAATTGGTTCATTTGGGAAGAAAGCTGTCTAAATCCTATGGTCACCTCATTATTCTGCAGTTCTAATAGACTCGAAGTTTGGAATTGGATGTTATTGTTAAATATAACACAAAGTGATCTGAATTATCATTCCTTGTAAAAGAGGTACATGCAAATAAGAAGATAATTCTTTTCCATTTGTCTCAGGCTGCTTTGTGTGATATCTTCCTTCTAAACCTCTGAAGCACTTGGGGCTTAACATCTAAGCAACATTCTCCACATAAAAAATGCAAGTTCCTAAAAAAGAATCAAGGATGTCAATAGCTGCAGTAAGCAGTGATCCTTATCATCAAAACATTTGGAGAAAATGAGATTTGACATTTTTTACACTCTATGTAACAACACCCCATTTTTAACAAAAGTACCATGAATGGGAATATGCTGCCTATTACAACTTAATTATATTGATCTATTGTATACAATAAAATGCAACATCACTTTTATAATTTTATTCTGACATACTTAATTTTTAAAGTATATAATTTAATTAAAAATTTATTGAACATATCGCAATTTTCACATTAACATTCTGGATCTGGATAGAAAATTTTATTTCCACACAGCTCTCATGACAATCTTACATCTATCTGTCAGGAATATAGCAATGACCATTCAGTCGTTCAAGCCTGCTATATCATTCAATTAAAAAATGTCTGAATTTTTTAAAAATCCTATAAAAGATCAGGAATATTTCTTTGGGTCCACAAGGAAAGTTTGGTGCTCCTTCATTGATGAGAGTGGTTACTTTGTGTTGAAGACCACTGCGACGTCATACTGCTCAATCATTACAGGTGGTCAGCTGCTTCCTACTGACCTCCTGGGCATTTTGCTTGACAGTTGGGAAGAAAGCTTGGTCTTGCTGCTTTTGGTCCCAAGTGATGTTGACTGTGGCACAAACTTATAGTTATAAAAACAGAAAGTGCTAAAGAAACTCAGCAGCTATGGCAGCATCTGTGGGAGGAGAAACAAGGTTTCAAAGACTAGTCACACCAGACTTGAAATGTTAACACTGCCTCTCTCTCCACAGAAGGTGCCAAACCTGTTGAATTTCTCTAGCGTTTCCTGTTTTTATTTCTGATTTCCAATATCTGCAGTATTTTGCTGGAAAGTTTCCAGTCAGTTGACTTTGTCCGCACATTGTGTGACATTCACAATGTGGAAAGCCTGTTTGTCCTCTGGTTGGAAATTGTTCCACTGTGGGTCTTGACTCGAGCCTGCCTTGTGTGATCTTTGTATACCGGCTTACGTTTATGCAGGTCTTTGGAATGTTCCTTGTTGCTGTCACTGTACTGCTGTGCCTGCCTTCTGTTTGGTTGTTCCCTGTTGTAGCCACTGGATGTGTCTTTGGAACTAGATTTCTTGCACAGATGTGTCCAGTGCCTTTTATTCAGCATGCCTTGCACAGATAGTGGGATGCAGCACAGCTCTGTAGTGGGTGAGATACATTGCACTTTCCACACAGCCAAAATGTGAAAAGCAAGCAAGCTACAGTGTCCATATTGTTTGCTGTACCTCATGCTTACAGGTTCTGTTATCTGTTTGAGAATGGCTTAATATTTTCTGCTGTTTGCTGTCAGTGAATCAGTGTTGTGACCTTTTTTTTCCAAAAGCTCCTTTTGGATTGCTTTAGCAGGTGTTGAAGCAATTACCAACTCCATATTCTGTTTCAAAATCCAGCCTCTAAAAAATCATATTTGCCACCCTTACCATGCCATCCACGAGCATATTGATCTGTTGATACCTGTGCCTTTTGCTTGTAGGACATCAATTCCAAGTGATGAATTGTAAAGTCGATTCTCACATGCAGCTGATTTTGTAGGACTTTTCATGTCTTCGTAATATCTGTCTGCTCGTCTTCAGATAACCCCGAGGTACTGACTCTATGTAATTCCTCATTACCAATAGCTATCAGCATATTCATGGCATGTTTAATCAGAGCTGCAGTCGCTTGGCCTGTAAAACTTAACGGTTTCTTTGTTTGAAATGTTTGAACTCAGATAAGAGTTGGGCTGAAGGTCCTGTTTCCACATTTTAGGGATTCTGTGAAATATGAAATAGATCTGTTGCCTTCCAAATCACAGTGGAGATTTAATATCTATGCTTCTGCTGTTCGTCTGTCTTTTCAACTCATATTTAACTTTGTGCGCTCCTTCCATTCTTTCACCACTGTATTCAGTGTTCCTTTCCATTTCTGGTCTGGAAATTGCTTTAGGAGTTATTCAATTGGCTTTGCACATATTCTGAATGTAGCCCACATTTATTTACATTGATTGATTGAATTTTGGCCTGCATTCTCTTAGTTCAGTGCAGGGCTGAGTCCTGGTGGCCTTTCAAGTTTTAAATAGCCTGAAGTTAGAGTAATTTTGAATTACCTCACTGTCTGCATGGAAATGACTGGCTTGGACGTACCCATTGATTATGAAAATATATTAGTTTCTGCTTTTTTTTGTATTTTGGGGACTCCTGGCTTGCTGTTGTGTTTTGTGTGTGGCTTCTCCCCTGGCCTTCAAATTTGTATGGCTGATGTCTTCTTTGTTCCTTTGCTTTAAAGAATCCCAGCTACATATCATATAGTTATATGTTTGTGCTGTCTAAATATATGACAAATAAGGTATGTAAATTTCTTTATTTGAAGATCTCTGGTGAATTTATTTACGGTGAAACTAATATCTATATATAGTACGGAACAATCTTTAGACATAGCCTAGAGTGCTACAGTGCACACCGCCTGCTGTTTGAAGTCATGTGATAACATGTAGGTACTTTGCTTATTTGCATGTTGAGATCTATAAGGGTTATCACACCTACGTTGATAACCCACACACCTGCAGAGCAATCTTTTCTTTAATGTCCAATTTCTATCCTCTTATGCCTTGACCATCCTCCTATCACCCGTACCTTCCAGCCTTTCACAGACCTACCTCGTGTTCTTTCATCTGCTCCCCATTCAGTGTTTCAGATGTAGTGTAATTGACCTGAAATACCAACTCGGTTTCCCTCTCCACAGCACTCTAACACTCTGTAAAATCACTGGGGGTGTACCTACATCTATAGACTACAGCAATTTGAGAAGACAGCTCATCAATACATTCTCAAGGGAAATTATGGATGGGCAATCAATGCTGACTGAGACAGTGTTACCCACTTCCCCATGGACAATTTAAAAGTAGATTCCTTTGTTACCATTACTAGTGGCTACTTGCCAGTGTTAATGCAATTTCAACCATAGTCACATTGTCTTCTTTGTTCCATTTTGAAGTTTGCCTCTTATTCCAATCCTTCCTGTCTCGGTGTTTATCTTGTCGGTATAGTGTCAAAAAACTTGCTTAAATACTAGGGGATGTTGTTTTGCAAACGAGGTCTATTTTCTGAAAGAACTGAAGTAACTTTATCAGCAGTTAGACTAACTTTCTGTTCAATTCATGCTGACTCTTTCTATTCATATATATATGTTTATCTCCTCTTCCTTGTAATGCTTTATCCTTGCTCCTCTAATGTTCTCTCTATTATCCAATGCACATTTTAAAACATTAGTACTATGTGAGCTACTTGCTCAGTTCTATTTGTAAAAATGTTTTCATATGTCTCAATGCTATGGTAAAAAGTAATAACGCCTTACTGGGTGAGTAAGTTACCTGCTTGACGAGGTACATCCCACTAACTTGTTTTGCTAATTGTACTTTTTTTGGCCTGTAGAGCATGACTACTTCTGGCTGCGCAGAAATTTTCCTGCCTCCCTGGAATTGTCCCCTACACCCAAATAAATATCCCACTCATGCAACAATTGTGGATCTGCTCGATGTCAAATGACAATCTGTCTGGCTACACCTGATCAGAACACAACCAATATTACAGTAAGGCCAACTATGAAGACAGTTCAGGCTTTTTACCAGTGATGTTGGGTGTTCTCCTCCATAACATTGCCCACCTCTGTCCTGATGTGAGCCAGATATGAAAGTGGATTTCATTGTGTCATAGAGGTCTACAGCATTGAAACAGGCCCTTTGGCCAACTTGCCCATACCCCCCAATTTTCACAATTTAAACTGGTCCAATTTGCCTGTGTTTGATCCATATCCATTTCAGTCAGTCTAAATATTTCCTTGCCACATTACTTAACATTAAGAGTCGAACATGTCATTGTAATGTAATTTGTAAGTAACAACGTAATATTGTTTTCTAATACTAGCTATTAGAGGTCAAATACATGATTGTAAAATATCTGTAAAACATGCTCAGTATGTTAATATCTAACCAAAGTCTCATTTTTTGTTTACGTCAGCTCTGGTAACTCTCGGCGGAGTCAGTGTGTACATTGGATATTCTGCCGTAGCATTTAAACAAGCTGTTTGTCTTTCTGGAAAGAAGATTCTGGAAGATATTAACATCAGGTTTGGATGGTCTTTAGCTCTGGCATGGATCTCATTCGTTGCTGAGGTCTTTACAGGTGTCACATTCATAATAGCTGCCAAAATGACAGGTATGAGAAGGAGACAGGAAGAAGCAACGTGAAGCTAACATGCTTTCTCGGAAAGTTATGGTGAAACAAAGACAATTATGTTAAGTCTTTGTAAGTTACATTGAAATGGAAATAATGGAATTGGTTCAATACTTTCAGAGCTGCTCAAATATGCATATCTCACAAAGTTAATATTTAACAGTCTCTTGATGCCACAAATGTGATCTTAAATATTAGTAGTTGAAACAGTTAATGAAAACAGTCTCCTCTTAATCACTGTTAGTTTAAGTTGCTTAACTGTTAGTAAAGACAAAATATCTCTTAATGTAACTTTCACAGATATTGTAACGAAGAAATACTATCAGTGGTTTGTGCGTGATGACTGTGTCAGTATTGTATAGCATTGCAGCAAGAGCTCTCAGAATTACAGGTCAAGTGGCAAGGTCTTCTGTCTTTGCATCAAAATATATTTCATGTTTAACTTAATTTCTGCTATCTAGAATTACATTAAATGTTTCCCATTAGCCTTGAGTAAACTAATACCTGTTCCTAAAACATGAATGGGCTAATTACATGTTCTACCAGGAGCTGTGCACACAGGGAACATTGGTTAACCAATAACGTCACAATAATGCACAACTATTTTGAAAGCTCATTCCCTTTGAGTACAAATTTTAAGCATCCACAGCAAGTTGCAGGACTGCAGAATGAACTGTTAAACCTTTTGCTACAGAATTTTGGAGGGAAATGAAAATTTAATTGTAATTGAGATATTGTTGGGAAAAGAGTTGAATCATTCTTTTTGTAGCTAATGTTAAAGTTCTTTATAAACTGTATAATATATAGCTTATTCCTCTTTTGTGCAATGAACTTCTGTTCTTTTGTTTAAGAGCTTTGGCAGCCCATGTGAAAGATACCAGTCTGGATGATTAGCATGCACTACGTATTCCAAGCTCAGCTAGACAGTGATGAGGAACCTATAATTGATCTCAGCTTTTAATGCAGAGTGATGTCAACAGTGTGGGTTCAAGTGCCTTGAAGGTAGAGGTTACCATCAAGATCCCACCTTCTCAACCTCACTAGTTGCCTGAGGCATGTGACCCTTGGGGTTCAAATGCCACTGAATGAGCAATAATGTGACAAAAATTGCCATATGAAAAATATTTTATGTACGTAAATTTGGCATTTGTATTCTTCTTCTTCCCTCCTGAAGGCATTAGTGCTTTGTATGAAAGTAGTTACGAATGTACCCATTACAATTCAGTATCTAGCCCAAATCTTTGTTATTTATGTATTAGCCTTGTTAGTGAATGTTGCCTGACAATTCACCATCAAGAAAAATCACAAACAAAAACAGAAATAGCTAGAGAAACTCAGTAGATCTGGCATATTCTGTGGAGAGAAAGCAGTGTTAATATTTCGGGTCCAGTGACCCCTCTTCAGAACTGGTTATAGCTAGGAAAAGATTGGTACATAGGCTGAAGATGCGGGGTGGAGGGCAAGGAGAAGGCATAAATGATAGGTGGAGATGGAGCCCAGAGAGAGGGAACAGCAGTTGGGAAGACAAATGAATGGATAATGGTGAGGCTGTGAGAAAAGAAAGCTGCTCATGGGGACCATTAATGGGTGAAAGGTTACCAATGTCCTAGAGGACCATAAGCTTCTCACTCATCAGACAGAGATGACTTGGAGGGTCACCATGCCTCAGGCAAGAGAGGAGGTTGATAAACTAGGATCGTGATGGTAATCTCAGCCATTTGGGGAATTGAACCCATATTGTTGACATCACTTTGCATTAAGAGCTGAGGCAAGATATAGGTTCTTCGTCACTGCTCACCTGAGTTTAGAAAACTTCTCACGTCGATAATCCAGACTGGGATCTTTCCAATCTTCACTTTAGCATTGTTATGATCCAAGCTGATAGTACTACTGGATAAGTCAGATCCCAGACAGAAACCTGGCTTGATAGATAGACAGATTCATAGAGATGTACAGCATGGAAACAGACCCTTTGGTCTAATTTGTCCACGTTGACCAGGTAGCCTAAAATAATCTAGTCCCATTTGCTAGCATTTGGCCCATATCTCTCCAAACCCTTCCTATCCATATACCCCTCCAGATGCCTTTTAAATGTTGTAATTGGACCAGCCTTCACCACTTCCTCTCGCAGCTCATTCCACACATGCACCACCCTCTGAGTGAAAAAGTTGCCCCTTAGGTCCCTTTTATATTTTTCCCCTCTCACCTTAAACCCACGCCTTCTAGTTTTGGACTCCCCCACCCCAGAGAAAAGAACTTGTCTATTTACCCTATCCATGCCGCTCATGACCCCCATAAGGTCATCCCTCAGCCTCTGCCACTCCAGGGAAAATAGCCCCCTTCTATTCAGCCTCTGCCTATAGCTCAAACCCTCCAACCCTGGCAACATCCTTGTAAACCTTTTCTGAACCCTTTCAAGTTTAACAACATCCTTCCTAAAGGAGGGAAACCAGAATTGCACACAGTATTCCAAAAGTGGCCAAACCAATGTCCTGTACTCAATGCACTGACCAATAAAAGCAAGTGTGCCAAATGCCGCCTTCACTATCCTATCTACCTGCAACTCCACTTTCAAGGAACTATGAGCCTGCACTCCAAGTCTCTTTGTACAGTAACACTCCCCAGGACCTTGTATAAGTCCTGCCCTGATTTGCCTTTCCAAAACGCAGTGCCTTACATTTATCTAAATTAAACTCCATCTGCCAATCATACATTTCATTTCTGCAGGTCGTTACTGTGGTGGTTAGTCACTGAACATGTTCACATGAGGCTGCCAATGTTCTATAAAAAAAATGATGCAGCCCATAAAGATCTTAACAACATCACTAAATAGAATGATCCACCTCTTTTCTTAGCAATACCCTTTCTAGATACTTAAAGTATCACTTCCATTTTAATTATTTAATTTTTTATTTAATAAACTTTTTCTTGTTTTGATGGCCTAGATTCTTCCTTTTAGTTCTGCTCTCCTAACCCTCTTTTCGGTTCTGTCAGCTTGGAAATTTCCACACAAACTCTCACTCCTTGGAGACTTCATAAATTCTCATAAGATGGACATTCTACGAAATAACCTCCCACAGTTTAGAGATTTCTATACATGTGATAGACTGTCTTTCTCCTAAGATGAAATTGTTCTCCTGAACTGAAATTAAATGACTAATGGTCTTTGGTTTGACTTCTCTGTATGTCATGAAAGTTCCACTTTGTAAACAGTTCATCAATTAACATTACAGGCAGTTAACTGCGTCACATGTTTTTTGAGAATTATGCTTTTCGTTCACTGCTCCAAATTACTTTCTGAGCTCTTAAATCAAGCCAATTACCTTCACAGAATTGAAGTGAAAATCTATCTTACATCTACTTTAAAAATTGAAATTTCCAAATTAATATAATTTATTTTGCATCTTTATCTCAGCATTTAACCACATTAACATGATAAAATTTGATGAGTCTACTTAAATAATTTTTAATAAGCACAGAAGAAAGAAGTATTTGAGCTTCAAAATACTGCAGCTAGACTGGGAACAGTAAGAAAGAGAATAATTATTATCTGGTTAATGTTCACAGATGCACAGAAGTTACAACCTTGTCACTTGACCTTTAAAACATTGCAATTAGAGTGATATAAATTTGATATAAATGTACCTAATGCACAAATTATTAGAATAAAAATCTTTTATGATCATCTATTGCATTGCTGGTGATAAGTGCTTTTGTAATTGGTGCCTAATGCTTCAGGATTTGAAAGAACAAAAAGCTTTTATGGATTCTCAAACACTGGCAAGAAATAGTAACCTGCAAGCTGAAGCAATTCTGGTGCTTGCTTACAGTGTGGCTTTAACATCCCAATGCCTAAAGCAGTGACATCAACCGTGCTGTATGATCACTGCAAATCTACAAATGGACTGACTTTGGGTGGATAACAAGGTGTGGAGCTGGATGAACACAGCAGGCTAAGCAGCATCAGAGGAGCAGGAAAGCTGAAGTTTTGGGTCGACACCCTTCTTCAGAAATGGGGGAGGGGAAGGGGATTCTGAAATAAATAGGGAGAGAGGGGGAGGCAGATAGAAGATGGATAAAGGAGAAGATAGGTGGAGAGGAGACAGACAGGTCAAAGAGGCGGGGTTAGAGCCAGTAAAGGTGAGTGTAGGTGGGGTGTTAGGGAGGGGATAGGTCGGTCCAGGGAGGACGGACAGGTCAAGAAGGTGGGATGAGGTTAGTGAGTAGGAGACAGGGGTGGGGCTTGAGGTGGGAGGAATGGTTAGGGAGGTGGGGACAAGCTGGGCTGGTTTTGGGATGCGGTCGTGGGAGGGGAGATTTTGAAGCTTGTGAAGTCCGCATTGATACCCTTGGGCTGCAGGGTTCCCAAGCGAAATATGAGATGCTGTTCCTGCAGCTTTCGGGTGGCATCATAGTGGCAATGCAGGAGGCCCAAGATGGACATGTCGTCCAAGGAGTGGGAGGGGGAGTTGAAATGGTTCGCGACTGGGAGGTGTAGTTAGGTGTGTTTGTTGCGAACCGAGGACTTCTCCAGCATCGGGAGTTCCTACTATCTCTGACTTTGGGTGGAAGCTCTTTTAGCCACAATTTCAGTAAAAACAATAAACAATTGCCATTTTTAAAAATAACAGTCTCAAAATTCTAATTAGCATATTTTTCTTTATTAAGAGACTTACATAGTAAGGATCCCTTGCTATGTTCATCGAATGAGCCTTTTGACTGTTTGAGTCAAAGCAATCCCCAACACTCATGGCATTGACGAGGTGACAAATCGTGCTATGCAGATGATGTCCCATACATTAACCATCAGTAGTTTAGTTCTTCTACATTATACTAGATTCTCATCTTTAGGCCAGCCTTAATACTCACCATCAGTACAAAATAAATAGCGTGAAAATATTGAAATGGATATTTTGTTGATATTGAGGTAAAGGAAAAACATATTGTGAATAGTATGACGTAATTACAAAGAAAATAAAGCTACATTGAATTCAATTCACACATGTCACTGCAGGTTGCAAAGATGGAATTATGTTACACAGGAGGAGGGTAATGGTGTAGGGTAGTACAATTGAACTGTGAGACTGCAGCTTGTCAGTTTTTAATCTTGTGAACCAGAAAGTGTATATACACTATTCAGACCTTATTAAAATATATCAAAGCACTGCACTTAATCTCATATTAATGTCATAACAAGATTTTCATACAGCACAAGATGGAGGCATGATTACTATTAATGATGTTGGTCAGCTTATGTCAATTTAAATTGTTGCAATTATTCATTCTCGACTCTCATTAAATTCACATGGTATAATATGCTAGCATTCATCTTGGCACTTTGGCAAAACAATAACAGCAGAGCGAAAGCAAGAATTAAATAAAGTCACTTTGTACCACCAAACGAAACCTTTAACAGTTTCAGCGCCCATGTTCTTTTACAAACAAACCAAATCATGAAAGTAAAAGTGTTATGCATAATGTCAGAATTGTGATCTCCATGACTCCTATTACAAATTATGCTAATTGTCAAATAAAGCTCAGTTCCTGAAAATATTTTCTATTAAATATGTATTGAAGAACATGTTGATAAAAATGGAGGAAAATTTCAAAACTTTAAATCTATCGATGTTTGGCTTTTGGTTTCATCTGAAGAGAGTTAAGTATTTACTTTGTGGAAAAGCAGTCAGTTGATACATGACATAATGGCACCATTAATGTGCATGGCTCTGAAACTGGGCTTGAAATGAAGCAGAAGGCTACAAATCCATTTTGATGATCCAGCAAAGAGAGATATTCTACGAATAGGCTAATCTTGACCATTACTGTACCTGAACTATATGACCAGAATTATAAAGGATTCAACAGCTGAAGTAGATTCATCATTTAATGTTTCATATGCTATGATAACTTCACAATGGAAAGATTGTTAGTTATCAATTCATGAAACTTACAAGCAATCTACTTTTGAAATAAACAGCTAATAATGAGGGTGTGCACCATTTAAAATGGTCTTCTAAAATTAGATTTCTAAAATTATTTTCACCTTGTTATTTTTATTGTCATTATACTATGTTATCCATACTGAGTTTGGTTTGGAGGATTATAAATTATTCTGTATTCATCTGTTTGTGAGATGAAAATCAGTAACCAGATCAACACTGCTGTAATTAAGTTTTCACAATAATCTTATGTAGAAAATAGTGAGTCAAAGTCAAGCCAAAATAGGAGAAAAGTTATTCTTTCCATGGTGGAAAGCAAGAACACAGATAAAAGTAAACATAATGGTATCATCGTTAAATATCAACTACTGTACATTTTTTAGTAATAAGCGCAAAGTCAGGCACTGGTTTGGGAAAGAGATTATTTTCTCCTTTAAAGGTCAGTCAGACATGTCAAACAGATTGTGGGATTACACAGGACTATTCTGGTGGTCCAGCAGCTGCAATATGCAAACTTCTGGATTCCGCCAGCTTCAAATCTACGGTCCATTTTCAATCTTACCTGCAACATTTCCTTTGGTTAACTTTGCAAACCCGAGGCAACTTGTGTAAAAGCATCTCTTTTGCATGTCTCATGGTCATGAAAGAGGTGGCCATGGAGATCATTAATGCATTGATGATTATTTTCCAAAATTCTACTAATGCTGGAATGATTCCTGTAGATTGGAAGGCAGCAAATATCACCCACTATTTAAGAAGGGAGGGAGAGAGAAAAGAGGGATCTACAGTCCTGTTAACCTTATATCAGTAGTAGGGAAAGTGATAAGGTCTATTTTAAAGGAGGGGATAAACAGATACCTGGTTAATAATGATCTGATTGGGCATTGTCAACATGGATGGAATGGAAAATCATGTTAGACAAACATGTTGGTGTTTTCTGATGATGTTAATGTGTTGTAGGGTGAGGTGTGCATGTTTGATAGAAGAAAGAAATACAGCTAAGCAGGATAGACAAAATTGACAAAGGAGAGCTGAAGGGCTGAGTATACTGAGACTTTTGAAGGCTTTTGCCAAAGTCCCTCACAGGAGGATGGTTAGAAAAATTAAAGCAATTGGGATAGAAGATAAAGTGCTGACACGGATTGATGATTAGCTAGCAGACAAAAAATAGAGGATAGGAGTAAATGGGTCATTCTCAAGTTGCCAGAATGTGACTAGCTGGTTACTACAGGGATCTGTGCTTGGGTTCCAGCTGTTCACAATATATGTCTATGATTTAGAGTGGGGATCCAAATGCAATATTTCTAAATTTGCAGATGATACTAAGTGGGAACGTGTGTTGTGATGAAAATATAAAGTGGCTTTAGGACGATTTAGACAAACTGAGTGAATGGACAAGAACATGGTAGATGTGGAAAAATGTGAGTTATCAATTTTGGTAGGAGAAAAAGATTTGCAAAGTACTTATTAAATGTTAAGAAGATATACAGAGGGACCTAGGTGTTCTTGTCAGTAAGTCACTGAAGGCCAACAGGCAGGTCCAGCGAGCCACTTGGAAGGATAATTTGCTCTTTGTTGCAAGAGGATTTGAGTGTAAGAATAGTGACGTCTTGCTTTAAATGTATAAGAGCTTGGTCTGACCACTCCTGGAGTTCTGTGTGCAGTTTTGGTCTCCTCGTCTCAGGGAAGATATTATTGTCATAGAGGAAGTGCAATGAATATTCACAAGACTTGTTCCTGTGATTTTGGGGCTGTCTTATGAAGACAGGTTGGGCAAACTGGGCCTGCATTCTCAAATTTTGAAGGATGAAAGATAATCTAATTATAACTTACAATGTACTTAATAAGATGTTCCATCCCAAACCCCTCCCCCCAACCCCCTGGCTACGGAGTCTAAAACCAAGAGACAAAATTTAAAAAGAAGGTGGATGGCACTTAGGTCTGAGAGAAGGAAAATTATTTACTCAGAGGGATGTGGTCACATCGAATTCTTTACTACAGAGGGCTGTGGAACTGAATCTTTGAATTATTTTAAGGTGCAGATTGATAGATTTCTGATTACCAATTAATTACAGGGTTATGGGGATGAGATGGCGAAAAGCTTGAAGTGTTCAATCAACCATGACAATTTGAATAGCAGGGCAGGCTCAGTGGCTGAATGGCCTATGTTCTTCTGTCATAACTATTTAACTGTCATTTTGGGGGCAGTGTCTGCAGACTGGTCTCCAACACGATGATGTTAATGTGTTGTAGGGTGAGGTGTGCACGTTTGAGAGAAGAAAGAAAGACAGCTAAGCAGGACAGACATTAAAATGATCACAGAGCTTGAGCATTGCTGGCAAGGCTAGCATTTATTATCTACTTTCACATGAATGAGTAACTTCCTAGGCCAATTCAGAGAACAGTTAAAAATCACCCCGTTGCTATGGTCTTGGAAGATTGGAAACTGACAGGTCGAATTTGAATTGTCAAGTCGAAAGGTGGGAAAGGCCTTGGTAAGAATTGCAGTGCAAATGTACCAAGAGACAGAGATTAGCAGTATTAATGAGGTTGTAGTAGTTGGTTAGTGGACAAGCATCAGGTTATCACTCTGGCTGGGGTAGACTAATGTAGAGTTTATGAAGAATTTGTGAGAAATGGTGGACATTTTACGTTCAGCAGATAATATCCAAAGGAAAACGTGGTTCTTGGATTCCTAAGAAGGAGTCATATAAATTGTAACAAAAATAGCAGAGTTATAGATGACCAATTTTTGTTTGTCCGATCTGGAATAAGCAAGCTTTGTGTGGGATTCCTGGATAACAAGAGATATAAATAAGATAGAAGTGATCCAAAGATGTATTTCATTATTCTAGATGAGCCAGTATGGCAAATACACCACAGCCACATTCTCGATTAATGATTTAGAATAGGAATAACTGCAGCAACACAGTGAGAAAAATGCACTGAGCATGTTCTATAAAATATGGCCCGGAAAGGCTCAAACTGACAGAAACCCAGCGCCCTCCAGCAATGACAAATTATGGTAGCCATCCACACAAGCCAGAAAGACAATTTTATTATGAGATGGTGCATCAATGATCTGTCTTTCAAAGGACAATCTCACCACGGAACAAGTTGCCAAATAAATACAGCCACATCATTTTAAATCTTCAAGACACATTTTCAGACTATTTCTGTGTAAACATTTTCATGATCAGAATATCATCTCAGCAGGCCATTTAGCTAATGATATCGATATAAATGTGGTGAAATATGGATATTAGTCAATGATGCTAACACAACCAAATCTGCAGCAGAAGATGCTGTGTTAATGACAATTTCTAACACCTTTCAAATGTGAACTGAGTTGTATCTTCCAATTCTGCTTCAAGATGCTCCCCTACATTTATTTGTCTTGAAGACCACATTTGATGTTGGCACAATATTTATTTGTATATTTTTCTTAAAGAAAATTGTTTGGGTATATTTTAAATTTTAATTTTTTGGGACATTTATAGATAATTGCTTCTGTTTACTAATGCTGACATTTTTCCACATCATGGCACTGTGTGCACTGGAGGAAATCATTTATAGGTTCGGGCATATTCTTATTACTGGCTTCCTAGTTTATTTTGATTTGATTTCAGAATTCCGAGGTAGTTTAACCAGCACGTTTACGTTAAACCTGCTATTGGGAGCACCTTTGTGGAATTATTAAGTCCCAGCTGCACATCAGCAAAATCTCCTTAATGGGTAACACTCTACATTCACATTTCCATGGATTGAAAAACCTTTCAACTTATGTATGTTTCCATATTGACAGATAGTGTGCAAATAGCCAAATCTCTGAAATCCCTCAAATCTCATAAGCCCACAAGTTGATAAAAACAATTTTAGGAGTTCCCTGATGTTGACAGTGTTATGCAGTTCATGTTCAATAATATATTAATCATCTGCTATATGACTGCAGAGTGGCTCATCCTTGTCATTTCATTACTACAGTTTGAAAATTACTGTATTTCTTCAGGAAGGGCAAGGCTGGCTGGAGAATGCAACTCATCTTTCACCAGTTGGCAGAAATCAGTAATGCAGTAAATACTACTCCATCAGTAGAGTAGATACTTCTTGGTACATATACCTGGAAGATGAATTTCCCAAGAGCTTCTCCTGCTATACTATGGTAAATTTTTTTCAATTGATTTTAGTTTGAGAGTGTGGCCAGCAAGGCCAGTTTTAACTTCCTATCCTAACTGATCTTGAACAGAAATGGATGAGCCACCTTCTTGAACCAATGCAGTTCACATGATGTTGGTACGTCAACTGTACTATTCTTCAATGTAATAACTTGACACAATGGAAAGGCTAACTGGACCATTCCAGACAGCAATCAAAAGTCAACCACAATGTTGTGGATCTGGAGTCACATCAAGACCAGATTTAATAATAATAGCAGATTTCCACCTCAGAAGAGTATTCATGAACAAAATAGGTTTCTGGAGCAATCTAGTAATTCTATGCTCATTGTTAGTCAGATTAGCATTTTATCCCAGAATATTAATCAAATTTGAATTCCTCCAGCTCATGGTGGGATTTAAACTCACAACTTTGGCATGTTAATCTAGGGTTCTAGTTACAAGCCTGGTAATATTACCACTATGTTGCTGTCCAATTTTAGTGGGAGTAGCGAGATTCTTGTTGATATATGTAAATGGGTTTTTAGCTATCCTCCCATTGAATGTATAACTGAAGTGCTCTCAGCAAAATTACATACCCCAATCACAATGATTGTGACTTCAAACTAAGAGTATTAAAGACTGTATGGCATCAGTTGTCACTTGGAACATTTACAAACCTTAATTCTCATTGGAATTGATGGTGTGGTAAAGAATTGTGATATTGATGCTAAGAAAATTAGTTTTGACACAGCAAAAGCAAAAGGTGGAGCTTCAGACACAACTATTCCGATATGTTTTTCATTCAGTATTTTACCTTTCGTTGTCAATATCCATAGGTGTTGCAGTGGAAAAAAAATTATCTTTAAGTTGTTTGAAGTTATGTTGCCTTTACATGTTTTAAGTCTCACATCTTTTTTTGCTTTTAACTCAGGGTTACTCAGAGACTATTCCATTTAACTATTTTTCTATAACTGATCATTACATTTATTGCCAGGATGTCGGAAAGAAGCTTTGAAAGAAACAGGGCAAGGAAACAATATGCGGGTCATGGACAAATATGGCTATGAAACAGACAAAATCAAAAAGATAAAGGAGCCAGAACAAAAATCAGTTCAGGTAGAATTTAGTTTAAAGAAACACACACACACACACAATACCCAACATCATCTATACAAGCCTTCCCTTCCCACCAACCTCAACACCCATCTCCTTTTACAGAATTTTATTCTGTTCTTTTCAGGAGCTATCAGAAAAGGGAGAGAATATGGTTAGGAGGGAAAGTCTTTTGAACCCAGATGGGAACTTTGCGCCCCCCCCCACCACCCATCTCATGCATTGCAGAAGTCATTTGATTTGCTATCCATTGACTGTTTGAACATAAGGGGTAACTCATTTGTACTAACAACATGGAGTTTTAATCACCAGGAGCACAGATTGGGAAATCAAGGTGTGTATGTCCCATGTATTTCCCTTTTTTTAACCTGCTGCAGCAGCTCTACAGCAATTTTGCTCATGTTAATTTATTTTATCCCCAAGTAAATATTTATTTTCTTGGCTATTTGACATGTGATCCTCTTCCTCCACTGCAAATACTGCTGTAAAGTAATTATTCATCATGTTCATCATTTCCTTTTTGAGTGCAAGAGCAGAAAACAGTGTGACCGCAGGGATAAATGGTTCATCTCCGGACAGCCCAAAGTTACTCCTCTGACTGTAAGCTCTGAGGAAGGTGACAACATTTTCAATACTTAGTTGAATAAGTGCAACTGCCATTGAGATGTTCACTAGGGGATGTTCATGGACTATTTTCCTCTGGTTAATTGTTTAATTCTCCACCAACCATTCTACCAATAGTTGGGTGTGTGGCTGGTCTGCATATTTTGATTTAACATCTCGGTTGTGGGATCACTCAGTTCTGGATATCGCATACTGCATTGAGCATGCATGCATTCCAGGGTTGTAGCTTCAGCAGTTTGACACCTCATTGGATTGCAGTGATTCAAGAAGGCAGCACACCATCACCTTCTCAAGGCAACAAGGGCTAGACATTAAATGCTGGCCCAGCCAGCAATGCTCACATGCCTGAGTGAACAAAACAAAACAATTTTGTGGTAAACCTTGTTCAACTCTTGGCAGGTCCTTCTACAATCCTGATTACTAAACCAGTAGCTATGACATTCATTGAACAGTAATTGAATGATATGAATTCAGTGACTCAAAACATAGATGAGGAATATCCTGTTCCTTCCAGTTCATAAGAGCCTTCGAATGTCAAGAGAGAATCTAACCATTGCCTCTTAATCCATTCAATGGTATCACAAGCATGGAATACCTCACTATCAACATCCTGGGGGTTATCATTGACCAGAAATCAAACAGAACTAGTCCGATAAGTTCTATGGCGGCGAGAGCAGGTCAGAGCGCAAGAATCCTTTCTGAAGACTGCCCACCGTCTACAAGCCACAAGTCAGAAGTGTGAGGAAATACTCTTCTCTTTCCTAGATGGGTGCAGCTCAACCAACATTCAAGAAGTTTGACAATAGTCTGGACAAAGCAGCTCACTTAACTGGCGCAAAATTCACAAACATTCAATCTCTCCATCACCAAGGCACCAGTAGCAGCAGGGCGTATCATTTACAAGAGACAACTCAGAAAGTTACCAAGTTTCCTTAGACTGCACCTTCCAAACCATAATCATTTCCATCTAGAAGGACATGGGCAACGGATACATGGGAACACCACCACCTCCCTTTTTCCTCTCCAAGCTGCTCACCATCCTAACGTGGAAATATATCGCTGTTTTCTCAATGTTCCTAATGACAATATTATGGATAACAATTGTTACTTCCCCTTGTCTGCTGAAAAGAATAGTCACTGGTTGTTCATCACATTACAGCGCAGAATCGCTGAGCTGGAGGCTTTGCGAGGTGGCTGTTATTAAAACATTTCTCTTAGCTGTGTAATCGAGAATATGGGCCACAGTCTCAGAATAAGGATTCGGCCATTTATGACTGAGATGGGAAAATTTCTTTACACAAAATTTCCTAAATCTTTGGAATTCTCCCATGTAAAAGCCTTGACATGCCCAATATAAAAAAAATGATAAAGAGATACAGAAATGGTGAGAATCATTTAAAATAGCAGTGTTCCTAAGAAATGTGATCCTTTTAAGAAAAACACTCAAGAATTGTAAATTATGGCTGAACAGGGTTCATTTGAAATTAATGGCAATGACTAAGTATATTGATAATAAAAGTAAAAATAGCAAAAGGCAAATCAAAGAGTTTCTTGTGTTCTTATGTTTCAAGATGGAACCAGCTGTTGAAGATAAATCAACTACTGTTTGAAAATTTTATTTTGCATGTTTAAAATAAATTTCAGATTGATGTTTCAATTTCTAATTGCATTGAACATTTAAAGTAGTTGCTTTCATATTTAGCCTTTTGTAATTTTCATTGATAGCTTGTTGCATCATAGAATATTTTGTTTAATTCAAGGAAGAAATGTTGGTTTCCACTAGAATTTCAGTAATTTACTATTCTACTCATGGAACTCTTAAGTGAATCATGAAATCTCAAGAAGGCATAATTTCAGAATCTTAGAAGCACATAAAAATTGAAGAAAGTACTATTTGTTAATGAATGTATGGATTTAAAGAGTGAAGCTAAATTTGTTAATGAAGCTAAGATTACCTCTCTTTCTCCTAAACTCCAATCAGTACAGGACAACCTACGCAATCTCTCCTCATAACAAAATCCCTCAATGTAGTGAACCTTCTTTGGACGGTCTCGAATGTGTGATATCTTTCTTTAGATATGGGGACAAAACTGTTCACAAAATTCTAGGTGTGGTCTAACTCGTGCCTGGCAGAGTTTTAACAAGTGTTCCATATTTTTATACGTTGTTCCCATTCAAATAAAGGATGATACTCCATTTGCCTTTCCCTTTACTTACTGAACTTCTGTGGTAGGTTTTTGTGATTTCTATGTTGCAGCTTTCTGCAGTCTTTCTCCATTTAACATAGAAACATAGAAAATAGGAGTAGGAGTAGGCCATTCAATCCCTTGAGCCTGCTCTGCATTCAATATGATCATGGCTGACCATCGAGTTCAATACCCTAATCCTACCTTACCCCCATATCCCTTGATCCTTTTAGCCAGAAGAGCTGTATCTAGCTCCTTCTTGAAAACATAATGGTTTTGCCTCAACTACTTTCTGTGGTAGCGAATTCCTCAGGCTCACCACTTTCAGGTGAAGGAATTTCTCCTCATCTCAGTTTGAAAATGTTTGCCCCTTATTCTTAAACTATGATGCCTGGTAAATAATATTTAAATATGACAGGACAATATTTAAAGAAGACTGGAGGTTGGCTAACGTGGAGCCACATTTTAAGAACGGTGGTAAGGAAAAGTCAGGGAGCTATAGACCAGTAAGCCTGACATCGGCAGTGGGTCAGTTGTTGGAGGATTTAGATGTGTTTGGAAAAGCAAGGACTGATTAGGAATAGTCAACGTGGCTTTGTGCATTGGAAACTGTCTCTCGCTAACTTGATTGAGTTTTTTGAAGAAGAACTGAAGAGGATTGATGAGAGCAGAGCTGTGGATGTGATCCATATGGATTTCAATACGGCGTTTGATAATGTTCCACAAGGTAGTCTGGTTAGCAAGGTTAGATCACACAGAATATGGGGAGAACTAGCTATTTGGATACAGAACTGGCTCAAAGGTAGAAGACAGAGGGTGGTGGTGGAGGGTTGGTTTTCAGACTGGAAGCCTGTGACCAGTGGTTTGTTACAAGGACCCATGCTGGGTCCTCTGCTTTTTGTCATTTATATCAATGATTGGTGTGAACATAGGAGTTATAGTTAATTAGTTTGCAGTTGATGCTAAAATTGGAGGTGTAGTGAACGGTGAAGAAGGTGACCTCACAGTACAATGGGATCTTGATCAGATGGGCTAATGGGCTGAGGAGTGGCAGATGGAGTTTAATTTAGATAAATGTGAGGTGCTGTATTATGGGAAGTCAAAACAGGGAAGGACTGATACACTTAATGGTAAGGTCCTGGGGAATGTTGCTGAACAAAGAGACCTTGGAGTGCAGGCTTGTGTTCCTTGAAAGTGGACTTGCAGGTAGACAGGCTAGTGAAGGTGGCATTTGGTATACTTGTATTTATTGGTCAGTGCATTGAGTCTAGGAGCTGGGAGGTCATGTTGTGGCTGTACAGGACATTGATTAGGTCATTTTTGGAATACTGCCCACAGTTCTGGTTTCCTTGCTATAGGAAGGATGTTGTGAAACTTGAAAGAGTTCAGAAAAGAGATAAAAGGTACTGCAGATGCTGGAGAATCCGAGATAACAAGCATGGGGCTGGATGAACACAGCAGGCCAAGCAGCATCATAGGAGCAGGAAAGCTTGACGTTTCGGGCCTAGACCCTTCATCAGAAATGGGGGAGGGGAAGAGGGTTCTGAAATAAATAGGGAGAGAGGGGAGGTGGATAGAAGATGGATAGAGGAGAGGATAGGTGGAGAGGAGGCAGACAAGTCGAAGAGGCGGGGATGGAGCCAGTAAAGGTGAGTGTAGGTGGGGGGGTAGGGAGGAGATAGGTCAGTCCAGGGAGGACGGACAGGTCAAGGAGGCGGGATGAGATTAGTAGATAGGAGGTGGGCGTGTGGCTTGAGGTGGGAGGAGGGGATAGGTGAGAGGAAGGACAGGTTAGGGAGGCCGAGATGAGCTGGGCTGGTTTTGGGATGCGGTTGGGGGAGGGGGGATTTTGAAGCTTGTGAAATCCACATTGATACCATTGGGCTGCAGGGTTCCCAGGCTGAATATGATTTGCTGTTCCTGCAGCCTTCGGGTGGCATCAGTGTGGCATTGCAGGAGGCCCAGGATGGACATGTCGTCTGAGGAATGGGAGGGGGAGTTGAAATGGTTCGCGACTGGCAGTTGTTTGTTGCGAACTGAGCGCAGGTGTTCTGCAAAGTGGTCCCCAAGCCTCCGCTTGGTTTCCCCGATGTAGAGGAAGCCACAACGGGTACAGCGGATGCAGTATACCACATTGGCAGATGTGCAGGTGAACATCTGCCTGAGGTGGAAAGTCTTCTTGGGGCCTGGGATTGGGGTGAGGGAGGAGGTGTGGGGGCAGGTGTAGCACTTCCTGCGGTTGCAGGGAAAAGTGCCGGGTGTGGTGGGGCTGGAGGGGAGTGTGGAGCGGACAAGGGAGTCGCGGAGGGAGTGGTCCCTCCGGAAAGCAGATAAGGGTGGGGAGGGAAAGATGTCTTTGGTGGTGGGGTCAGATTGCAGATGGCGGAAGTGTCGGAGGATGATGCGTTGGATCCAGAGGTTGGTGGGGTGGTACGTGAGAACGAGGGGGATTCTTTTTTGGTTATTATTGCGGGGACGAGTTGTGGGAATGCGGGAGACACGGTCGAGGGCGTTCTCGACCACTGTGGGGGGGAATTTGCGGTCCTTCCCACTTCCTACAGACAAAGGGGGTGGCCATGGGTACCCGCATGGGCCCAAGCTATGCCTGCCTCCTTGTAGGTTACGTGGAACAATCCCTCTTCTGTACCTACACTGGCCCTAAACCCCTTCCTCTTCCTCCGTTACATTAATGACTGTATCGGCGCCGCCTCGGGCTCCCACAAGGAGCTCGAACAGTTCATCCATTTCACCAACACATTCCACCCCAACCTGAAGTTCACCTGGACCATCTCCAACACTTCTCTCTCCTTCCTGGACCTCTCTGTCTCCATCTCGGGTAACCACCTAGAAACCGATGTCCATTTCAAGCCCACTGACTCCCACAGCAACCTGGAGTACACCTCCTCCCACCCACCTTCCTGCAAAAATGCCATCCCCTATTCCCAATTCCTTCACCTCCACCGCATTTGCTCCCAGGATGAGGCATTCCACTCCCATACATCTCAGATGTCCTCATTCTTCAAGGACCGCAACCTCCACCCCACAGTGGTCGAGAACACCCTCGACCGTGTCTCCCACATTTCCCGCAACTCATCCCTCACACCCCGTCCCCGCAATAATAACCAAAAAAGAATCCCCCTCATTCTCACGTACCACCCCACCAACCTCTGGATCCAACGCATCATCCTCCGACACTTCCGCCATCTGCAATCTGACCCCACCACCAAAGACATTTTTCCCTCCCCACCCTTATCTGCTTTCCGGAGGGACCACTCCCTCCGCGACTCCCTTGTCCGCTCCACACTCCCCTCCAGCCCCACCACTCCCGGCACTTTTCCCTTCAACCGCAGGAAGTGCTACACCTGCCCCCACACCTCCTCCCTCACCCCAATCCCAGGCCCCAAGAAGACTTTCCACATCAGGCAGATGTTCACCTGCACATCTGCCAATGTGGTATACTGCATCCGCTGTACCCGTTGTGGCTTCCTCTACATCGGTGAAACCAAGCGGAGGCTTGGGGACCACTTTGCAGAACACCTGCGCTCAGTTCGCAACAAACAACTGCACCTCCCAGTTGCAAACCATTTCAACTCCCCCTCCCATTCCTCAGACGACATGTCCATCCTGGGCCTCCTGCAATGCCACAGTGATGCCACCCGAAGGCTGCAGGAACAGCAAATCATATTCAGCCTGGAAACCCTGCAGCCCAATGGTATCAATGTGGATTTCACAAGCTTCAAAATCTCCCCTCCCCCAACCGCATCCCAAAACCAGCCCAGCTCATCTCCGCCTCCCTAACCTGTCCTTCCTCTCACCTATCCCCTCCCCCCACCTCAAGGCCCACCCCCATCTCCTATCTACTAACCTCATCCCGCCCCCTTGACCTGTCCGTCCTCCCTGGACTGACCTATCTCCTCCCTACCCCCCCACCTACACTCACCTTTACTGGCTCCATCCCCGCCTCTTCGACTTGTCTGCCTCCTCTCCACCTATCCTCTCCTCTATCCATCTTCTATCCACCTCCCCTCTCTCCCTATTTATTTCAGAACCCTCTTCCCCTCCCCCATTTCTGATGAAGGGTCTAGGCTCGAAACGTCAAGCTTTCTTCCTACTGTGACGCTGCTTGACCTGCTGTGTTCATCCAGCCCCACACCTTGTTATCTCTCGAGTTCAGAAAAGATTTACAAGGATGTTGCCAGAGTTGTAGGGTTTGAGCTATAGGGAGAGGCTGAATAGGCTGGGGCTATTTTCCCTGCAGTGTTGGAGGTTGAGGGGTGACCTTATAGAGGTTTATAAAATCATGAGGGGCATGGATAGGGTAAATAGGCAAGGTATTTTCTCTGGGGTTTGGGAGTCCAAAATTAGGGGCATAGGTTTAAGGTGAGAGGGGAAAGTTATAAAAGGAACGTGAGGGGCAACTTTTTCACTCAGAGGGTGGTGCATGTATGGAATGAGCTGCCAGAGGAAGTGGTGAGGGCTGGTACAATTACAACTTTTAAAAGGCATATGGATGGGTATATGAATTGGAAGGGTTTAGAAGGATATGAGTCAGATGCTGGCAAATGGGACTAAATTCATCTTGGATATCTGGTCAGCATGGACAAATTGGACCAAAGGGTCTGTTTCCATGCTGTATATCTCAATGAATCAATGATCTATTTGGTCCCTCTGTTCTTCCTGGCAAAGTGCGTAACCTCACATTTCTCTACATGATATTTCATCAGCCAAGTTTTTTGCTTCTTTTACACAAGTTACAATATCTTCAGTTATACTCCCAATCGTGTTCATGGTTATATTTACTTGTTCATATTGTGATTACATATCTTGTTTGGAAACAATTTTGTATCTTTAGAATTGATTTCTCTAAGATGTTCAATTCTGTTTTCTATCTGGCTCAACCCTGAGATTAAATGTCCCAGGTAATATTATTTCTGACATCATGTCTTCCTAATATGATTATTTCCTAGCTTAAAGGCATGTAATTTTGTAGTAACTGACGGGTTTTCCTGCATCTTTACATTCAAAATGGAGGCAATCTGTTTCCTGCAACCAAAATGAGTATTCAGCTGTTGCCAAGAATAATGGAGAATTTCAACATTTTGTATAGCTGCTCTAGATAAATACAACTAGTTACAGCCTAAAAAGAAGATTCCCAGTTCCTTAGCATCTTTGCAGGATGAACTCTGATGCCTGCAAACTTAACAACAATGTTTACTTTAATCATAGCTTTTTCTGGCTGATTCCCATCAGGTCTGACTTTAATAATAGTCCCTGCTTCTTTCATGGATGTTTCTGAATAATTTTAACTAATATATCCTGTAGATCTTGGACAGGGAGTGAGGAAACAGAAGGCACATTACTCACTGCAGAATTCCCAGCTTCTGGCCTGTTCTTGTAATCACAGTATTTATGTGGCTGGCCCCATTCAGTTTCTAATCATTGGTAACCAAGGGTATTGATAGTGAGAATTTCAGGGATAGTCATTGAACGTCAACAGTCAGTGATTAAATTCTTTCTTGTTTGAGATGGTCATTGCCTTGCTTCTCACTTTCCAAGCCTACAATTCTGTATTGATTTTTTAAATGTTTTCTGTTGCTCACTAGGAATTTTAACCTTATTTTTCACAGCCTTCAATTTCCATTCTTTCTCTGGTTGAATCATAGCTTGGGAGTCCTCCTGTAGAACATTGACCTTCATGCAATTTGTAACAGCTTGAGTGTGATAACATTCCAGCTCCAGAGGGTTTGAACACTCTCCTTCTGCTGCATGTCTCTTATAAGGTCTGCCATAGTTTTACCATTGATTTAGATTCTACCTTGTTGAATCTTGCCTTAAGATTTTCTTCTGTTGGGTTCTTGAATGATCAACCTTTCCAGCTGCTAACTGTTTGCATGAGTGGTCTTCCTAAAGCTTTGGCTGATTAACTCTTTACACCTCCACAGCTCCAGCATGTGGCATGGGGGAGCTAGGTGGGATCCACACCACTGCTCACCATGTTGTATGAGTACTTCTCACTGCTGACCACCGTATTGTTTGAGGCTATATGCACTATTGCCTACCATGGGGTGGGTTTGATTCTACCATTCTCTTTCAGGTCAAGGGCCTACAGGGTTATTTTGAAGAAGGGTCACTGGATCTGAAAAGTTAACTCTGCTTTCTCTCCACAGATACTTCCAAGGTTTCCTCCAGCAAAGCCTGTTTTTGTTTCAGATTTCCAGCATTTCCAGTTTTTTTGTTTTATTTGCTATTATAGACCTTTCCAGCTTGCTTGGTGCAGTGTGGAAGAGGAAACCCACTTGCCATTCTACGAGAACAAGCACTTGTAATAAACAAGATTTAGTTAATTGGATTATGTAATTATGAATAAATTATGCTAATATGATAGACTTTGCTGCAGAGATTATGAACCTGATTGGGTGTTAGGTCTTACTCCTTCAAGAATCAAAACTATTCTCCCAACAGGTCCGTGTGACATTATCATAGCAGGTGATCCTTAAGACACTCCTTAGTAGTTACCCTTTCAGATCCTTACACCCATATATCATGCTTCTTTTTTTGGTTCCCTCTGATACACTTTGAGTAAATAAGAGAGATCTAATGATGCAATGAACTGAACAGGTTTTATTTATCTACAAAGCATGCCAGAGAGTAGCTTTTCAGTTTCTCTCATTGTGCCTTTTAAGACCTCTGAAGAAGTATTGAAAACCATGCTACTTTATACATCAAAGGTGTAACTACAAATAAACTTCAAAGTATATGTTATTGAAACCTTTGAACTTTAACATAACCAGTCAGAGTGACTTCCTAGAAAGATACTTTCATCAAACAAGTTTCCCTAACATAACTCAATGTCAACCCTTTGAAGAGTATGTTTATTAATCATTGTCATCCTATATATAACTAATAGATCCTGGTATCTAAGCTTTTTATTCTCGTCACTGGGATGATGTTTTACTCACTCACAGTTGATGTTATTTCTGTCGCTTATTTCCTTGCAGAAGCATTCTTCATATGTAACACTTTGAAACTGACAGCAGAAGACATAATTCCTTTTCATGGTACTTCAAAGCCTTCCCATTTGTCTTGGAAAACCTGTTCTCCAAGGTACAAAAGAGTTCATATTTTTCTTATTCCAAAATTTACAACCTACAAATCTTCAACAGTTCCACTAACCTTTAGTCACCTTGATAGCCCTATGCTAATTACCAAATGGTTCTTACAATTGTCACTGTGTCGACCAATTGAAAAATAAACTTGAAAAATAAACCCTTTTGACTATATTATGACAAACCTCTGTAATCATTACATCCTGAGGAGGAACCTATATCTAAACCTTCTGGCTGTAGGGAAGGTAGGGAAACTATCACTGCACCACAAGACCCCCTTTTATAAAATTATGTTCATTTGTCAATTTCTGATATTTCTTTAGTATGACTTCCTCCCTTGTGTCAGGACTATTTCTCTAACCACTCCTCAGAAACTAGCTGGATAAGCAATTAAAGTAACATAGGCCACTAAAAACAAGGGTCTGCATTGCCAATATTAAATAACATGACCAACTAGCAGCCAAATGTGGCTGAGTCATAATTGAAATAAGATAATCAGACCTAAAGATATCATCTGTCCTTGACAGCAATTTTAACTTCACTGTGAGACTCACAACTCAATTGAAAGTATGAAAAAAACTGGGATGGTAAAGAGGACCTCCAACTATTTTATGGCACAGGAGCAGCATGGAAAATTCCAGACCTTCTCGTTCAACCTCTCCCTCTGCATTACCACAACATGCATCAGAGTATTCCCTGAAGTATCTTATCCTGAAGTCGAGGGTCATTCTCTCTTCTGCTACCCTGATGCACTTTGTATGGTACAATCTGCCTGTATAGCACGCAAAACAGTTTTCGCTGTATCTCGGTACACGTGACAACAGTAAATCAATCATTCAGTTTTCAGAAGGTTAGCTGTTGTTTTCTATCGCACTTGCATGATATTCCAAGAAGGACATGGCCTGTTAATGAGGCCAGTGCTTCAAATTGGCATGACCGCTGTAATGGACAGGAAGAGATCAGAAATAATTCCCCCTCCCACCTTTCTCCATTCTTGACTGACTGCAACTAGGTGTATTTTAGAGGAATGTTTTACCCCGTATGAGAGCTGTGACTTTAAAGAATGGACAGGAATTGAGTTTTTTGTGCTGTTTAAATTAAAGGAGAGCATAAATGTTTATTTCTCACAACATCTGAAATGTAATTGAACAACATATTTCTCACACATGCTTGATATACACGCACAAGGAAAAACAATTTCTAGAGGTACAACACTTAGATTACTGCAAGGATAACATGGAAACACATCACATGTTTGTGTGGTCAGGAGCGAGGTGCTACTTTGGAAGTTTTGGGCCGAAAGTTCCTGGTCCTAGAACAGAGGTGTCAAACACAGAGGTGGCTGTGTAGAAGATCTGCCTCAGAGTACTGACACAATATTGAAGAATCCAACAAAGAATAAGTTAACACATACCCCTCCATCCCTCACTCTTCTCACCCCACTGTTCATGTCCTGAGCATGACAACCCATGCCACGTGATGCTCTGTACCCAGACTCTATGGCCTCTCATACTCTGCATGCCGATCAGTGCTCTTGTTCCCACCATTTACAGACCCCAATACACCACATGTCAACTTATGCACTTGTATCCACATCTTGTGGTCCTTCGTAGCAAATATGGCCACTTTTTGCCAATGACACATTGGCACCACCTTTGTGCTGGTCATGTGAATCACCTGGGATCTGTTATAAACAGACTTCACATCCACTGTGCTGATGAGATAAAGGTTGATTCAGTAAATGTCCGTATTGCAGACTCCACTGTTTTGGGAAAACATAACTTTCATTTATAAACAAGCCATTTATTATCTTTGCATTCCTCCAACCACAGAATGCTTTATGCAAACAAATATTTCATTCTTTATATCAACGGCACTGAAATGAATTTATACTCCTACTTTAAATAGTCTGCTACCATTTGCAGTTGTTAAACCAAACTGAGAAATGGTAAGCAGCCCGTTGTACAAATCTATGGTTGTGAACTCAGTCAGGAAGCAGTCAATTAGTGCTGGATAACCCAGGCTTATGTCAACAGATAGAATAAAATAGCAAAAGGGCAGAACATCTAAATTTTTGACAGCTTGATAACTCACTTTGAGAGGTGACCTTGTCAAGACCTCTTGACACAATTGACAGGTCCTCTTGACACTTGACTCTGACAGGTTTGATGACAATTCCAATGAGCTTGACAGTTATTGAATGAGGTTAGCACATTTTTATGCACACTCATGCCTAATTATATAAATTGAAACAGCACCTTAACAATCACCAAAGAGTATCAGTCCACCCTGAATAGTTACCTCACCTCTCATAAATCTCTCAGGACATTATCCAAACAGAGCCAAACAGTACCCCAGCTATCCAAAGAAATGTTCAAAAGTCAGACCTACTTACCAGGTAACACTGTACATTTTGGATTCCAGGACTACTAAAATCACACAGAAGTTGAGGTAGCCGATGACTTAAATGACCAGTGACCTCCATGAACTACACATGTGTGAATCCTGATGCAACCCATGCCTGTCCCAGTGAAATTGGAAAGGGCTGTGTTCAGTGGCCAGGCTTCTATTTCTGCACTTGTCCACCATTTTTGCTATGATAGGTCAAAGACACACCAGGAGAAGTTGGATAGGCTAGGACTTTTTTTTCCCCTGGAGTGTAGGAGAGTCAAGGGTGACCTTATAGATAAAGTAGATAATCAACAGCTTCTTCCATGGTAGGTGAGTCTAAAACTAGAGGGCATAGGTTTAAGGTGAGAGGCGAGAGATACAAAAGGGTCCAGAGGGGCAATTTTGTTTTTACATAGAGGGAGGTAAGTGTCTGGAACGGGCTGCTGAAGGGTTTGGGTGGAAGTAAGTACGATTTGGTCAAGTAAAAAACATTTAGACAGGCACATAGATGGGATAGGTATGGAGAGATATGGGCAAAATGCAGGCAAATTGACTAGTTTTAAATTGTGAAAACTGGCTGGCATGGATAAGATGGGCTGAAGGGCCTGTTTCCATGCCATGGAGCTCTCTGACTCTATCTCCCACTTATTTCTTCAGGGACCATAATTCAGCGTCTTTCTTTTTGGTCATGTTTGGGATCGACTCTTGAACAGAATTAAAAATCAGGATAAATGTCAAGCAGGCTGCTGTTTTACTTTCACCTATTTTATGTTTTTATATAAAATTGAAGTTTACTCATTTAGGTATTCGATGAATCTGACGCGAGTCCATTGATAACTTAGGAGGAATTGTCATTATAAATCTATAGTATATATTTTTACATCATTCATTTTATGTAGTTCAATGCATCTTATTCTAGGGAAGATATGATCAGAAAAGTGCAGAAGTGATTCACAAGAATAACCCAAGGATGAGAAACTTCAGTTTTGAGGGTAGATGTCATTGAAGGGGCTGGATAAAGTAGGCAGGGAGAAATTGTTCCTGCCTGTAAAAAAGGAACAAGATGAAAAGGGCAGAGAATTGAAGTGATTTTCAAAAGAAGCGAGGGTAAAATGAGGAATTTTTTATTCACTCAGTGAGTTGCTAGGGAATAGAATGCACTACATGGAAGTGTGGTAGAGGCAGTTCAATTGAGGCATTCAGCATGGCATTATTTGGAGAAGAATAATATGTAAGAGTATGAAGAAATAACAGGAAGTGGGATCTAGGTGGGTGATGCTCATTTGAAGAGTTGATACAAACACAAAGGGCCAAGTGGCCCCTTTCTGTGTGTAAGATTGCTGCAATTCTGTAATATCCTTGGTACATACATCTATTACACTAATCTTAAATAAATTATCCATTTATATGTATGACTAATTATATGTTACCTACAACTCTGAAATTAAATCCAATCTTGATGTGCATTTTCTTCATTAAAGGTACAACAAGTAGAAGATCTGTACAAAATTCCTATAGCTTGCATATATATTTGGTGCAAAGTCACAGTAGCAGTGTTCCTCTAAGCTGCAAACTTGAAAGTGCTACACACTTAATTATTACAGCCACACTCATTTTGATGGTTAAGTGGGGTTTATCACCATTTTCACGCATAAGCAAAGAACGGTTGACTTTGCTCCACAACAGAATAATAATGGACAAGAACCAACTCTGACATGGTTAATCAGGTCAGATTAACATCCGTAATTCACTCAAGTCAGGTTCTTGACCTGAAATCTATGTCAGTAGTTGTCTTTCCTGTAGCCTGCTCATTGATCCTTCTTCTGCCTATTTCCATCCTATACCCTCCTGCTCCCCAATCCCCGTTTTCCGACGTTTCCACTTGCTGACCCTTCTGTTCTTGAACCCTTACATTTGCCACTTCCTTCGCTGGCCCTTACACTTGCCATTTCTCTCCCTTAACTCCTTCATTCTCCAACCCACCCACTTACAGCCCATTTCCTGGGAACACGTTCACAGCAAATTCGATCAAGCCAAAAGACAAGCCTCCTTTGTTCTTTCCATTTTAAGCTTGTCAAATTCAAACAAAAGATTGTCTTGTCTTGAGTCATCACTACCAATTCAACTTTTCTTTTGTCAAATTATTAAATAGAATATAAAAGTGAACAAGTAACTCTCTCACGTATGCACCCGAAATAGTTATGGTTTGGTACTGAACGTTATGTCTAGAGGACTGGAGTATATGGATGTTGCCAGCACTGAAATCCCATCCCTAACTATCTTTGAGAATGTGGTGTGACCTCCCTTCTTGAACTATTATAGTTCTTGTCATATAGGTACACCCATAGTACTCTTGGGATGGGAGTATCAAGATTTGGGCCCCGTGAGAATGAAAGAATGGTGAGATAGCTGAAAGCCTGGATATTGTGTAACTCAGAGGAGAACTTGCAGGTGGTGTTCCCATGAATCTGCTGTTCTTGTCTTCCTGGGTGGCAGAGCTGGTGGGTTTGGAAGATGGTGTTGAAGAAGACTTGGTAGGTTTTCACCTATTATCATCCTCTGCCATCAAACCACATGCAGCCTGCTAGCACCTTTAATTGATGGGTCTGATTCTGAAATTGTGTAAATTAAAGCAGGCACAAATAACTTTTATTGATTCCAATCCTACCTATCTAGTCATTGTCAGATAAGCTCCTGCAATAGCTTCTCACCCACTCCTGCACTGTTACCGCTGGAGTTACTCCAAGGATCTAAACTTGACTCCCTTTGGTTTCTGTTCTGGTCTACATGCTGTCACTTGGCAACGCCATCTGACCTAGTCAGGTGCCGCATATATGACCCAGGTTCCTACTGTCACTGATTTGTTATGCTATTTATCAAGTGTTAGCAATGGATGAACAAAACAAATTTATTTTATTTTATTTCCTTCAATTAAAATGTTGGAAGATCAAAACCATTGTCTTTGGACCAGGCCAAAAAAAAAATCCATTCTTTAGCCACTGACTAAGTCTCTCTTCTTGGCAGCTTCCTGACATTGAACTGGGCTGCACAGAATATTGACTTTCTATTTGACCTTCAGATGCCATACTGCCTCAATCACCATGATTACCCACTTGCACCTCTGTAATATTATACTTCTCCAGCCTACCTCAGCCTATCTGTGACTGAAGTCCTTATCCATGCCTCTGTCACCTCTAGCCTCCATTGTTACAATAACCTCTTGGCCAGTGTGCCCTTCAGTTTCAGGGAAGAGTCTTGTTAAACTCAAAATATTAATTCTGATACTCTCACCACAGGTCCTGCGAGACATTCTGAGTTTCTCCAGCATTTTCTGTTTTTTCATTCCCTTCCTAAACCTGAGTTCGTCTGAAGTCCTGCTGCCTGTGATTGAACTCACTGTAAGTAATTTGTAAACAATTCAGTAATCTCTCCTTCATTGCAGTGATAGTTGACATTGCCACTGTAATAGCTCATTGCGATTTCCCAGTCATGAGCTGCAATGAATTTGCAGTTCCTCATTGTGGTTCCAGCTGTTCAATTTTTACTGACACTTTCACATCAATGTAATATGGTTAGCTGTATGGTGATGTGAAAACGACAGAAGATCTCAGAAGTCAGCTCTTGATCTGACACCAAAGCATAGAAGAGCTAATTAGCTCTTGCAGGAAGCTTGTTTCACACCAATTTGAGTTTGCACTGCGTGCAGCAGACAACCAGTCAATCGTAAAATGGTATTTAAATTCTGCCCAGGAAGTCCGGTGACTGCCATTGTTGACGTTAAATTGACTGTAGATTGTTTGCACTTAACTAGGGCAGAGTTTTTTTATTTTGGACTGTGAGCATGGTGTTGTGTATATTAAAGGCCATTACTTCCACCCAGCCTGGAATAGGTTTCTCGCATCTTCAGGTGCTTTTCAGCTCTTTCTTTGTGCAAGTGAGTAGCACAAGTTGATTGGAGAATATTATGAAGCAGGTGACCCGGAAGGTTCTAGCCTCGCTGGGAATTTCTCAAGTTAAACCTCTGATGCCATACTTAAAAGCCATTGAAAGGTCTTTCCTCACTGCAAGCCAAAGATTGGGATCCGTTTCAGTCACCCACAGAGCCCAGAGATGTCTTAGACCAGACTAAAACTGGCACCGAGGTTTGGCATTGCCCAGTTAGAGGTGTTGGTGCAGATCATCCATAAAAGAAAGGAAATCATCTTCACCAGTGAGGTAGAAAGAAGACCTTCCACTAGACCTGGGGAAACTGGAGCAGGATCACACTGGAGGTCTTTACCAGTGTCCCTCACAAAAAGAATCAGTTCGCGTGCAAGAGGAGAATGAACTATCTCCAGCGCTAAATAAAGGTAAGAGGCACCACCCATAAACCGTCCCTCCCCACCCCTGGCCTCATCTCATGACCATTACCCCTCTCATCCCCCCCTCCTTGACCTGACACAACCTGTCCATTTTCTTCCCCACCCATCCCACTGACCAGTCGCCACCACTCCCTACCTGCACTCACCTATCACCATCCCACCTACCTTCTCCAGCCCCACCCCTACTCTCTATTTATTTCTGAGCTCCCTTCCCTCTCCTCATTCCTGAAGAAGGGTCCCAACCCGAACATCAACTTTCCTGCTCCTCTGATACTGCCTGGCCTGCTGTGTTCCTGCAGCTCCACACTGTGTTACCTCAGTCTAACTGTACTATCTATCATTGGGGTTTGCCTGCATGTCTCAGCATTGCATGGATGATGTGCTCTGAAAGGATGATGCTCAGTGCAGAAGTGTGAAGCCATGGGTCAATGTTCCAATAGTATGTGAGCAGTGCACTTCCTACTTACTTACTAGGTTGGGCTCAGGGCCTGTGTGGCTATGCAAGTTTTGCAGTGCGATCACACTCAATTGTGATCACACTCAATTTTTCTCTTTCACTGTTTTGGTGGACAAAATGATCCACAACAGGGGGAACAGGCCCTGACTGGTGGAAAGATCCCGGATATTCAAATCCTCACTCTCTGCCGTTTTGATGGTCAGACTGCAGATCTGGCAGGGGAGGATAATGACTGATCTGACTGTGCTGATGGGGAGGCAGGAATGGTACAAGACGACAGTGAGGAAGCCTGTAGGCTGCTATTCTCAGGTACAAAATATTCATCTCCTCATCAAATTCACCTTTAAGCTACAAGCTTGAACATTACCCCTGGATAATGTATCTCTTGGTCTGCAGTCCCTTAATTTAATACTGCTTCCTTCTGCGTAAAGTGCACAGTCTTTAGTGTGTTACTATGCACATTGGTATTGATAGGAAACAGTTGTGCAGTGGTTTACATAGCTATAATGACAAATGAATTAATGGTAAGTTTTGAAACCTGAATCATTTGTGCAGTAAACAATGTTTATGATGAGCATGAATGTTGCTAATAACACCTTTTCAGCCAGGAAAGCTGTGCTGTCTTGTGGTTTTCCTTGCACGTAATTTCATCCTCACAATGGACTTGTAGAAAGTGCACCTTTAACACATCAACCTTGCCTGTTAATAAATGCAGTTTTGGCCTTTTAATATACTCATTTATCTGTTTGACAGAGATTTCCTAAGTAAGTAGAAATCATACAGATTTTAAACAAGTCTTTTAATCATTGCAAAGCAGCAAATTGGACTTGATGTTGGCCTTGCTGATAATAAATTACAGGGTTGGGTTGAATGAATTACATATGGAATATTTGACTTCATCTGATTATTTAACGTTTTTGTCATATTTATATGGATGACATGTAAAAACTTTGGAAACAGCGTTGAATCTTATATAATTTAATAATTAGTCTAGTATTAGCTTCTTGAGGTTCAGGTTTTCTATTTATGCACCTCTTACTGGCATGCCACAGCAATGGAGAAGAGGATAGTTTGAAGGTTAATATCTTTAACTCACAACACTGAGCCTCTGACACTGCTTGATCATCTGGTCTTGGGTTCATTCAGTGGCTATGCAGTTGCCACTGTGACGTCTGGCAAAGTGAGGCTGGTATTTATTAGTGATGAATTTTGATGGCCAACTAATAATTGGCTAGAATTTGGAATCAACCACCTATGCGTTATATTCAGACTTTTACCTGGCAAATTCCTGTTGCCCAGATACTCAAAAAGAATCCTGTCCTTTTCTTCAGGGCATCTGGGAAGTGTGTGTAAACGGCAGAGAATTATGGCTGGCATTTCCTCAGCCCTGTAAAGGCAGCTTTGAAGATACAAGGGAATGGAAACTTAGATCACCGTGTTACTGGGTCAGCTGCCTGGCACTTTCATGGCTCCATGCTTTTGCTGGAGCAGGACTTCCAGTAGAAACAGCTATCTGCCCTGCAGCAATGGATTGCCAATTAGCCTGTATTTTAGCACGTCAAAGACCTTTTGCAAATGATGCATGTGGTATAGCAGGGGTTTGCTAATGGATTGGAGACGGCTTCATGGTAGAAGGTCTGAGGGCCTTGATCTCATGGTGCCACCTCTCTCTCTTTCCATCCAAGTGCTTGAGCAGTGGTCATCTTTCCCAGTGGGGTCACTGGTCAGCCTTTCCTGCAGTCCGTCCAATTGGTCTAGCCACATCTGTGTGTTACCCACTCCCCTTAACTGGATGGCAAATTGAGTGTGTTAATATCAAAAAGTGCAGGCCCAGACTCTCATATGGCCCCTTTGTGAGGTTCCTGACCATCATGTGGAAGGTCAGAACTGTGGGTGGACTAATTTAGACAGTCCCTTAAACAAAGGGATGAGGATTATGATATGCGATGTCTGACTATCCCATATCTGTTCACTATGATGCAGACAATATGTAATAACATATTGTCTGTGATCGCTTCTATCTCTTCGTTTTTTTTAATCACTGGCAATTAGCCAGCTTGGATTTATCCTGCTTTTTGTGCACAGATCCTACCTAGGCAATTTTCACTTGTCAGGCGGATGTCTGTGTTACAGCTACACTTAGACAGCTTGGCTAAAGTGCATAGCCACTTCTGGAGCACAAACCTTTGGTATTATTGCTGGAATGTTGTCAGGGCCATAGCCTTTGCAGTATCCACTGTCTTCAGCCATTTCTTTGTATCATATGGAGTGAATTAAATTGATGCTGTGATGTAGGATTAACCAGGCATCATGGATATATACTAATTGGCTAAAGGATGAGAGGAAGTTGAGGAGAAATGTTTTCACTTAGAGGTGGCGAGGGTTGGAACCCATTGCTTGAAACAGCAGTAAGGGCAGAAATACACGCCTCGTTCAAAAAGACACTTGGAAATACATGTGAATTATCTTAACTTGCAAGGCCATAGACTAAAAACTGGAATTTGTGATAAGGCAGGTTAGCTCTTTTACCCTAATTTTGTAGGCTGTGTGTTATAGAATAACAGTGTAGGTGTCAATTGATTTTTTTTAGGAATCTGCACTAAAGCCTCATTGGTGCTACTAGAATTTTATGGCCAGAGCAGGTAGCCCGCAAATCAAAGTTGAAGTTTCACCTTCTCGCATCAGTTTTGTTAAGAATTATCATAATACAGAACATTGTTTAATTGTTCCTATGGAATGAAATATTGTAAGCTTGAGCTTTCATCTCACCATTGGCACAAAGGCACCTCAAGATCTGATAATCAGCAAAACTCACAGTAATTGAACATGGTGCCATACTTCAGAGACGCTCGGAGCAGCTTAACATGATGTGACTTTAAATGCAATCTGATTTAAAGTTACAATTCATAGGAATTTCGATTTTGGGGCACAATACTGAACAGGGAATCAAATTGCTGTATTTATATTAACTTTCCAATAAAGTATCTGTATTGGTTGAAGTGAGGTCAGCCAGGTGAACCTCAAAGAACATGATTTCTCTGATTGAATCAGATTAACAGCCCCAATCAGGGAATCTTGCCTGTCAGATATTAACAGGAGTGTCAGGATTTCTGTTCACTCTAGGAGCCGGCACTGAGCTAAATGGGTCAGAGTCTTCTACTATGTTCATGTCAATAGAGGGTGACTTGGTGATGGGATACCAGCCTTCATGGAGTTATTTCTCTACCCTTTCAGAAAGCTGACCTTTGTTCCATAATTAGTGCAAACACCTTCAGGTATGTTTGTTGCTTGAGCAATATACTGTAATTAAATATGTCCCCTTTTTGAAGTAGATCTGTGACCGATTGTGTACTTTCATGTTGCTAACCAACACACCGTTAGGCTGTTCAGTGATTTAAAGTTTACTAAAGTTGGAACCTTTTTATAGTTACAGCTGCAGTTGACAAGGTTTACTGAGAGTTGCATGTGTGGTAATTTGGCCCAAAGTTTCAAAGGAATAATAAAACCAACTGTAGGTGTTGCTGTAGGATATCTTTCATGTCACTTTCTAAGACACTTGTGAATTTCTAGTTAAATGAATATGTTCAGTTCTCAGATGTAAAGAAAAGCAAAATTTTTTTTCTAAAAAAGAACTTTTTTCTTTTCTCTTGATATGAAGCATCAAAAACTCGTTTATAATTTTGTAAATTTCTTTCTTAGTCACCCATCAGTTTTTTGGAAAATATAAAATGCTGCTATCTAACCTTTTAAGAACCTCTACATTTTCCAATCTAATTGCTGGAAGGTCAAATTTTGAATATTCAATTCTTGATTCATTGTGCAATTGTTCTGATGATTCAATTTCACATCCGAATTCTTTCTTTTCCATAAGCGTTTTCTCCTGGCTATAGTCCCTGTCTCAATACCTATGCAACATGACACACTTGTGAATTCTTTCTCCTGTGTGGAGTACTTGCAACATAATTTGTGTTATTGATTTTCTTCTTGATCTGATACGGCTACGGCCCAGTGAATCTTTGTTTTAACAATCCCACAGAGATAGATGGCAACACTAACACCTTGTCTCTTGCAACAAAACTTCAAATTTTGGTCTTTTTATTTACTCAAGCTTTCATTCTTTGCTAAGTACACTAGACTTGCTTTTAAGCCAACTCATACACTTTGGTCAGTTTATCTCAGAACTTTGAAACATAGATCGAAAGTTTAGTCTCTGAGCTTTTGTTTAACAAATTTTCCTGAATCAATTTTATCAAGGTTCTGTCACCACATGTCAGTATACTAATTCAAAAGGATTAAATCCAGTGCACTGTTAAGAGTGTCCTTAAAAGCAAATGGCAACAAAGGAATTCCCTTATCTCAATTATAAGGACATTCTTGGCATAAGCTCTGATCAGGGCCTTCAAAGTTTGATACTATTTTTTCCACGTCCCATGAGATTGTGGATGATCATCAGAAGATGTAAATTGTTTAATTCTAAAGCCTGTCATCATTTCTTTAAATATTTGCAACATAAAAATTGACTTTTGATTTGATTTGGGTAATCCAGATCTTGTAAATAAAATTAAACAAACTTTTCCACCACTACTTTTATAATCATTTCCCTAAAAGTCACTGGTTCAGAAAAAATTGTGGGAACATCTATAACTGTTAAAATGTCTTTGTTCTTGATTATGTAATCTATTAAGTCCTTGCTAAATGGTTCCGTGAAAACTTGGAATATGTGGAATAAGGGTAAACATTTCCTCTCTACCTGACATTAAGGCACGTCTGGCAAAATTTAACTCATCTTTATGTAATCCTGGACAAAAAAAATTGTTCTTTTCCATCCTCTTTGTTGAAAGATTTTCCATGGCCAAATTATGTTCTGTAAGTTCCATATCTCTTTAGAGTTCAAGTTCTTTTTAATTTCGTCTCCTTATCCATTTCCCTTACTTTTTCTTTTCTATCGCTTTCCGTCTCATGTTTTCTTAACCCTATGACCATTAAGTTCTGTTTATCTCTCTCCTTTAATTTAAAGCCTTTTTAATCCTAATCTTTACTTGTTTCTTAGCTAATTCCAAGTGTGACATCTCTTCTCAGGTTTTCTTCCTTCCAATTCAAATGTTGAATCATCACTTGAAGCATCTCATCCTTATGAGATGGCAGGAACTGCAGATGCTGGAGAATCTGAGATAACAAGGCGTAGAGCTGGATGAACACAGCAGGCCAAGCAGCATCAGAGGAGCAGGAAAGCTGACTTTTTGGGCCTAGACCCTTCTTCAGAAAAATTTGAAGATTTTTCTGAACAAGGGTCGAGGCCTGAAACATCAGCTTTCCTGCTCCTCTGATGCTGCTTGGCCTGCTGTGTTTATCCAGCTCTACACCTTGTTATCTCATCCTTATGAGATCTTGCTTTTACTTCTACCTTCAATTTATTTGATCTCACTCAGTTGAGCTTTAATCAAGGATTTCAAATAAGCCAATGTTATATCTCACACTTACAGAAAACTCTCAATACATTCAAAGATATCCTCAATTCTGTGTAATAAGTTCACCACAAAACTACTGGTTTAAAAAGAAAGGCACAGATTCCTTACATATCTAGTGAATTTAAAAAAATCCCACCCTTGGTTGTTATGATCCCAATTGATGTTCCTATTAGACAAGTCAGATCCTTGTCTGAAATCCAGCTTTGATGGATCATATTTAGTTTTGTTGGTTTTAATGAGGTGATTTCTTACTGAAACATAAGCATCCAATATTGCAGATTTGGTTTTAAGAATTAAGCAGAAAGTTTTTAATGCAAAAGAAATGAAGATAAAGTAGAATAAACCAAACAATTCACATTTCACACAAATTTGAACTCATAATAAAAAATAATCTCAAAGAGACACAGTTACTGTTGCCAGAAGGGCCCTTTATAGTACTTAGCTCTGAAAGAATCTTTTTCTCTATCACCTCCATAGGCTTAATTTAATTATGATTTCAACTCTCAGCCTGGAGAAGCTGATAGCTTCTTCTTGTACTTTCATTCAGGTAAGTTTAAACTTTCTCATCTTTTCTTGAGGTAGAGTGAGAAGTCATACGACACCATGTTATAGCCCAATAGATTTATTTGAAGTCACAAGCTTTTGGAGAATAGCCCCTTTGTCAAATGAAGTGAGAGCGAGGAGCAGATAGACACAGAATATACAGTCAGAGAGATCGAGGGCAGAGAGATGAAAAAGATCAAGTGACAAGTGTGAGTGGAGTGTTGAATAATAAGTTATTATTTGACACACCACTCACACCAGTTGTGTGATCTTTTGACCTCTCTGCCCTTGATCTCTCTGCCTATAAATCCTGCGTCAATGTGCTCTTCGCTCTCACTTCATTTGACAAAAGGGCTGCGCTTGGAAAGCTTGTGATTTCAAATAAACCTGTTGGACTATAACCTGGTGTTGTATGAATCACAGAATCCCTACAGTGTGGAAACCGGCCCTTCGGCCCAACAAGTCCACACCAACCCTCAGACCATCCAACAAGACCCATTCCCCTGTAACTGACCTAATCTACACATCCCTGAATACTATAGGCAAGTTAGCATGGACAATTTACCTACCCTGCACATCTTTGGACTGTGGGAGGAAACCAGAGCACCCAGAGGAAACCCACGCAGACATGGGGGAGAATATCAAACTCCACACAGACAGTCACCCAAGGCTGGAATTGAACCCAGTGCTGGCAGTGTGAGGCAGCACTGCTAACCATTGAGCCACCCTGCCACCCATTTCTCACTTTGAGCACCCCAGTCCAATACCGGCACCTCCATATTATTTCTTGAGGTAAATGGTGCATTTGTGGGATAATACATTTGAAGAAATATTCATTAACTTTGAACACTCACATGAAGCCGTTAATTTTTTTTCATGCATTGTGTCCATGTTGTCAGAGCCACCCACAGCTTGCACTGACAGCATTGACCATCTGACCTCAATACTTTCACACATGTGTTTACGGGGCCTCGTGTGCATTGAAACCCTCACTCCTTCTGGACACTGAGGCCTCCAGTGCTTCTTCAGAAAATCTTGGAATATGGTCCCTGCACTGTTTGGCCACATTTTCCTTACTTGCTGCTCAATCACTTCCAGTACTTGCTGCAGCCAGAATGCACCAGAATTGCAGGCTGTTTTTAAATGGGTTTAGACTAGTTTCAAATGGTGCTAAACTCACAGGAAATTGGGCACACAATTACTCAATAGTACATTTAATGATAGTCTGCAAACTGTAATCATTTGAATGAGCGGCATCACAAAGTCTCAGAGCTGCATGCGTCAGAAGGAACAAGTATGGATTAATCCTCGATAGTAATCTCCGTTCCTCTTTCAGATTCCTTTGAATTTTGCCTCTGGTATCTCAGACACATTGTAACCAATGCAACAGTAAATTCAGAATGCCATTAAAAATTAGTTGCTTCAAACACTTTTGCATATTAGTTGTGAAAATATCAAAAATGGGAAGAAGGGCTGGTAACTGATGAGGCAAGTGAAAGTGGGAGATCAGATCATGAGACTGGCGGGAATTTGATCAACCAGAGTTGACTGTTTCAAAAGATTGAGAAAGGCTGTTTATTATAAACTAGTTTTGGTCTTGTTATATTTTAGTGAAACCGCTGTGTATTTCTAATGTTGCTGGTTATGTTTTCATTATTGGTTAAAGTCTGCCATCTATTGGAAAGTCCTCAAATTTATTGATACATTGCTTCTACAGTTTGTTTCTGTAATTTGTTGGTAATATGAAAACTATTAATATACTCTGTGTGTGTGTGTCCGTGTGAAATGCGAAGATGTAACTCACCCAGTTAGGTGAGTGGGGCAAATTCCTTACATATTTGAAAGGAATACGGAGACCTATGACTGATAGTAAAGAGATGTTCACTCAAAGGATGGAGAGCATTTTTGTTACAGTAACCATGAAGAAGAGTCGTGACATGGCAGATTGGTAACCTTGAGTGGCTGTGGTGAAAAACTTCTTGATTGCTTCAGTTGGCTTCTCCTTCCTGTTGAAAGGGAGCAGCCCATTTTTCTAGGCCCTTACAGACACCAGCAGCCTATCCATTCGAGTGCTGGTGAAACAGGTTGGAGCCCTCCCTGAAAACATTCCTTTTTGACTCCTGTCAATTCCCTCCCCCCACCCCCAACTGATTCAATAAGCATATTTGGATTGTCCCTCTTAATACTGCAAATCGCCTTATGTGGATCATCATCATTCCTGCTGATGCTAATTGGACGATAAATCTGGAAATGAGATGTGAAGGAAGTGGCTGCCTGAAAAAAGCCTCTGGTAGGCATACTTCTGCCAGAATCAGTAGTGGGGAAAATGCCAGAGGGTATTGTAAAAGAGGTGATAACAGAACACTTGGAAAATCTTAACAGGATTAGATAAATTCAGTTCGGGTATATGAAAGGGAAATCACTCTTAACTAATCTTGCAGAGATTTTGAGGTTGTAACTAATAGAATAGATTAGGGAGAACCAATGGATGCGATGTTTTCAGATTTCAAGAAGCCTTTGAATAAGGTACCACATAAGAGGCTAGTGGGCGGGGGGTATTGTCAGTAGTTTTGGTGTCTCTACCTGAGAGGATATACCTGCCATAGAGGGGGTGCAGGGGAGGTTCACTTGGCTTATACTGAGAATGGCAAGACTGTTATATGAAGAGGGATTGGTTTGACTGAGTCTGTATTCATTAAAGTTTAGAAGAATGAGAGGGGATCTGATTAAAACATGAAATCCTAACAGGACTAGACAGACTATATACAAGGAGGATGTTTCCTCTGGGGAGTCTAGAATAGAACATTCTCAAGATACAGAATAGGCCATCTAGAACTGAGATTAGGAAATATTTGTTCACTCAGAGGCTGGTTAACCTGTGGAATTGGCTGTAGTAGCCATGTCACTCAGTATAATCAAGAAAGAGATTGATAAGCTCCTAAATATTAAAGGCATCAAGGGGTATGGAGAGAAAGTGAGAATTTGGGTACTGAAATAACAGTTCAGCTATGGTCATATTGAATGGTGGAGCAGGCCTAAAGGGCTGAATGGCCTACTCCTACTGCTAGTTTCTATGTTTCAATATTTCTGGTTTTTTTGGAATAGAGTTTCGTAGGTTTTCAGTTCCACCCCAACACTCTGTTCTCTCCTCACTCCTATTGCCAATGTAATTTTAAGGGGTGAATGATTCAGATATTCAAGGGTTCAGAGTACAAACCTAGATTTGACATCACATCTGTCATGGAGATGGCCACATTGCCCAAGAATCATGGGACATAATTTGCTTTCATCAGGGATGCCTTTAACCACATGAAGTCCGAGCATCAAAACTCCTTCACTTGCTGTGTTATTTCCTTGTTTGTGTTGGATAGAGTCTATCCCCTCTTCCTATTTCCTTCACCAACAACCAAATACAATCCATCTATCGCAGTAACCATGGAAAATGTTCTGCTGTAATAGATTTTCTGCTTGAAAACAGAACAGATGAGAGGCATAGATAGAGTGGATAGTCAGAGACACTTCCCAGGGTGGAAATGACTATTACGAGGGGGCATAACTTTAAGGTGATTGGAGGAAGGTATAGGGGAGATATCAGAGGTAGGTTCTTCACACAGACAGTGGTGGGCGTGAGGAATGCGCTGTTGGCAGTGGTAGTGGAGTCAGATACTTTAGAGACTTTTGAGCAACTCTTGGATAGGCACATGGAGGATAGTAAAATGTAGGGTATGCAGGGTAGATTGATCTCAGTAGGATAATAGGTCGGCACAACATCGTGGGCCAAAGGGCCTGTACTGTTCTATGTTCTATATGCTGCTAAGCAAAACCTTAATGCATAAACTTCCACTGTAGAGTCTGCCTGAAATTAATAGGACACATACAATTAGTCTGCCATCTGCTGGAAATCGAAACTTCTGCAGGCATCACAATGGTCTTGAAAGTAATATTTTCTTGTTGCGGTCAATTTAATCAATTGCTGTCCCTAAATTGGAAAGAGTGAGAAGTTTACAATATGTAAACTGTTAAATTTTCCAACATCGCCAATCTTACTTTTATGAAGAACTTACTTGGGTTCAAATATAATGAAATAAATTCTCCAGAAGACTATTTGACTTGTTTATAAAAGGATTTACATTTTTACCTTGAACCAACCAATTGGAATATAATTTTCTGCTTGATATTTCTGTGGTATTGTTTACAGCAGCCACCTTTTGAATCCCAGAGAGGCTTATCCATATTTTATATAATAAAAACAGTGAAGCTGCAGTTGTCATTATCATCACATCAATGTGAAATCTAGCCTGTTCAGGAGTGCACATTGTAACCTATAAATCACAAGTTGCACTGGACTATTCTGCACTGCTCCAGAACCTTTGCTGGGGCAGTCACTGACACCAGGGTTAAAAGTGAAGAAATAGCGTTGGTGAGAACTTGAGTTGATTGGCTACTATTAAAAATGGGTACTACTGAAAACAATGCACATATTGTCAAAGCTTTTTGTCTTACATTTATCAGGGCAATTTCCAAAAATGCAAAAAAGGGAAATCACGTGTATGAGAGGAGTGCTAATTGGCTGGGAAGTAGACTCTGATTGGCCAAGACATTGCCATAGAAAACACGCTTGTTAACAGAGACTGACAGTTAGCTGCCAAGTTTTGTTTAAGTTTTAATATTTCTATGATTGGATAGCATTTATTAAATAATCCTGACTGTGTGAAGAACTATCAGAGATAAAAGGTACTGCAGATGCTGGAGAATCCGAGATAACAAGCGTGGGGCTGGATGAACACAGCAGGTCAAGCAGCATCATAGGAGCAGGAAAACTTGACGTTTTGGGCCTAAACCCTTAGGCCCGAAACGTCAAGTTTTCCTGCTCCTATGATGCTGCTTGACCTGTTGTGTGAAGAACTATGTTGAGAACCAATTTAGGATTGTCAGTCAGGTTTGCAGTGTGGTGCAGCTGTGTGTACTATGGCAGGGTTAGCTACATATCTTAATATATAGAGCCTTGTTCCTTACAGGCAGAATGAACATGTACATACACTATGCCTGTTTCAACTCAACAAAGCTGGTGACAACCATTCACTGGGTCATTCCTTGGACCAACCTCCTGACTAATTGCCTGGAAATATAGGGACAGAGAGGGATGGAGAAGTAAATTGACAAGGAAAGTTAGAAATAGAAAGCATAGAGAGAGAAATCCAGCGCCTTTGTAACTTCACGCTGTGTTTTTTTCGAGCCACCCAGTCACTGGATCCCTACATCAATCACCATTTACCATCCTCAGTCTGAATATTGGATGAGTCTGTGCCTTCGAGTTGTTGTGTAGTATTCCTTTTATTGCCACTACAGGCATCTTGCAAATTTTTGGTTCAGAATAAATGCTGTTTAAGATAGTTTGCTGCTACCAACCCTCCTTTGGCTATACTTTGTCCTGGGCCTATTTGTCTAATGATCAATGGTAAAGAATAGATGACCATACAGTCTGTACAGGAGATTCACTGATCGTGGTTAACAAGATGGGTTATTGCATGGTATCAATCTGTATAACTGTGTTACTAGTCTGACATATTTACTCTGTTCCCCAAGGCACAAACCGAAACAAACATTAACCGGAGGACAATAATTTCGGTGAAAGACACTCTTTAGTCTGCCTGAAATTTGTTGGTCTTCCAGAGTGAGGAGTTGACCTTGAACAAGTGATGCAGACAGGCACATTCCAAGGTCCAGGACTACATGCTGAGGGATGTGCTAAAGCTTGGGGCAGCTGCCACCAAGGTGCAATGGGGAAAGACCACCGCCTAATGACTTTTGGCCAAACCATAATGAAGGTCCATTCAGTTACCAGGCCCTCCGGTGCTTAAGATATATGTAACTATAGCGTTGTACAAGCGAGAAATGCCTTTGGTTTATTCTCCATATGTAAAGACTGTACAGAACTGAACTGGTCTTGTGACTATGTATGTGTAAAAGATTTTTCATGAATAAAGTATATTTTTGAAAGAAAAAATTACTGAGAATCTTGGGAACTGTACTGCATACATCTGTTCCCTAAGTTGTCTTGAATAGAACTCCTTGTAACACCTCCACAGACTGTGCGTGACATCTACAGGACGGGTGGAGATGTTGCAACTAAACATGAACTCATTCAGAACCACTACCTTGTATAACATATTGCAGTGTCCACACAGTTGGCTGGTGAGATTATGAGTTGTTTGAAAGAATTTCAGGACCTTGGTGTTTCTGGAGTTATCCCAAAGAACAAGATTTTGAATTTCTGGACTGGAGAGTATAGCGTATACAATTTGTTTAACAAGTGGGCAGGAGCCGTAACAGCGATCTCTCCTCCCCCCCCACAAACCCTCCCACTCCCTCCACTCCACTCATTTTGTCAGCATTGAGGCCTGGCCCATTGAGCACTTTGGAACACAGGAACCAAACCGTTTACTTGCTCATTTTCCCTTGAGATATCCAAAGTGTATTTAAAGTCGAAAAATAGTTTTGAAGTGGTCTGCATTTCTTCACGCACAAAAGATTCTTACATATTCCCAGTATGAGGACAGATCAAAGCTGGATTTGAAACTTCACCATTAAATAAATGGTACCCTATAGTTTAGTATAATCGAGATGTCCTGGATATCCTGGAAGTCTTGGTAAAGGAGGTATAGAGGGAAGTGTAATTCCTCAGGCCTATAGGAACAAGCCAGGAACTCTGCAGGAACTGAGAGGGTCAGTGTCTATAGAATCACCCTCAGGACCTGGATTCACAATGCCATGTGTAACCAGCAATTTAAACACATGCACCAAATAAAGATGATAAAAAATGGATTCTTTATTCCATTTCGTAAGCATTAATGGGAAAGTGTAACTTAAAAAATGAATATTCACCATGGGTATACTCTAGATGTTACAGATTGTTGTAGAGATTAACCTTTGATCTCTAATCAGCTGGGTAATGGGTTCAATTGGAGGGACTCCTACTGCAAACCACTTGTGGGCACAAAACACTAATGGCCTTGCTTCCCAGATACATGTTTGAGCTTACACTTGAGAGCACGGAAATGTAGAGTAAGGGGGCTAATATAAATCAGTCAGTGCTAAATCGGATGATGTACACTTGATATAAGCAGAACTGGAGAGCAAGATGGAAGCACCAGTTTCTAACTGAACAGACACAGTTCTAACCAGGAATGTAGCAATGTGTGTGTATAGTGTGAGTAAAGAGTTGGAAGTACATTATCGTGCCCACATCTGGCTTACTGATCGACAAGAGCAAACAGAATTTATCAACTTAACCAGCATTGAGGACACTGCGACAAACCAAGCCAGACTTCAAGGATGGACAGTACCCTGCATTTCCATGGCCACCTGACACCAAATCACTGAGACCTCACAAAAGCAGCAATGGTTATAGCTCTTCATTTCTCAGCCTCTCTCTGCACTGCAAGGAAAATAACATTATTTGCACCCCTCAACTCTGCCTCCGTGTCTCCGCAGAAAGCCATTCAAAACCTGAAATGGATTGATGGGGGATTTTCCCAATGATCCTTATTCTCTCTGGGAGCAGTGATGTTGGTACACTCAACCTTTAAATTATGCTTGTGGTGACAGACCAATGCAGTTCAGTTTTATTAGCTGGTCACTCATCCAGTGGCACTTGTCTGAATTGACATCAAAATGCTGTTGGTCTTAATATTATCACAGGATTCCCATCGGCATTCAAAAGGCCTCCCACCCATCCTTGCTGGCTCTCAGGCAATTAAGAAACTGTATGATTGAGGGATTGGAGCAGTAAATACTTCTGTGCAATGTTAACTCTGCAGCAGCCATATTCCTGCCAAATGGGGTGTTGAGCCTCCAAGTTAAGTACATGTCACACCTAATATTGTGTGAATGTACATTTAATTACTTGAACATGTTTAAATTGGTCCCTCTCATACCTTGAGCATATGCAGAGCTAATGTAATCCCTTATCATATGCTATACGGAAGAGATAATTACAACCTTAACAGTGCTGCTATTTAACTGATCTTTCTATCTGTCTGTGGTCATTAGGGAATAAAGAAAATAACCATGCAAGAAAAAGACTTAAATGTATTTCTCTTTTTAAGGAATCGTTAAGAAATAGTACCCGCTGTGTGACAGATGCTCACTCGATGCAAAATGTTCCAATATATTTTGGAGTACGGGCGAACCATCACTAATACACTGTCAGAGTAAGACAACTATGGAGAAGTATAAATGCTGCTGGGAAGTGTACGATCAATTCAAACCCTGCAGTTTCTTACGCTTGTTAAAATTTATATCAATTGCATTATGAAGTAAACTGCTTTAATAATGCTTTCAGAATACATTAGTGACACTTAATGTATGATTTTACAAATAAGAATGCATTACTGTTTTGTTCTGTTATAATTTTGTCAGTGTAATATACAATACAAACAGTTACATTCATGTATCTTTAAACTGCAAAAATAGATTTACATATAGTATATGTTTCAAACAGTCTGTTGCAAATAAAGTTGATAGATTGAAACTGCATGCTATTGGTCATAACTTTCCAGATTTAAAGGATCTATGTATTATAAGGGCTCTGAAAAGTTATTAGTATTGATTATTGAGAACAACTGCGGCTGCTGTCTCCCTCTGGTGGCTATAAGACTGAATGGGTCACAGACCAAAACTGCATAAAGCTGCCCAGAATTGCTGTAATGTCATATAAAGGTATTGTATAGAGGCTCCAGGGACTTCAGTGTGGAAGTTCTGCAGCCTTTATTAAAAAAAAGGTCAGTCTCCATCACTTTATACTTTGCAGTTCATGAATAGTAATATTACACAGGAAAAGGAAATTTCAACTGGAGAACCAGACAGCATAGAAGGAGACTATATTGTTCATTCTGTTTGTGCCATTTTTTGAGAGAGCTGTTCAAGTTAATTCCACAACTCTTCTTTTTCCCAATAATGTGATAAGTTACTCCTCCTTAAGTACATGTTCAATTGTCTTTTAAAAGTTTGTATCGAAATTAAGTTTCATTTGGTGTACTCGAGACCTTAACAACTTTCTGTGAGATTTCTCCTAGTTTTCCATCTCGTAGAAATAGTTTCTCTCAACTTCCTCTTAAAAACAAACACGAACAAGGAACATTCAGCTTCTTGGGCCTACTCTGCCATTTAATTAAATCATGGCTGATCTGATTGTAATGTCCAATCCACATTTTGAGTGCAGGAGTACTGAAGTCTTGCTTCAATTGTATAGGAGTTTGGTTAGAGCGCACCTGGAGTACTTTGTGTAATGTTGGGTCTTGTTATTTTCAGGAAAGATATTTTTGCCAGACAGTGTTGTGGGTAAATCACCACAAGTTACCCTTAATTTGGCTCCCAATAAAAAAGTGCACCGATAGTCAAGTACTGAAACAATACTTTACATTTTATTGCATGTAGCAGCCAAAATAAGAGCCTTCATTTAAGGAGGTTAAGCATCACAACGCAACTTAGCATTTACCCGATTAACGATGGAATTTGACCAGGATTTCACAAACTGTGGCTGCCACTGGAAGTCTCCATGCTTCGCTCCTTGTGCAGTGTTGGTCTTCAAAGTTCTACTAATGACTTGTTCTGGTGTTGGATTATTGTACTGGTATACAATTTTCTCTCTTTCAAGTTTATGGTGTGATATTATTGATGATTCAATTGATTCTTTCATCTCCAACATTGATTGCGTTTCTTGAGACTGCAAATCTGTAGCTTGCCTTCTTATCAGAAGTAGCTCCCCTATTAATTTGAAGACCCAGCTTTCCTGTGATTAACTCCTTAAATTCTTCTACAGGGCAATCCGTACTCTTTGTCACAATAAACTATCCAGTTTATCCAGCAGGTGTCAAAACAATTGTTAGCTCTCTTCTTCCAGGAAACAAATTGTTTAGGTTGCTTCTCTCTACCTGTAAGTTTATTTTTTTGATTCATTCAATCCATGAACAGTTATTCAAGTTCTGAAGTTTACATTGTCACAAGTGGGAGTGACAGCTTCACCAGACTTGTCCCAGGATGGTGAGAATGTCCAAGGAAGAGAAATTGGGCAAACTGTATTAGAGTCATACAGCACGGAAACAGACCCTCCAGTCCAACCAGTCATGCTGACCATAATCCTAAATTAAACTAGTCCCACCTGCCTGCACTCGGCCCAAATCCCTCCAAACATTTCCTATTCATAAGTAAGTTCCGAGGAGGGGTCACCGGACCCGAAATGTTAACTCTGTTTTTTCCTTCACAGATGCTGCTAGACCTGCTGAACTTTTCCGCAACTTTGTTTTTATTTCCTATTCATGTACTTATCCAAATGTCTTCTAAATATTGTAACTGTACCTGCATCCACCACTTCCTTTGGAAGTTCATTCCATACACAATCTACTCCCTGTGTAAAAAAATTACCCCTCATATCTTTTTTTAAATCTTTCTCCTCCCATTTTAAAAATATGCCCCCAGTCTTGAAATCCATATACAGATAGTTCTGCTATAAGGTGTTTTTCGTTAACACTAAATGGCTGTAACGCGATTGATGAATAATGGATGCGGTTTGGATAACACAAACTTTCTGCTGTACAGATATTGTGATATTCTATAGCAATTTCCCTGCAACGCGATTTTCTATAGTGTGAGGTCACACAAGAACGCAACTATTGCAATATATGAGAACTATCTGTGTTAAAGGAATGTGAGGCAATCTCCTTGAAATTGACAAAATACTGAAGAGATCGCCGGAGAGATGTAGGGAAAATGTCTTCCCTGGTTGGGCATCTAAAACCAGAGGGTGCAATTTAAAAATAAGCGAAATGCTACTTAGGTCTGAGATGAGGAGAATTAACTTTACTCAGATGATTGTGAACTTTTTGAATTGTCTACCACAAAGGACAGTGGAAGTTCACTTTTTGAGCATGTTTCAGGTAAAGTTTGATAGATTAGTGACAACTAGTGGCACATGGGCTATGGGGATGGGATGAGCAAATAGAATAGAAATATTCAATTAGCCTTGATTAAAATAAATAGCAGGGCAGGCTCAATGGGCTGTTCCTTTGTTCGACATTTCTGCTAAACCCTGATAATCTTTCATTCCCTTACATCAGAAGTTTATTGCCTCTGCCTTTATATTATTCAAAAATTCTGCTTCTTTTGTCTTTTCAGAAAGTGAATTCCAAAGACTCAATACCCTCTGTGAGAAAGGATTTTGGTTTGTCTCTGTTTTCAATGGGTGAGCCCTTTAATTTTAATCATCCTCAAGATTTTCTATGTTTGAATAAACTGCCACTCATTATTCTAAACTTCAGTGGATGTAAACCTAGACAGTCCGCATTCCCCATTAGTCCAGGTGTTAATTTGGTAAACTTTCTCTGAAATGCCTTCAATGCATTTACGTCCTTTCTGAAATAAGATGGCCGATACTGTCCTTGACACTCCGCATGTGGTCTCACCTGTGCCCTGTGTAACTAAACCATAATATCCCTGATGTTGTATTCAGTTCCCCTCAGAATAAATGGTAGCACTCTATTAGTTTTCCAAATTACTTGCTATACCTGCATATCTACCTCTTGTGCTTCATGTACTGAGACAGCCAAATTTCTCTGCATCTTAGTGCTCTGTAATCTCTCATCATATGGATAATATGTTTCTTTTTTTAATTCCCCCTGCAAAAATGAGCAACTTGACATTTTTGATATTATACGCCATTTGTCAGTTCTTTGATTACTCACTCATCCTATCTATTACTTTTTGTGACTTCCTCACAACTTTCTTTCCTGCCTATCTGTGTGTCGTCAGCAAATTTGGTGAACATACCTTCGGTCCGTTCATCGAAGTTATTTATGTTGATTGTAAATAGTTGAAGTCCCAGCACTGATACAATTTGTTACATCCTGTAAGAGACCCATGTATGCCCACTGTCTGCATTCTACTAGCCAGCTAATCTTTTATCCATGCCAATATTTTACCACTACACCTTGAACTTTCCCCTCGTTATTTTGAATAAGATCTCATCTTAATATTCTTTGCTTGAAGTAGAACAGTGCCAATTTCTGCAATTACTCCATGGAACTGAACTCCCTCATCCCTGGTTTCATCCTTGCCTACTTCCAGTACAGCCTCTCCAGGGGTTGAGATGCTTCTGAAATATGATACGCAAAACTGTACATAATATTTCTGACATGTCCACTTGGGGAGATAGAGATCACTTGCCTTCTCTGTCCAAACCTCTCATTGTATTGTAAACCTCAATAAGTAGTGAATTTGGTCCATCCCTATACATATGTTTGTTGCATTGAGCACAAAAACTCACAACCGATTACACCAAACTCGCAGTCACATTCAGAAGGGCAATAAAAGGATGTGCAAATGTTGGATTCCCTATTCCAAAGACAAAGTTCAACTTGATGATCTTTAAACAACTTACATAAAAAGCTGAATTTGGAAGGTCAAAAGGTTGAGTTACTGGAGTGGTAAGAGGGTGTTTCTGAAAGGACTCCACAGAGGTCGGTATTATATCACCAAGTGACCTTTTACTTACATGTGGAGAGTCCTTGACATTGTTCCAACTCCCTCAGAACCAGCTCTCAGAGTGAGCAGAACCTCTGACACTCCTGTTTACATCTGTCAGCCAGACTCCCTGATTGGGGCTGTGAATCTGGTCCAATCAGGGAACTCATATTCTATGAGGTCTACCTGTCTGTGACCTCGTTACAAACACTACAATTTCCCCCTGTGGCAGAGACTAAAACTAGGGGACACTATTTCCAATTAAAGGGGCCTCCCATTCAAGTGGAAATAAGAAGAATTTTTTTCCATCTGTCAGTTGTTTGTTTTTGGAATTCTCTTTCCTGGAGAGAAGTGGAGGCTGGGTCATTGAATATTTTGAAGGCTGATTTAGATAGATTCTGAATTAACAAGCCGAATTAAAGGTTATGGGGTAGACAGTGAAGTAACATTGAGACCATAATCAGATCAGCCGTGATCCTATCAAATGACAGTACAGGCTGGAGATACTGATTCTTATTTGTACATTTGTATTTCACCATATTATGATAGTTGCACCCAGAAATAGGCTGCCAGGGACAGAGAGTGGTGTGTTATCTTCTTCAGCCAAGGTTGAGCTGGCTTTGGCTTTCATCTGACTACTCTGTGTGTGGTTGAATAATTCTTTCGAAACAAAGGGCTAGCCTGGAATGTCATTAATCACATTGTTACGTGTAAATTGGGATACAATATCCATGTGGGTGCCAGTTCCCAGCTTTAACACCTGATTAATGTCATTTCCTGCTCCTCTCCAGAAATCTCAGGAGTTTAGGAATCTTGACCGTGAAGTTAATTTGGTGTTCCTTCAGTCAATACTATAGACTTCTTCATGTCTTTGTCTAAGAATCATATTCTGGCAGGAGAAGGGGCTACCATAAGGGAACAAAAAAGACAAACCAAGCTTTCATTGTAAGGAGAGCAAATAAATGGTCATGTGCCCCTAGAAAGCTTGACTTGCCCAAGAGGATGCATTGTTCAATACCAGTGTTCCTGGAGGTCTCTGCGGAACTATGCACCAAGATGGTTCATTTCTCCAGGGAGATAATGACTGATTTGAGTCACTTTCTGCAAAAACCGTCTGCAGCCAATTGCTGCTGGCAATACACAATGCGGGTTGCAGTCAAAGTTACAGAAGCTGTAAACGTGTGGTTTTCTGGCTTCTTGCAGACACCGACAGATAGCAGCAAGGAAGAATTCTATCTGCATTCCTTTCTTGTGTTAGAGAGTGTAGTGATAAATGGGCACACTACTTTCCACAAGAATGTTTGGAAATGGACAAATGGGGTTCTGGATTTTGCAGGTATTGAAGAACTCCACCAACTCTAGGGCATAATTGACAACACTCAGAGCATTCTCAAATGTCTTTATATGCAGCAGAAGCCTTCTGGTGCAAACCATATCGAAAGGAAAAAAAAAAAGAACTATTTATGTAACAATTTACAAAGCATTTCACAACAAATGAAATAGATTTCTGCAGAACAAGTATGTGGTAATACCTTTACCATATGGACTGCAGAGCTTCTAGACTGCACTCAAAGGTTGGTCACCACTCTCTTGCTTGCTCTCTATTGCTATCATCTCTCCAGTGGTCCTATGGGGCTATGAGCAACAGCTTGCAACTGTTATTACTGTTGCTCGTTATCTTGGACCTCATAAAGGACAAAATCTAGGAATAGCATAAGCAGCAATATGGTGCGCTTTTTAGGGAGGTCACTGTTGTTGGAGATATCTGTGAGGTCACTGTTGTTTAAGATATCTGTGTACATATCCAGGAAGCAAGTTCTGCCTTTGGCTGACTCCATAGTCATGTCAGAAAAGCTAGGAATCTGTGTACTCAATCTCAAAGTCAAAAAGTGTGTATTAAACATTTTAAACCTGCTCAGATGGGCTATGAAGTACCTCAGGAGCAGATGGGACCTGAGGCCAGGCCTTCTAGCTCAAAAATAGGGACAATATTACTGCACCACTAGAGCCCAACAAAATGTGTGTTACTTTTGTTCTGAGTGATTAGCATATGATAAGTGGCAACAATGTCTCATGTTCATTGTTTAGTCTTCAAGTACAACACAGGAGGAGTTGGCTTTGTGATGGATTTTTTTTACTGGTTTCAACAACCTTACTCTCACTCTCACACACTCTGACAGGTTAAAATTCAACTCATTGTGTTGTAACATCAGAATATCACCGCACGGAATTATATTATCACCATTTTTATTTCCTGCAGATAATATATTACTTATCCTTTACTGGTTGGGGAGGAGGATGCACTCGCATTTCCTGAACATTTAGGCAGATTGGTTGAAAGGATCTCATGAAAAATCTCCAACTAATATTTACATTTTAAAGTGCCCAACACTTTCAGCTGAAATTAGTTATCAATTGAATCTACGTAGAGGACATTGTTCATGACACTACAACCGTACCAACGGTAAACAAATAGGTTACTCTGGAAAATGTAGGTAGATATTTATATGTCAGCTATTCTGGTGGAGAAAATAAGCCTAATCTTAAACTCTTTTTTCTCATTCTAAATCATCACAAAGACTAACCAAGTATTTGGATTCATGTAGCTAAATGATTTTGGCAAGGATGGTTTGAGATTGAATGTTTTATTTTATTCTCCTCCCATCTTTACAGCTTCTTCTGCTATTTTCTAGTTAGATGCCGGGTTGGGGTGCTGCTGTTGGCTTCCCAATGGATGTTACTAATATTTTCCATATTGACAGGAAGGAGGTGTAGTTTAGTTGATGAGATTCATTTTCTGACAGTTTTGTTTTGTTTACATTCCTCACCTCTATTATCCCCTTCCTTCTCAGTCTCTAAAGTGTATTTTCTAATTTGATTACAAAGTAATTGCCCAATAATGAAGAATTTTACTTTAATATTTTCTAATAATAATGGATTATTCACACCTGGTTGATATCCTGGGCCACAATGTAACAATCCTAAAGTTAGATTAAAGACAAGCATTGTGCCTTAGATAATTCAATCACCAGAAGATGTTGGTCAACAGAGGCACAAATGAAAGTTGAGTGTGATCTCTGTCCTGCAAGAAGGGTGCACACCAACAACTGAACATGAGCAGATATCAGAGTCGACTAAGAAATTCTATCAAAAGGAAGTTAAAATCGTTCATCTCAAATAAAGAAATAACTCTGCTAAAGCATAAATATCACAGAATGAAAATCATCTTGGATTTTTTTTTTAAAGTCACATTAAGATGTTTTACCACAGCTGGAATTAATACAAAGATGTAACTTTTTGGCAGATGCAATTAAGGATGGCAAGCAATTATGGATTGACCATGTGCAACAGCTGTGCAGACATTAAGTTGCCTAAATACTGGAGTGAAGCTGTGTTTAGTTCGAGCAGAGATTAACATGTGCCAGTTCTTTATCATTAAGAAAAGTTAATTATGTTTAAGAATGTCTAGTCATCACATTTTTTTTTGCAGCAAGTAGAAGGGAAAGGTGAACTTTTATTCAGAAAAGTCACGAAATAGTTCACTTAGAATTACTAATACTAGTAATAGTGTCTAATAACTATTACTAAGAGGAGTGAGAGACATTTTATTTTATTTAAATCAATGATAAAGCAAAAATGGTACAATTGGCCCACTGCCCATGAACTAAAGAAGGCCTTGTTCTCTCTTGACAGAAGCTGTACCATAGCAATAATGGTTTGGAAAACCTTTCAGCTCAATCAAGCAGTTAATTATCAATAGTCTCAGACTATATGGGCTAACCGGGGAGTTTTAATGATGTTGATTTCTGGCATAGAGCTCAGAACAAACTGATGATAAAATGACTTGGCAGAGTAATAACTTGTAATTTTGTGCTTAGCCATCAGCAGCCATGAACAACTGCATCATTTAATAAGATTACAAATAGGCATATAAGAAATTAAGCATAATCACACTCAGTCAGAAGACATTAACTATATTATACCATAAGGCCATTCAGATCAATATAATTGACATTTGTGTGTTTAGTAACAAGGAGATCGAGTTTCATTAGCAAAAAACAAACTTTTAATAATACATTTGTATCCTCAAATTACAATATAGAACAAATTCAAATAAGACTTGGACTTGAAGTTGACACAGCTTTAAGATAAATAATGTAATTCAACATCAAATATTCAGATTCCAAAACAAAATTCATTACCTGCCAGTCGAAGCTAGAGAAGGGATTTATCAGGATTAAACAGCTGTATAAGTTACAGGCTGTAATTAGCAACCTTGCAAATGAGGACTAAAACTGGCGAAGTCATCCAGAATGCTCATTAGGATACATAATTATGAATAACTTAAAGTCAAGATTACAGGACACATTAGAACACCTGATCTACAACAGCCAGCTTTTTTTTTCACAAAAAAGACTGCAAAGATACAAAGAAAGTATATTTGACTCAAAGAGGACTGTTCTTGTAATCTCAATCACCACAGGTAGATAGTGAGGTTAGAAACAAGTCAAAATTAACAAGAGGACTTAGGACTGGACACATAAGAATGGGGAAAAATAGAGATTGAATAGAATAATGACAGTTAAAAGGGAATAGAGGAAAAGTGATTAAGATACATCAGCAGGAGCAAGAACACTGAACGAAGGAGGAAGAATACTGAATAGCTGAATGACCTTTTAATGCGGCTGTGACTATCGCTGTAGTTTGTCAAGAAATATTATTTTTGAAGTAGACGCATGATTCAGTAGTATCTTGAAAGTGATGGGATCTTCTTTGTTACAAACAAATATATTACTTAAACCAAATCAAATGATACCAACCTGTAAACTAAATTATTTTGTGACTGTATTGGAAATAGGAGCTAAGCAGACAGATGCTGATTAAATCATGTAAGATTATTGACAAAATAAATATGATTAACAGTAATGTGCGCAGTAGTGGTACGGCGCACTGACCTATGCATCCCCGAGGCCAGGCACCAACTCTCTGACACCTCCCCCTACTACTCCCTCAATCATGATCCCACCCCTGACCACCAAACCATCGTCTCTCTGACCATTCACAACCTCATCACCTCAGGTGACCTTTCACCCACAGCCTCCAACCTCATCATTCCCCAACCTTGCACCACCCATTTCTAACTCCTTTCCAAAATCCACGAATCTGGCTGTCTCGGCTGACCCATCGTCTCTGCCTGCTCCTGCCCCACTGAACTTATCTCCGCTTACCTTAACTGTTTTTTTACCCCCTAGCCCAGGAACTCCCCACCTAGTGTGGGACACTACCCACACCCTCCACCTCCTCCAAGACTTCCAATTCCCTGGCCCCCAACACTTCATCTTCACAATGGACATCCAATCCCCATACACTTGTATCCCCCATGCAGATGGCCTAAAAGCCCTCTGCTTCTTCCTCTCCCGCAGGCCCAACCAGCCCCCCTTCACCCTCATCTGTCCTTACCCTTGACAACTTCTCCTTTAACTCCTCCCACTTCCTACAGACTAAGGGGGTGGCCATGGGCACCCACATGGGCCAATCTATGCCGGCCTCTTTGTAGGATATATGGAACAGTCCCTTTTCCGCTGTTACACTGGCACTATCTCCTATCCCTTTTCCACTATATTAATAACTGCATCAGTGCTGCCTTGTGCTCCCATGAGGAGCTTGAACAGTTCATCAATTTTACTAACACCTTTCACTCCAACCTCAAATTCACCTGGACCATCTCCAATACCTTCTCTCTCCTTCCTGGACCTCTCCGTCTCCATCTCTGGTAGCTGCTTCAACACTGACATCTATTTTAAGCCCACTGATTTCCACAGCTACCTGGAATACACCCCCTCTCACCCACCCTCCTGCAAGAATGCAATTCCCTACTCCAATTCCTCTACCTCTGCCAAGTCTGATCCCAAGATGGAGTATTCCACTCCCGAACATCCCAGATGTTCTCCTATTTCAAGGACTGCAATATCTCCCTCCAGTGATCAAAAATGCCCTCAACCACATCTCTTGCATTTCCTGCACTTCAGCCCTAAAACCCCTACCCCCAACAAAAATAAAGACAGAATCCCCCTTATCCTCACATATAACCCCACCAATCTCTGCATCCAGTGTATCATTCTCCGCCACTTACGCCACCTACAATCTGACCCCACAACCAAAGAGATATTTCCCTCCCCACCCCTATCTGCCTTTGGTAGGGACTGCGCTCTCCACAACCCCCTTGTCCACTCCACACTCCCCACTAACTCCACCACCCTGGCACCTTTCCCTGCAACCACAGGAAGTGCTACACCTGCCCCTACACCTCTCCCCTCACCTCCATTCAAGGTAAAAAACAAACATTTCATATCAGGCAGGAGTTCACCTGTACATCCGCCAACTTGGTCTACTGAATCCGCTGCCCCCAATGTGGTCTCCTCTGCATTGGTGACACCAAGTGTGGACTCAAAGACCATTTCATAGAGCATCTGTGCTCTGTATTCGACAAACGACAGCACCTTCCGGTCACCACCATTTTAACTCCCCCTCACACTCCCTGGGTGACATGTCCATCCTGGGCATCCTCCAGTGTCACAATGACACCACCCACAAACTGGAGGAGCAGAACCTCATATTCCGCCTCGGGAGCCTCGGTCCGATGGCCTAAACATGGAATTCACCAGTTTTAAAATCTCCCCACCCCCAGCCTCATCCCATGTCCAACCCTCCCTCTCATCCCCACCTCCTTGACCTGACACAACCTGTCAATCTTCTCTCCCACCTGTCCGTCCCTTCCACACCACTGACCAATCCCAACCACTCTCTACCTGCACTCACCTATCACCATCTGACCTAACTTTCCCAGCCCCACCCCTCTTCTCTCTATTTATTTCCCAGTTCCCTTCCCCTCCCCTATTTCTGAAGAAAGGTCCCGACCTGAAACATCAACTTTCTTGCTCCTCTGATGCTGCCTGGCCTGCTGTGTTCCTCCAGCTCCACACTGTGTTGTCTCTATATAATGTGATAAGATTATTGTTTTTGTTGGAAATGCAACGATTAATAAGATGATTATTTTGATTGCAAGGCGATCGTACAAATATCTGTCCTAGGCTGTCTAGCCATGTAACCTCTACAATAAAGCATGCAGACTGTAGGCAGACATCTCGAGTTCGTTTCAATAAAGACCTTGTTTCAAACAGAATGCTGCATTTGCCCAGACTATTGGCTCGAAAACCGTTATGTTCCCTGGGCCTGATGGAATATATACAAATAACTGTGTATATTTGATACTTTAGGTAATTCAAAATATACATGATAATGCTTGAATTTTTTAAAAATCCTTTTTTGCATCAAAAGGGGAATGTTTGGATTGAAAGGCAATCACCTAAGTCCAAGTCTACTGTAGTCATGTGACCTCTAAACACATTGTAGACAGACACCTTGAGTTCACTTCAATGAAATAATATTGCTGTTTTGTACACTAGAACAGTTACCTTTTAAACCTTCTTCTTTAATTCAAAATAAAGTAGGAGAGAGAGGCATGTGACCTCTCAAAATTGCAACATAGTTTGCTAAGGGATCAGGAGCCTGGGTCAGTCCATAAGGTGGCAACTTTTGAAGCTGGTGACAAAGAAAAATGCATCTGGTTTTACTGCTGCTAAATGCTTTAACTCAGAAGCCCTGTAGTGAGAACGTGTGTGTAAAAGAAAGAGAAGATACTTTCAGTTAGTCACCAGGCAGAGAACTAGTGGGAGCTCATTCCCTGGTTGACGAGGTAGGATCTATCAGGACTTATACAGCTAATGGTAATGTTGCTGAACAAAAAGACCTAGAGGTGCAGGTGCATTGTTCCTTCAAAGCGGAGTCATAGGTAGACAGGGTGGTGAAGAAGGCGTTCGGCACATTTGCCTTCATTGGTCAGTACATTGAGTTTGGGGGTTGGGATGTCATGTTGCGGCTGTACAGGACGTTGGTTAGGCCACTTTTGGAATACTGTGTACAATTCTGGTCTCTCTATGAAAGGAAAGATGTTGTAAAACTTGAAATGATTCAGAAAAGAGTTACAAAGGAGTGGAGGGTTTAAGCTATGGGGAAAAGTTGAATAGGCTGGGGCTTTTTTCCCTGGACTGTTGGAGGGTGAGGGGTGACCTTATAGACGTTTATAAAATCATGAAGGGCATGGATAAGGTGAATAGCAAATGTCTTTTTTCCAGGGTAGGGGAGTCCAAAACTAAAGGGTATAGGTTTGAAGTGAGAGGGGAAGGATATAAAATGGACCTGAGGGGCAACTTTTTCATGCAGAGGGTGGTGTATGTATGCAACGAGCTGCCAGAGGAGGTGGTAGAGGCTGGTACAATTGCAACATTTAAAAGGCATCCAGATGGGTACATGAATAGAAAGTGTTTCGAGGGATATGGGCCAAAAGCTTGCAAATGGGACTAGATCAGTTTAGGATATCTGGTTGGCATGGAAGAGTTTGACCAAAGGCTCTGTTTCCATGCTGAATGACTCTATTGAGATTTAAGGACATGAGAAGATTCACCCTGATTTGACCTGGAGAAGGAGGCAGCCGAGTTGGCCTTGCTTTTGGAAGTTGGTTCGTGAATTTTCAGAAAACTGAGGGAAGCAACATTCAATGGACACTGGTGGCTATGACTCAGTAAAAATGATTCCATTGGAAGTTGGGTGAAATATTGGACTTTTTTCCGTTAGCAATAAAATACTGCAGTGAGTGTGTTGTAGCGTACGGATGTGGCGTAGAGTTTTCCGTCATAATGTGAAGTTGAGAGAGGCATAACTTTCCGTTAGTGCATCAGTTGTCTATGAAGAAATATTTAGTTAATGTTAATTTTAGGAGAAGCGGCACAGCAGAAGTATTTGACTGTGAAATTAAGTTGAGTGATCTTTAGAATCCAAGGCATCCAAATCTCTTTTTAAAAGAAATTAATTTCCACAGGAATTGTAACATTTTTAAAATGAGATTTTTCACAATGTGCAGTTTGACATTCAGTTTCAGATGCAAATATGTATTGTATCAGGATGTTGGGAATTTAACATTAAAGTGCCCCTTGCCATGATAAGCATGTTGTAGCAATTACACTCCAAAGTCTTTTCAGTTAGTTATACTGAAAGAGAATAATCAAGGGAGGATGAAATAAAAGTAGCAATTACATAGCCACATTAACCTGAGTACTTCCTTGATATGCCAGTTGACATCACAAATAAAGGAGAAACTTTTGTTCAAAAAATCATTGATTAATGTGTACCTTTTATTACCATGGAAGTGATCTGCGTTTCTGATTCCTGATTTTTCCAGTCATAAGGCATTGAGTAAATTGAAGATCAGAGTCTAGCTCGGGCAAATGAAGTGTCATTTTTATTTTTATGTAAATGGATATGGAATACATGCCAAAGAGAGAACAGAATGATAAATCAGATTAAACTGTAATTGTGACGAAGGGCGGAGATCTAAAAAAGTAGACAGGGTTTTATATTAAATAATGGGGCAAGTGATGAAATATGGAAAGAGATGGTACATCAAAGAATAGAGACGAGGTAAGAGATGAAAATAATAATATGGAAAATTGTGGGAATGATATGAAGGAGAAATGAGAAAAAATTGTAGGATTACACCAACAATTGAGATTAAATGTTACAAAGAAATGTCAAAAAGACCAAACTAATACCTCTGTATCCTAATCAGAGCCACATTCATAATAATGTAAATTAATTAGTAGCGCACTGTGAAATAATTGAATAAATATGATCTGATCGCTATTGCAGAATCATGGTTGCAGAGTGTGAAGGATTGGGTCCTGAGTATTGAAGGGTATATGACATACAACAAAAGTAGGGAGCTAAAAAGAATTAGGGAAAGCATCAACTTAAGGAAAAAGCACATAACTTTGCAAAGCTAATCAGCAGGTCAGCTAATGGTCAGAGTTGGCAGAGAATGACCAAAAAGTTAATCAGGTGGAAGGAATTAAGTTATGACAAGAAGCTGCAATTGTAATGTATGAAAACAGAATACAAAGAACAGTAGAGAACCGCTCTGGTCTGACAAGTCTTCAGGTCCTGATAGACATCATCTGAGGGTCTTAAAAGAGGTTGCTGATGAGGTAATCGTTGCATTAGGGTTAATTTCCCAAATTTCGTTAGATTCAGATTTCATAGCACTGGAAAGCAGAAAATATTTCTCTATTTAAGTCATGAGAAAGGCAGAGAAAAGGAAACTATAGGCCAGTCAACTTGATGTCTATTGGTGGAGAAGGTGTCAAATTACTAAAGTGTTAGGATAATTAAAGAGATTAATTGGAAAGAGTCAGTATTGGTTCATCAAAGAAAAATCATGCTTAACAAATTTATTGGAGTTCCTTGAAGGAGTAACATGAACTGTAGAACCTGTAGACTTAGTATACTTAGGGCCCCAGGAGGAATTTAATAAGATGACACATCATGTTGTGAAAAATAAAACCTCATGATAAACAGACTAACATATTAGAATAAATAGAAGATTTGCAGGCGGGCTGAAAACAGAGTATGCCGAAATGAGTCTTTATCTGGCTGGGTGGATGTGATACAGTGGGAGTCCTGCAAAGGTCTGTGCTGGGACCTCAACCTTTTACAATTTACATCAATGATGCAGATGAGCAATATGAAGACATTATAACAGATGACACCAAGAAAGGTAGGAAAGTATGTTGTGAAGAAGATGTGAAAAAACTGTATGTTGTGAAGAAGATGGAAATAGACAGGTTGACTGACTGGAAAAAAATCTGGCAAGTGGAGTATAATGTGGGAAAGTATGAAAGTGTTTACTTTTGCAAAAAATAAAGACTATTACTTACGGAGGAACTCTGGTGCAGAGTGATTTAGATGTACTGGTGTGTGAGTCATGAAAATTTAGCATGTGGGTACAACACATAATCAAGAAGGCTAATGGAATGATATTCTTTTATTATAAAAGGAATTGAACAGAAAAGTAAGAATATTGTGCTCGAGTTATACAGGGTATTGGTGAGGCCACATCTCGAATATTGTGTGCAGTTTTGGTCTCCTTATTTAAGGAAGGATGTAAACACTGTTCAGAGGAGGTTTACTCAGTTGTTGCCTGGAAAGAGTGAGGTGTCCTATGAGGATAGATTGGACGGGCTGGGCTTGTTCCCATTGGAGTTTAGAAGATTAAGGGCTGACTTGAATGAAGTGTATACGATCCTGAATCATCTTGACAAAGTGGACATGGGAAAAAATGTTTTCCCTTGTGGGTCAGTGGAAAACTATGGGATACTATTTTAAAATTAGGGGGTCATCATTTCAGGACAGAAATGAGGAGAATTTTTTTCTCTCAGAGGGTTCTTGGCTTTGGAACTTTTTGACTCAGAAACTGGTGGAAGTAGGATCTTTGAATATTTTTAGGACAGAGTTGAGTAGATTCTTATTAATGTTGCAAATTAAAGGATATCAAAGGTATCAAGACTCACATCACAGCACAAAGGGTCAGGATTACGAAAGTCACCCTGCAAAGGTCTGTTGACATACCTATTGAAACATTCAAGTCTTTAATCAGGTGAACGTTGGTACAGCATTCAAATGTTCAAGTAAACCTTAATGTGATGAGATTTAAAATTTTACGTGTCGTGTATTGTGCTTTAAAGGAATAGATATTTGCTAAATTAGATCTTGGGGAACACATGGGCATAACTGTCAAAATTGTTCATAATAGAACTGAGGACATTCTTAATTCTGTTGTGACTTCTTCAGGACAGTGCCCAAAGAATACTGTGAAATCCAATGGTGGTAAACCTGAGACAGTACCATCCATTGCTTTAGTACCGTCGATTTTATTAAGTTCAGTTTCCCTTCGTCAAATGTACTCAGAGATCTCTTCAAAGATTGAGGCAAGCTGTCACATTTTTTGGTCATATAGATAGTTAGGAGTATAACGGTTTTCATTATGATTCAAGTATTTGCATTACCTATCATTCCAACATATTTTTGGGAGGGTGCTTTGTTTATTTTTTTATCATTTTATTAGAAAACAGTTTCTGAATTTATAGGACAGAGTTGAATGGATTCTAAAGTTGTTTTAAGTTGTTATGTAAGTTTATCCTTGGTGATGGCTATTGTAATTTCAAAATTTTATGATGGGGGATATAAATATTGCAATTGCATTCTGATAATCGAGCTCTAGAGAGCTGCCTGATTGGTGTAAGCAATTACACCAGAAAAGGGGAATTGTAAATATATGTTCTATCTAAAGATAATATTCCAGCAAATCTGTAATACAATTAGCAATTTCATTACCACACCAACTTGAATGTCTGTCAGAGATAACAATAGCTAGAATCAAGCTGGGTTATTTTCTAATGCAATTTCAGAACATCTAGTTGAGACAGCAGCCCATAAAATAATACTTGTGCTGACAGACGAAGGCATTGTATGTCCAAGGAAAGATACTTTTGGTTATTATATTACTCATCAACATCCACAGCAATTGCTTCTCTCTGTCATTTGATGTCTTTCTCAAAATTGAAAGTAGGGTGCTCAAATTACATTTTCTGAATGCTGTGTCCAATGTCGTAGTTACTTCTCTTTATTCATGCGGCAGTACAGAACTAGATGTCAATGAATAGACGCAGTTGGGCGAAGCTTTTCATCTTGCATTTATCGGAACAATTTGCAAGAAAACCAATTCGAGGGGAAACCAACAATTATTTTGCATGAGAGGGGAGTACTGATTTTTTGATGGATAATTTTGATTAATAGAGGTGTTGGTAGTTGTTGATTATTGACAGTTAACTCCCAGATTTGATTCAAATAGCAAACCAGGCAGTTAAGTACGATTAGCCAGGGTATTGCCATGAGAAATGAACTAGCAAATGGCTGGCACTTATTTTGTTGAGTTGAAGCAGGTGCACAGTATGTACATGTTCTTTCATTCTGTAAAAAACAGGACCCTGTGTATTAACATGTAGACTCTAGTACATGCAGGCGCTACTGTCAATCTTAAATTTTTTCTCAGTGAAATTATTTTACAATCTTCAGAAATATTTGAATGCTTTTAATTCAACAGTACTTAGGATCATCCAGCATATGCAGTCCCATTGAAATAATGCCTTATGGATTGTGGGCAGGCATTAGGGAGGTAGAAGTTAAGTTAATTACTGTAGACCTGCTGGCCTGTTGGAACCAAAATATTCATATGTCTATCCAGTTCAGATTTTGGTCAATAGTGACACAGAGGATGGTTATAGTGGTGTTTAGGATTATGATTTAACATGGTAATGTCATTGAACATCAAGGAGTGATGTTTAGATTCTCTCTTGTTGGAAATGGCACATTGCAAATGCCTGGATGTTGTTTGGTCTTACTGCTATGGATATGGATTGCTTTAGCACCTGAGGTGTTGCAGATGGCACTGAATGTTGTGCAATCATCAGCAAACATCTCCATTGCTGACCTTATGATGGAGGAAGGTCATTGATGAATGAAGGGGCTTTAGATCATTGAGCCTAGGACACTACCCAAAGGAATTCCTGCAGTAATCTCATGAGACTGAGCTGTTCAACCTCCAACACCCAAAATCATTTTCACTTGCGCTAGCTATGACTCCAACTAGCAGAAAGTTTTCCCCTTGATTTCCAATGACTCCAGTTTTGCTAGGACTCCTTGGTGCTATGCTTGGTAAATTGCTGCCTTCATGTCAAGGGCAGTCACTCCCCCTCACTTCTAGAGTTCAATTTTTTTGTCCATGTTTACATGAAGGCTGCAATGAAGCCAGGAGACAACTGACTCTGGTGGAATCTAAACTGAGCCTCAATGAGCAGATTATTACTTTGCAATTGTTATTTGATTCCATTATCTACTACCCTTTCCATCACTTTGCTTATAATTGACAGGATATTGATGGAAATGGGAATTAGCTGGATAGATTTGTTCAGCACTTTGTCCACAGAACATATCTAGATAACTTTTCACATTTTTGGGTAAAGGTCAGTGTTGTAGCTGTACTGTAATTGCTTAGTTAGGATCACAGCTAGTTCTGGAGTGTAAGTTTTCAATACTATTGCCAGAATGCTGGCAGCACCCATATCCAGCACCTTCAGCTGTTGGTTGATATCACATGGCGTGAATTAGAATCATAGAGTCATTAGACTTACAGCACGGAAACAATCCCTTCAGTCTAACTTGTCCATGCCGACCAGATATCCCAAACAAATCTAGCCCCATTTGCCAGCATTTGGCCCTTATCCCTCTAAACCCTTCCAATTCGTATACCCAACCAGATGCCTTTTAAATGTTGTAATTGTACCAGCCTCCACCACTTCCTCTGGCAGCTCATTCCATACACACACCACCCTCTGTTTGAAAAAGTTGCCGCTTAGATCCCTTTTAAATCTTTGCCCTCTCACCTCAAACCTATGCTGTCTAGTTTTGGACTACCCTACCCTTGGAAAAAGACCTTGCCTATTTACCCTATCCATGCTGCTCATGATTTTATAAACCTTTATAAGGTCACCTCTCAGCCTGCAATGCTCCAGGGAAAATAGTCCCAGCCTATTCAACCTCTTCCTATAGTTCAAACCCTCCAACCCCCGCAACATCCTTGTAAATCTTGGCCCATATCCCACTAAACCCTAAATAAAATCCAAAAGAACTGTGGATGCTATAAATCAGAAACAAAAACAGAAGTTGCTGAAAAATCTCAGCAGGTCTGGCAGCATCTGTGAAGAGAAGTCAGAGTTAACACTTTGGGTATGATGATCCTTTCTTAGAATGATCTGAGGAAGTGTAACCGGACCTGAAATTTTAACTCTGATTTTTCTTCACTGATTCTGCCAGACCTGCTGAACTTTTCCAGCAACTCCTGTTTTTGTTTACAGGGATGTTGTCAGGGTTGGAAGGTTTGAGTTATTGGGAGAGGTCATATAGGCTGGGGCTATTTTCCCTGGTGCATCAGAGGCTGAGTGGTTGACCTTATAAAGGTTTATAAAATCATGAGGGGCATGAATAGGACAAATAACCAAGATCATTTTTTCCCATGATCGGGAAATCCAAAACTAGACGGCATAGGTTTGAAGTGAGAGGGGAAAGATGTAAAAACGATCCAAGGGTCAACATTGTCCCTTGCAGAGAATGGTGCATGTATGGAATGAGCTGCCAGATGAGGTGGTGGAGGCTCGTACAATTACAATATTTAAAGGGCATCTGAGTGGGTATATGAATAGGAAAGGTTTAGAGGGTTATGGGCCAAATGCTGGCAAGTGAGACTAGATTAATTCAGGATATCTGGTCAGTACGGATGAGTTGGATCAAATGGTCTGTTTCCATGCTGTACAACTCTATGACTGTCTGATTGTATGTGCTGGGCTCACCCATCATTGCAGATGGAGATATTTGTGATGCCTCCATCACCTGATAGTTGTTTAGTTATCCACCACACATGCATCACTGGACGTGGTCGGACTGCTTAGAACTGTTCTGTTAGTTGTGGCATTGCTTTGAACCATCTATTATATGCTGCTTCCACTCTTTGACATGCAAGTAGTTCTATGTTGTACTTTCACCAGGTTGACATTCATTTGTAACAATGTCTGATGCTGCTGCTGACCTGCCTTTGTGCACTCTTCATTGAACCATTGACTTCATGGTAATGTCAGTGAGGGATGTGCCAGGCCATGAGGTTACAGGTTGTGGTTGAACACAATTCTGCTGCTGATGTCCTTTTAATATGGTAGTAGTGTCACACAACAAGATGGAAGGTATTCTCATTGTGAAGATGAGATTTTATCTCCACAACAGCTTTTGGATGGCCGCTGCCCCCCATACTGTCATGGATGGTCACACCTGTGACAAGTCAATGGATGAGAATGAGGTCAAGTACATATTACCCTCTGGTTGATTCCCTCACTTCTTGTTGCAGACCCAGTCTAGCAGTTATGTCCTATTAGACTGGGCCACTGCAGCTGGTAATGGTTTTACTGAGACAACTATTGCACATTCAAGTCCCCAACCCAGAATACATCCAATGCTCTTGCCAACATTAGTGCTTTCTCCATCTGGTGTTCAACATGGTGGATTACTGCTTCATGGCGGATGCTGAGCTCTATGCGGTAATCAGCAAGAGGTCCAGAGTCAATGTTGAGAACACCCAGAGCAACTCCTTTCTGACTGTGTCCCACTGTGCTGCCACCTCTGGTGGATTTATCCTGTTGCTGGGATAAAACATGGATGCTGATGCCTCTATCTGGGACATTTTCCGTAAGGTATGATTCCATGAGTACGATTATGCCAGGCTTCATCTTCAGTAGTCTGTAGGACAATTCTCTGACTTTTGGTCAATGCCATCCAATGCCAGGTGATCAATGCCAGGAAGTCAATACCATGTGGCCCATTTGGTTTCCTTCCTTTCTTTAGACTTTGTAGTGTTTCATCCACCTGACTGGCAGTTAAGAATCAATCACATTGCAGTGGGTCTGGAGTCACATGTCAGCAAAACCAGATAAAGATGGCAGATTTTCTTGTTACCATCAGTAGTAGCTAGATTTTAATTCCAGTCGTGTTAATCAAGTTTAATTTCATGATCTAGTTTGGTAGGATTCAAACCCATTTTCCCATGTAGCGAAGTAGATTGTGGTTCTGAATGATACAGCCAGAACCTTTTGGACCAGCTTGGGAAGGGAGGTTGACTCTCTCTCTGCAGTAAAATATTGCTAAAGCCTCAGGACACACACTTTACTTTCTCTCAGCAATTGCTGCAAGCTGTGGCTTTTAATTTGTAAACCACTCACTCTGCGCCCCCTGCTAGGAATTGAAAGTACCTAGACAAGAGAGATTGATGAACAGCAAATTCTTCAAGCTAATTAGATCATTGCAGCAAACCTTGTGGATAGGGGCCAATGAACTGACTTCTCAGTTTTTCCCTTCATCCACAACACCAATTTTTTTGTCTGTGTTTGTACATGTGTGAATCATTTATTGTCACGTGCATTCAATATAAAATACAGAGAAAAATGTGTCCTGATGCCATGCATAGGCACTATTCACATTAACTTAAAATCAATTAAAAACAAAGAAAAGTAACTTAAACAGAGTCCAACTTTTCCTTCTCCGCTGCTACAGTCCCACCCAGGCTACACCGACCCACACTTTGCTGTTGTCAGGGGCCCGCCCCAGGCTTCGCAGGCCAGCTGACTCTGTAACCATGATAACCAAGATGCCGTTGCCGCTCTGGAACCCAGCAAAAGCCAACTTCCTAACGAACAGCTCTCTTTGTCAGGTAAGTTTGAGTGAAAACTAAATAAACCTGAGGAAAGAAGGAAGGGAGAAAACGAAAAAAAAAAGAAAAAGAAAAAATGGACAGAGAGGACAAGCCTGGGCAAAGGAACCTGGAAGCTGCCTACCCCAGAACCCCACCCCTCCCACCCCCATCGCCATCTTGTGAGTTATATGTCAGCAGTTTTGTTTTACTTATACCTAGAATTTATTTTTTAATGTAATAAATAGTATTTTATTACGTACAGAAATCTGGTCCTAACTTTCTGTCAAATTGGATCTAAAAAGACATTCAAATGAGGAATTTTGTCTTTTATCTTTAATTTTTTAAAAATTGAACTTTTGCAATGACTCCAGGAATAATGGGGCTTGATTTGGAGCAGATGACCTCAGTGGGGTTTACATAGTGTAGTCTTTATGGAACTCAAGCAAGCACTTCTATTTGTCTCCCTTTGCATAAATTCTAATCCTTACGAATTTGAATCGGAGAAAGTGTCAATGTTTGAGTAACTTGGATGGTTTGCATTATATCAAAGATGACATTTTAATTAAAACCGTGAAATTACATGGATAACTATTTGCTTGTCAGTTGCAGTTGGGACACTATAATCAGTTTTTAGCAGCAACACCTTTTAGTGCCATGTGTTTCCATTAACTATCATACAATGAATGTGTTTGTAGTTAATTTATTAAACTTTCTAAGTTTAGAGGAAACTGATCTACCTTTAAATACTAAACTTACAGTAAAAAATGTAATGTAAGATTCAGAAATGTCAAATTGGACATTATATCATGACTCATAATAGTGGACTTGGATGAGGAGGTGGCAATAAACATATTGCGTGACTTAAAATGTGTAATAGTTTAATCATTCAAATCCTTTATCCAGGTTTGTCTTTATTCATATTTCACCAGCCCCTTTATTCTCCCATCTTCCCTGGGTGTGGTCACAGCCATTTTCCATTTCCAGTGCACATTTGCAATTTGGGTGAGGATGAAAGTCTTCACAGAGTGAGTTATAGGCACAGCCTTTAAATCTAAATGACTCACACAAACCTTCATGTTCTTTCTTTCTTACACTCCCTGTGGATCCCATCATTTGCTGCTACAGTCCAGCCAACTCTTTCCATTTTCACCTTCTGACATTATCCCCGATCCCTGACCCTATAGATTAACCATGACAACTGTCATATTACACTGTCCCATTGTTGAAGCCAGGGGTTGGTAATTAGGCAGGATCTAGCAGAGGTCAATTGGGTGGGTCTTTGTTTGAAAGAGAAGGAATGATTGGCAGATGGGAGTTTTTTAAAAGTGTGATATCAAGAGTCCAGGGATGTATGTCCCTGTTATGGTGAAGGGAAAAGGTGGCAGGTTTAGGGATCCCTGGCTGATGAAGGATATTGAGGCACTGGTCAGGAAAAAGAAGAAGCCGTACATTAGAGACATCTTTAAGCTATCAGGCTCAAGTGAATTCCTGGATGACTATAAAAAGTGTAGAAGCAAATGTAAGAAGAAAATCAGAAGAGCAAAATGAGGGCAGATATGCACAAGAGCAATAACAGAAATATCTGCTCAAAGTGTCAGCCAAGGACTCATAAGAGAGATGCTCAGGCTTTTAGGTTTCATCTTGATCATTAACTAGCCAGTTCTGGCTGATTGATCCACCTTCTTAAGCTTTACAAATGACAATTGTTTTCAATATTCTCCACTAATGTGGATGTTAATTTATAAGATAATCTAGATACATTGAAGAACAAACGTTTCCGATGACAATTATGCAGGAATTGCTGAAACAGCCTTCTTTATGATTAACAGTGTCTAAAATTCTTGAAAGCTGTTGGGACGGAATGACTAAATGAATCACCCAGGTCCACTTTCAAGCATCAAAGAATTTATTGCTTTACACCAAAGGGGAGAAAGCATCTGACAGTCCAGGGCTTTCTCATTGGAACAAAGGGAAATATGCACTTTTTATACATTTTCTTTCTACCCACCTTTGGTTGTTATGAACCAACCGTATTACTAACTGATTACGTATACATCCAATCAGATTAATCATGTGACTGTCTGATCCGTTTTAGGTCATCCCGTGATTTGCTTATGTTTACCAGACCCCCTCTTCACTGATACTTGGGCCTTCACAATACATCTTATTCAACCACATTCCAGACTTTAGCTCCTGTACCAGTTATTATTACTAACAGGAAGGGGCTTCTTCTATGTGCCTTAGACTGAATATCCACAGGAATGCAGTTAAATCCCCTAATGCCTACATTTTTAAAAACTCCATTTGTGAAATATAACCTGTGGCTACTAGAGTCATCACTGATGTGGCTCAGACACTTGCTTTCTAATCCATGCTGAACACCAGCCTAGCATAGAGGCTTCTATCAGTAGTTCTCAAGGATGTTCCTTATGAAACTGTCTCCATAAAAACATGAGCAGCAGCTGCATTTCTACTTCTATTCAACAGATCCCTTTTGTTTGCACTTCACAAGACGGTTTGTATGGTATCATAATTTTCTTACCTTGGACATATTCCTTCTATTAAGGCTTAAGTTACTCCGGCTTCGGTTTTAGACTATGGAAAATGCAATTTCAGCTGGATATCTTCCTCAGCCATTTTATGTCAAACTGAGAACCATTATCAGCCATCTTATGCTGCTTCAGCCATGGCAGTCCCAATAGTGCCGTAAAAATAAAAATAACGGTGATAAGGGTTTTAATCAATACAATGATCAACATGTCCAAACAATGTGATAATAAAGCCAGTGCTATGTTGAACTGTTGAGCTAAACAGTACAATAAAAATCAAATGAAATTGCTGTTAAACAATACAGTACACTGAACAGACAGCCTCATCAATACTGTGGGTGGTTCAAAGATGATGCACTTTCAGCTGACCTCTCACCTTTCTGGTTCTGTAGTGACATGTGGGGGCTTGAATGCAGGTTTCAATGAAACTTCTAAACGTTCTGAAATAACGTATAAGCTTCTTCAACATTGCCACAAATGAAAGCTGCAAACTCTTAAAAGTCACAACTGTTAATCACTGCACATGCTCGGTGATTGAAGATGCAATGTTCCGTGAGCAATTTTCTCTTCTTGTATAATGTCAAATGAGATTTGAGTGTTCAAACTCCAAAACCATGAGCAAGCTTTCCTTCAGCATTCACAAAGTAGAATTACACATTCTCATCCACTCACTGCTTTTCAAATTTCTGAAAGTTACTTATACCACACTCTCACTAATCCCTCTGCTATGTGAAATTGTCTGAGACTGTACATGGGAGTGACACACAAGTGAAATAGTGAGGCAGATCGGGAGGTTTGGGCAAGAAAAAACATCTATGACTTAAGCATGAGCGTGAGATAAACTTTTTTTTTTCCCTGTTTATCATCATCCTTTTCATTTTGCCATCTTGATAGCTGGTGATGAATTTTCAAATCCCCCTCTTTATCACTCTCCTGCATTGCCTCCTCCTTTGTCCACTTTAGCTGAACTTCAGAAAAATAGTTAATAGTGACTAAACATTACCCTCTTGCAAATAAGAGGAAGTGATGAGTGGAAGGTTCAGGCTATGTAATACAGTAAAGCAATATGGCAATAGCCCTGTAGGTGTGTGATTATTAACTTGATGCCAGGAGTATGGCTCCAATCTTGCTACCTCTCATGGTCAGAGCAGTGTGCCTCCCCACATCCTGGTTGTCATTATGGATGAACTCTTAAAAGTTGAGTACGCACTCTCTGGTGCCCCATTGTTCATGGATATTGTGTACCAATCCTTCTAACAAATGAGGACTACCTGTTGGCTGGTAAGAGGTGATACCAGTTTTTTAGTTTAATTGCATTTTAAATGTAGTACATGCAAGTAAATGCTGTTAAGTAGCAATACGTACATTATAGGAACTTGCAAGTAGTGGTGTGCATCTTGTAGATGATACATAACAGTGTGACATTGTCTCTATTACCTGCTCTTACGATGGACGGTAATGAACATGGTACAGCAGTCCAATTACACGAGACATCCATTCAAGTGAACAGGCAGTTAACTAGCTGTACCAAATACTTCCTGGCTATATCTTTGACTATTTGCTCTGTAATATCAAAGAATCTCTGAAGATTCCTTCAATTTCATACAGGGCGTTCTCCTATAATGCGAGTTCTGGCAACACGAATTGGCTATAACACGATTGACGAATAAGGGAACACTATTTCTAAAACAAGAACTTGTGATGGCTACAACACGATTCAGCATTATTTAAAAATGCAGCTCATTTAAATAGAAGAATGGACTCCAATGCTAAATAGATGGTATAAAATAAAAAATGAAGTATAGTTTAAGATGAGTGCTGTTAAAACATGCATCTTTGTGTGTAATATTTTTGCCTAGATTTTGTTACAAATTTAATATGCAAGAACTTTTGAACTTGCTCTTGTAAACATTTGTACCCAAAGTTGTCCGTGTTACAACTGCTCTTTTCCAGCACTATTTTGAATACAATGTTACTCAGGTTTACATTGCATTTTAATCCTACAGTTAACTTCAATGTGAATGAGCTACACAGGAAAGAAAAGTCAGATTCCTCGGCTTCACTTATCTGCAAATCTGTCCAGAAGGCTGTGCCGATAGAATGTAAGGTCAGTTCAACATTTAAGTGGAGGAGGGAATTTTACTGAACATTGCTGAATGTGTCAATTTTGGGGGAATTTCATGGAGGGCTGCTGGCTGTGAGCTCCATCTCCCACAGTTTTGCACTGCTCACCTATTTTGGATCATGCTTGCATTATCATGCAGTACTGACCATTGCTGGGATTTCCAATGGCAGAACTCTACTTAAAGCCCAGCTGTCACTTCATTACAAATACAAGGTGAGATTGTTAAATGTATTGCCACTTTACAGCATTACCTGTCTGATAAACTGTTATTATAACTGCAGCCATAAGAATGAAGCTACGCAGGTGAGGAAGAATTTTGGAAAATATAATTGTTATGTGTCCTTTGTGCCCCTGACCCTGCTTTTCCCATAGGCCCCAATATTTCTATAGCAAGATTTTCTATAATGTGATGTTACGCCAGAACACAGCTAATGCATTATATCAGAACCCCCTGTATAGGATTTTAGGCAATGGATACAGCAATGTGCAGACCAAAAAATTTCTGGTTGGTACAAATAACTGTAGATACCTTTGATGGGATAAGTCATCTCACATTGGCACAAATGTAGCACAGGTGAACAGAAGGAGGTTCAGGGATATGAAACTCAAACCTCATATTTCCTCTGTTTTCATCCTCTTTATTCTGTTCACCATCCATTCTTGGGAAAATTAGTACAATTGAATTTTCACTGGTTGAAAATTAGCTTCAAGAGAAGATATTTTTCTGCCAGTTGGAAATCTGGACTCCAAGGTTAATGTGCTATTATTCTAGGTGCAGCCAACTCCTGTTCTCTGTGTCCAAACCTGCCCGGGCGCTTCTGCTGAATATACTGTTCAAAGCTGAGACTGACTGTGAACTGTGGAAGGAAACTCAACTGAGGCACTGAGACAGTTCTGGGACAGTCGAGTAGTTCACCCTAGAGGTCAACACAAATGAAGACAAGAACAGATAGTATGAAGAGTCTGCCACATTTGACCTTGCATCACACAGTCATGGAAATTAGTTTCCCTGAAAGGAGCAATAATTACAGGACCATATAGAGCAATATTCCAGACTTGGCAAAGAATCAAAGGCAGTGCACTTGACATTTTCTTCTGTTTACATAGATATAGGTTACATAAGAATTAATTCTATGGCTAAAATTTCAATCTGCGAAGGGTAGGTTCTATAAATACTTAAAGCAATAATTCCAACATAGCAGCAGGGGTTTTGAATACAGTTATATAAATGAATCAATAATTAAAAAGTGGTCATCGATAATGTTCAGTGAAAAACTCCTGCACTGTTGTAAAACCACATCTATACTGTTTGAAGTAAGGACATTTGTTGCAGTTACCCATCACACCACTGTACAATTACAGAGTCACAGGTATGTAATCGCCTCTTAACTGTCCTCTGAAACAGATCAGCTAGCCACCCAATTGTTCTAAAACTGCTACAGAAAAACAGAGGAATAAAACTAAACAAATAACTCAACATTAATATCAGCGTGGGAAACATGACGGTATAGCAAAGCAAACAGCATACCTGCATCCACCCTGCAAAGTCCTGCTCACCAGCATCTGTGGTGTTGTGCTACAAGCTGTCCCATGGCGGTCTGATATAGGCATACTCACAGATTTATAGCCAATGTCCCAGAATTGTCCATTCTGTTCTTGCTTATACCCCATTTTTTTAGCAGGACAGATCCACCAAAGTAGAGCCACAGAGGTATGCATCTGGGACGGACTAGTGCTGGAAGTTCTCAATATTGACTTCAGCCCCACTCCATCAAAAGAGTGGGGGAAGAAAACCTCTTGCTAATCTCAACCTACCCCTCTCCCTCAAATGAACCTTCATGTTGAACAACACTCGAGTTACAATTATGCGGTTTATAACATTGTTTCGTTTTGGGACTGTGTCTATAATTTAACGTAAAATGTAACTGGTCATATGACCTGTTCTGAAATCTGAATGACACTGAACCTGGTTGAGTTAATTATTAGTGACTTAAGGGGCCAAGACTGTTTTACTGGAAAGAAGATGCAATGTGTTTATGTATGGAGACAATAACAGCAGCTCATGTGTTACCAGAGGACAATGTGGGATACTCAAAATTCCTATACAAATGTTGACAATCAGAAACAAACACAGACATTGCTGGAGAAGGTCAGCATATAAAGTAGCATTTGTTGAAAGAAATAGAGTTAATATTTTGAGTTCGGTATGACTTTCCCATGGAGGCAGCCAGACCTGTTTGTTTCAGATTTTTAGCATCTACAATATTTTGCATTTGTTCAGAATAAACTGTTCAGAATGTCAGGGTAGTAAACAACTGTTCATAGAATCCCTACAGTGTGGAAACAGGCCCTTTGGCCCAACAAGCCCACATTTACCCTCAGAGAATCCCACCCAGACCCGTCCCTCTATAACCCACCTAATCTACACATCCCTGAACACTACAGGCAATTTAACATGGCCAATCCACCTAACCTGCACATCTTTGGACTGTGGGAGGAAACCGGAGCACCTGGAGGAAACCCATGCAGACATGGGGAGAATGTGCAAACTCCACACAGACAGCTGCCTGAGGGTAGAATTGAACCCCAGTCCCTGGCACTGTGATGCAGCAGTGCTAACCACTGAGCCACCTTGCCATCCCTGAAGAATAATATGCACGTTGAGGAAACGTAGTCGGTTTAGTTCCAATTTAGTTCCAAGATGAAAGAAAGTTGGGATTTCAAGGCCGGCTAATCAGCATCTCTACCTGGATACAAGGCCCATATAATGGGCTTTCCAAGAAAATGAAATCGGATGGACACTTAAAGGAAATAAAGTCACAAAGCAATGGGAATGAAGCAGGGGAGTGGGATGGTTGGATGGCTGTGCAGAGAAATTGCATGGACTAAATGGATCAATTGGCCTCCCTCTGTGCCATGAAATAATACTCTATATGAATCTAAAAGACAATGAGGAGAAAAGCTAGGATTAAGAAATAATTAGTACATTTTAGAATCTCTCAACAAATTGCTCAGTCCTAGTGTTGGAGACATAATTCTATTCCATTACAATTTGCTGCATTCTAACCCCACACTGTGTTGCCCATTTTTTGATAGCAAGAGGAAATTTTAAAGATGACCTGGCAAGTTTTCAATTAAGACCAAAACAGCTTTCATCAACAAAGAACAGCAGTTGGTTAATCGTCTGTTAACTGATTATTAACACCTATATTGCCCTTTACTTATAGAGTTTCGAAACTTGCTCCACTTTTAAAAGGACTTATGGTCACTTGATACAGTGCAGGCTAATAAAATATCTCTTTAAAAACTTAGGTAATTTATGCCAAGATTCAAGGAACAATGCTTTTTGTCTTCTGAGTTCAAATCAGTGTTTTGCTGCAATATTCTATAATGTCTTTGTTAGCACTCAATAACTTGTCCTGTCTGTGATTCATTACAATAAATTGTCACATTGCTAGAGGAATTTTACGTAGTTCATATACCAGATTTAGTATCACTGAGAAAAGATGCTTCAATCTAAAGAGTTTGCTTTTGTCCCCTTCAGCTTTAGTATAAGAAGCTCCTGAGTCTCCACTCATAATTGTCAGCTCTCTTACTGGAACAGATGGTTACAAAGGTGATGGCATTCTTCAGCTCTGAACTTTTCAGCACAGTAGGACTCAGAAAACCTCATCATAAGCATTTGTGCCATGAGGGATAACAAGCTGATAAGATGAAATTCTGTCTCCAATTACTAATGGGAGAACAAGCACAGATCATGCTGCCCTCCATGCTGTTTCAGATAGGGTTGAATAACTGGAGCTGTTTCATACTTGCCATTTTCTGACACCTGTTGTGCATTTTGGAAGAGTAGTTAAGGTGGTGATGAGTGAAAAAATAGAGTTTCAGAGCCTTATCCTTTTGCACAAAATTTATGTTAAGCTCAATAGGCACTAAAATTGCTATCTATTAGCAAAGTCCATAAACTGGACAGAGTTTGAAGAAGATGCAGGAACAGGAAAAAATAAATCCTAGGTATTATCATAGTAAAGTTTGAAAGAGCTTGGGTCCCCACAAGGGAGGTTTACTTTTCTGATATCTCAAGATCCCTTTCTTTCCACTGGTGAGATCTAACAACTTATTTGAGCATCTTCATTGTAACATACTAGAACTACAGGAAAGTTAGGGGGCAGAGATGAGTGTAGTAGCCATCATTAAAGAGGAGGTACTGGGGAAGCTGAAAGGTCTGGAGGTGGATAAATAACCTGGGCCAGATGGACTACACCCCAGGGTCTGAAGGAGATAGCTGAGGAGATTGTGGAAGTGATCTTTCTGGAATGACTGGAGTCAAGGAGGGTCCCAGGGGACTGGAAAATGGCTAATGTAACATCCCTGTTTAAGAAGGGAAGGAGGGAGAAGACAGGAAACAATAGACCAGCTAACCTGACCTTGTTTACTGGAAAGATTTTAGAGACCATTGTTAAGGATGAGGCTGCAGAATACTTGGAAGAGCTCAGACAGCATGGCTTCATCAAGAGCAGGTCATACCTGACAAATCTGTTAGAGTTCTTTGAGAAGGTAATGAGCAAGTTAGACAATGCATTACCAGTGGACATGATTTATTTGGATTTCCAGAAGGCCTTTGCCAAGGTGTCACATAGGAAACTGTTAAATATGATGGGAGCCCATGATGTTAGGGACAAGGTATTGACATAGATAGAGGATTGGCTGACTGGCAGAAGGCAGAAGGTAGGGATAAAGAGATTTTTTTGGGATGGCAGCTGATAACTAATAGAGTTCTGCAGTGGTCGGTATTTGGACCACAGCCATTCACATTATAATTTAACAATCTGGACCAAGGAACTGAAGGCATAATTGCTAAGTTTGCAGATGACACAAAGATAGATGGAGGAACAGGTAGTGTTGTGGAAGTGGGGAGGCTGCAGAAGGGCTTGGACAGGCTAGGAGATTGGGCAAAGAAATGGCAGATGGAATGCAATGTGGTTATGCACTCTGGTAGGAAGAATAGAAACTTGGACTGTTTCTAAATGGGGAAAGGCTTTGGAAATCTGAAGCACAAAGGGAGTTTTGAATCCTAGTTGAAAATTCTGTTAAAGTTAACATGCAGGTTCAGTTGGCATTTAGGAAGGAAAATGGAATATTAGCATTAATTTCAAGACGGTTAGAACATAAGAGCTGAAATATACTGCTGAGGCTATATAAGGCCCTGGTCAGACTGCATTTGGAATATTGTTGAGACTCTGGGTCTGCACTCAATGTGGTTGAGAACGATAAGGGGGAATCTGCTTGAGACTTAGAGAATACTGAGAGACCTGGATAGAGTGGATGTGGAGAAGATGTTTCCACCAGTAGGAGAGACTAGGATCTAAGTGTGATGACCCTTTGATGACTGAGATGTTGAGAAATTTCTTTAGTCAGAGAGTGGTGAATCTGTGGAACTCATTGCCACAGATGGCTGTGGAGACCAAGTTACTGAGTGTATTTAAGACAGAAATAGATAGGTTTTTGATTGTAATGAGGTTTAGCGGTTATAGGCATAAGGCAAGAGGATCGGATTGAGATACATATCAGCCACAATCGAATGGTGGAGCAGACCCAATGGGCCAAATGGCCTAATGCTGTTCATAAATGCTAGGCCTTATGATCTGGTGGTAGTTGCATTTCTACCCAATCTTTTCTACCAGCTTCTTGTTTGCTGATTCTTTACAGCTGGCTAGAGCATGCAGCTGGTCAGTGGGATGAAAGTCAGCTCTTCATATTGGCCATGTTTCTGATGGGGGCTCCTGTATGAGGGGTATATAAACCTTTTAATCTTCCTGCTTTCTCCTTATATATTGATTTTTCCCGCACGCTGAACAATGTGTTGCTTAAAAGTAACTAATTTACCTCCTACTGAAGTACCATGAAACAATCTTCTATCCTATCAAGAACAAAAACAAATTTGCTGGTAAAGCCCAGCAGGTCTGGCAGTATCTGTGATGGAACAAACAGAGTTAACGTTTCGGGTCTGGTGGCCCTTCCTCAGAAGGGTCTGAGTTCTGAGGAAGGGTCACCGGATCCGAAACGTTAACTCTGTTTTTTCATTCACAGATGCTGCCAGACCTGCTGAGCTTTTCCAGCAACTTTGTTTTCGTTCCTGATTTACAGCATCCGCAGTTCTTTTGGTTTCTATTCTATCAATTTACCTAAACTTTTGTCATGTTTAAATAAATTAAATGCCTAGTTGTTATTCCTACTTATTGATAAAGCTTCAGTTCTGTTAAACTGGATCATTTAAGAGTGTTTTCTCTTCTGCTCTATAAATCATATTATTGTCCCATGGCTATTCAGAGCTGGTAAAACTCTGATAGCTTAAGGAGCTAACTAACTGGGAGAAAGGTAGAACAACTTGTTGATCAAAAGAAGATCATTTCAAGAAGAATAAGTTGGCAAGCAGTATCTCTTATCAATACTAACAGAGTAGAATGCTTTATTTTTCCTCATTTTATACTATAACAAACTATTCATTCTGGATGAGGGTGAGGAAGGACAATGTTACAGTCCAAGGAATGTTCAGAGTACTGACTGTTACTAATTGTTGCAAGAAGCAGTGAGGGAAAATGAGCAAACGGTGATTGGCTAGAGAAGAACACGATAGCTTTCGTTAGGGCTGAAGAAGCAAAAAGTAACTGATAATGGTTCTCAGTTCGACATAAAATGGCTGGGGAAGATTTTTAGCTGAAACAGCATCTTCCATTTTCTAAAACCATAACCAGAGTAATCTAAGCCTTCATAGAAGGAGTATGTTCAAGGTAAGAGGATTATGATCGCATACAAATGGTCTTGCGAAATGCATACAAAAGGGTTCTGTTGAATAGAAGCAAAAATGCAGCTGCTGCTTGCATAGAGATAGTTTGATAAGAAACATTCTTGAGAAATACTGAGAGAGGCCGCCATTCCAGGTTGGTCAGAAATCTGGTATTCAGCATGGTATGGAAGGGATTGGCCTGACCCACATCAGAGAAGATCCCAGTAGCCACATGTTATATTTCACAAATGGAGTTTTTAAGAGTACAGGCATTAGGGGATTTAACTGCATTCCTGTGGATACTCAGTCTAAGGCAGATAGAAGAAGCCCCGTTCCTGTTAGTAGTAATAACTGGTGCAGGAGCGAAAGTCTGGAATGTGGTTGTATAGATATATTGTGAAGGCCCAAGCATCAGGGAGAAGGGGGTCTGGTATATCTAATCAGAACATAATAAGTCAATGGGCTGATCACACAATAACATGATTAACCTGATTGGATGTGCATGTAATCAGTTAATAACACGGGTGATTTGTAATAACCAAAGGCAGGAGAAAAGCAAATGTAAAAGAAGTGTAAGTTTCCCTTTGTTCAGTGGAGAAACCCCTGGACTGTCCGAGGTTTTCTCCCATCGGTGTAAAACAACTCTTTGATGCTTGAAGGAAAAGTCAGAGTTAATGTTTCTGGTCTGGTGACCCGTTCTGAGGAAGGGTCACCGGACCCGAAACATTAACTCTGATTTTTTTCTCCACAGATGCTGCCAGGCTTGCTGAGCTTTTCCAGCAACTTCTGTTTTTGTTTCTGATTTACAGCAGCCACAGTTCTTTTAGTTTTTCTTTGATGCTTGAAGTGGTCCTGGGTGTCAAGTGATTCATTTAGTCATGCCGCTGCAACAACACTGTTCACAGATCATTATTATTGTCCATTTAGCAAATGAAATGCAGCATTTTTACATTCTGAAATGGTCCCAGACAACTGGAAAATACAAAGCTGGGAAGTCCTCCAGACAGCTGAGATTACTTTAATCCAGTGGTCAAACTTGGACCAGGCAGACATTGTGGCCTGGTGTTGCAGTCTCAATTGCTGCCCCTGGGGGAGGATGATGTCCCGTGTGGACTCCAACCCTTGCAGTAGGACTTCTCCGCTAAACGGGGAGCTGACTTCCCTCTGACTGCTGTGTCCCATGCAAATGTCAGGGATTGTAGGAATCAGCAGTGCTTGCCTGAGTGCATAATGGACATTAATAGATGTTGCGGTGTGAAAGATGTCTGTGAATTTTGCAATATCTGCTAAGTAACGAGTTGCTCTGGGCTCTGGGTGTGGTAAGATGGAGCAGAAAATGCAATGAGAGATAGCATTGTTCAGGGTAGTTAATAGTTTAGGAAGATTCATTGAGAGAACTTGTTAAACCTTGCAGCAACAAACTCTTGGACTCTGTGTATAAAGTAAGTTTCAGTCCACAGACGACAAAATCAAGGAAGTCATGGTGAACCTTTAGAAAACAACGGTCCAGCCTCAACTGGAGTCTTGTATCCAAATTTGAAGACAACACATAAGGGATTATGTGAAAAACTTTAGAAAACATGTAGAATAGATTGATAAGCATAGTTCCAGATGTGCAATACTTTAGTCATGCAGAGAGATTCAAGAGCCTAGGATAATTGTCCGTAGAGAAGAGGAGTTTGGAAGGTATTCAAAATTATGAGTTGTCAAGACAGAGCAGAGGGAGAAAGTGTTCCCATTGGTAAAAGGTTTTGAAATGGAGAACAAAAGGTGATTTGAAGGTGATTGGCAAAAGACTGAAAAGCAATGTAAGGAGGCACCCTTCTACTTAGTGAGAGACAATGGGTTTTTAGTATAGACTTACAACCAAGGCAAATTAATTATGGCTTTAGTATGAAAATGGGTAAACATGAAATGATAAAACAATGGATGGCTATGAGGAGAAGGCCATGAAATGTGACTAGCAAAATTGTTCTTGAGGAGAGCTCGCACAGACTCTGCAGACTGCATTTCCTCTTTCTGTTCTGGAGTAACTGTGATGGAAGTTGAAGTTGGGAACATTTATGATGACATCAGGAGCTCATTGTGGGTGTTCAGTCAAGGATGACTCTTCACAATGTCATCTGCTGAGGCTGGTGGCCCTCTTCTTTCAAGTAACCTCACTCCCCCTCATTAAAACTAAACTGATGACTTTCCTTGTATGTAAAATTGTGTAAAATACAGCATGCTGTGATCATCACTCCTCTATGTTCTGTACAATTTCACCAATTTGTACAGCCACCAAGTCTGTTCTTCAACAGTTTATGAGCTCTCTACACCATAACTTATGCTGCTGTGGGACCTGGTTATATGCTTTTTCAGCCTAGGTAGGTTCTGTAATGAGCAGCAGATCCATAATGCTAGTATTACATCAAGACAGCAAGTTGAAAATCTATCACATTCTTCTTATCACACAACACTTTGTCAACTGCAAACCAAGGCTTTCTAATTAAAATTGTTTCAGAGGCTATTATAATTTATGTCATGAGTTGTCCTGAGGTAGTTGACCTTGACAGGGCAATGTAGTGTTTCAGCTGAATCATTGCTGAAGTTAGGAAGCACAGGGCTCTGAATCCAATACATCCATTTCATCACACATTTTTGGCATCATTATACTCAATAATTAAATGCAGGAACGGGACAATAGATCAAAGTCTAGCTGCTTGGGATGGTTACAGCAGGAGCAAAATCAAATAAATTACGAAGAGGAATTTTAAATTCAATCTTGAACATGAAGGACTGCAATATACTGCAACACCATTTGACCCAAAAGCAGTATAGTGATGAAACGTTCAAATTTCTTTAAAATGTCTATGGAATCTGTAATTAATAATATTTAAAAAGAACTTTTAAGATTTGCATAAGCTATAAAGGGATCAGTTGTAATCACAGAATGTTTTTGGATTTTCTTGGTTAAGTTGTGACCTGGAAAAAAAAAGTCAACCTCTGCCTTAAAAATATTCAAAATCTCTGTTCCACTGCCTTTTCACGAAGTGTGTTCCAAAGCATCACAATCTTGTAAGAGGAGGAGAATCACCTCATCTCTGCTTTAATTCTGTGGCCTTTCTTAATAAACAGAGATCCCTGGTTCTCAATTCTCCCATGAAGGAAACATCCCTTCCACAACTACCATACCAAGATCCCTCAGGATTTTATATGTTTCAATTAAGTAACATCTTAAGCATCCAATCTTCAGCAGGCACAATATGAGCGAATCCAACCTTTCCACATAAGACATTTCAGGTAATCTGGTAAACCTTCTCTGAACTACCTCCAATGCACTAACATCCTTCCTTAAGTAATGTGACAAGTACTGCACACAGTGCTCCAGATGTGAGCTCACAAGTGTCTTGTATAACTGAAGCATAACCTCCTTACTTTTGTATTCAGATTCTCAATAAATGATGGCATTTTAATGAACCCAGTTGATGTTAGTTAGATCCCAAATTGAAACCTGGCGTGATAGATCATATCTTGTCTTGTTTTGGTTATAATGCAATAGCCCGTTGCCGAAACACAAGCTTGCAATGCTGCAGAATTTGCTTTATCAGTAAAATAGAAGTTTATCAACAAAAGAAATGAAAATAAAATAGAATAAGCCAAACTATTATGATAGAAATTCAGAAGTTTTTAAACTCCTAATGTAATCTCATACATTCCAAAACACTCCTTTATAAGTTGAAAAGCAAAATAATACCTTCTGTAAAAGGTAAAAAGAAAGTCACTAGAATACTCACACTAGAGCTCCTAAATCTAACACCTTGATAGGTTTAGGTAACTTGTATCTTTAACATATAGGCTGGAACTGCAGATAGCTACTACTGGGACTTCTTCAGGCTTAAGTTACTTAAGAAGTTACTGAAGAAGTTACTTAAAGTAACTTCTTCAGGCTATTATCCCAACACTTCTTATCTGGGACTAGCACTACTTTTTTACTTTAAAGTAATGTAGTTTCATTATATCTTTCCCTTCCCAGGAGCTCTGGTCAATAAATTATCTTCATCAAAGTACTTCACAAGACTACACAAAACTCAATGTAAAACTAAAATAAAATCTCTATCTAAGCTATAGGTGTTTCCCTTCAGCTTAGAAAAACTCTCCCGACCTTCTAAACTGGAGCTTGTTTAACTCATTTAGTTGTAAATCACGACCAATGTACACAAAAACCCGTTAATTCCAACACCAGGCATCAAAACTATTTTAACAGAAATCACCATGGCTACAGAAATATTTAAACTTCATTATTAACTTCAAGCACACATAAAATCCACATTTTAATAACTCAAAGCAAGAAATGCAAATGTACAACAAATGATATTAAAAATAGATATAAATCACACACCTTACTTCACACATTCTATGTGTGTTCCTAATTACTTGCTGTTCCTGGATACTGGCTTTTTGTAATTTATGAGCTCAGCTACTCAAAGCCTTCTGCATCTCAGAGGCTTTCAACCTCTCACTGTTTAGACAATATGTAGATTTGTTATTCTTCCTATCGAAATTGATAATTACGCATTTTCCCACATTATACACCAAATGCCAGATTTTTGCCAACTTTATGAACCCATCTATATCATTTTCTAGTATTCTTATGTTCTCTTCACAGCTTGCTTTCATACCCATCTGTGAGTCGTCAGCAAATTTAGACGATTCCACCACTGCCTCCAAATAATTTATGTAAACTGCAAACAGTTGAGATCTAACACTTATCCACTGGTTACATCTTACCAGCAACAAAAATTCCCATTTATGCCTACTCTCTGCTTTTTGTTAATGAGTCATCTTTCTATCCATTGCAATATTCTACCCCCTACACCACAAGCTTTTATTTTTTGCAATAAGATGTTGCACTTAACTAAATGCCTTGTGGAAATCTACGTGCAGTCCATCTACCAGTGCCCTTATATCCACAGCTTATGTTACTTTCTCAAAGAACTCCCAATAGATTGATTAAACATGATTTTTCTATGACAAAGTAATATTCACTCTACTTGATTACCTTGAAATTATCTAAGTGCCCTGCTGTTACATTTAATAATTGCTTCTATCATTTTTCCCTATGATAGATGTTAAGCTAATTGTCCACAGTTTCATGCTGCCTCCCTTCCTTTTTGCTAATTTCCAATCTAATGGGGCCTTCCCTGAAGCTAGGGACTATTGGAAAGTTAAACCCAATGTATTGCAGATAAAGAATAATGTGGATAAATGTGAAGCTATCCACTTTGAAAGCAAAAAAAAGGAATACAGATTATTGTCTGAAATGTGATAGATTGGGAAAGGTTGTGGGGGGTGGGGTTGCAGTGAAACAAAAAGGAAATTTCCTTGTACACCATTTACTGAAAGTAAACATGCAGGTGCAGCTGGTGTTGAAGGCAAATGATATATTGGTCTTCATAGTGACTGGATTTGAGTACAGCAGCAGGGATGTCTTACTGCAATTGTACAGGGCTTTAGTGACACTACTACTGCGTTATTGTGAGCAATTTTGGTCTCCATATCAGAGGAAGTCTTTTGTGGCTATGGAGGCGTAACAAAGGTTTGCCAGACTGATTCCTGGCTTGGTGGGACTGGTGGATGAAGAAAGACTGGGTCGGTTGGGATGGTATTCACTGGAGTTTAGAAGGATGAGGGAGGATCTTGTAGAAACCAATAAAGATCTAACAGGAACAGACAATTTAAAGCAGGAATGATGTTCCTGATCACCTGCCAGTTTAGAATGGGGTCACAGTCTAAGGATACGGGGTAGGCCATTTAGAACTGAGATGAGGAGAAATTTCTTCACCCAGAGAGTGGTGACCCTATGGAATTCTCCGCCAGAGAAATCAATTGGGGCCAAAATATTGAATGTTTTAAAGAAGGGGATAGATATAGTACTAAGAACTAAGGTCATCAAAGCACATTGGGCCAAAGCAGGAGCTAGGTACTGAATGGGATGATCAGCCATGATCATATTGAATGGTGAAGCAGGCTTGAAGGGCCAAATGGCTTACTCCTGTTACTATTTTCTTGGTTCTTTTAAAGGTTTCTTAATGTAGATGGTAACAAAATAAATATTAATAACATTTTAGAGCCTTCTGTATTCCCTGTTAGTTAGTTAAGAAATATCTTCATTTTAAATATTGGTGTGTTATCAAAACTTAAATATTAACTACCATCCACACCTTTGTTAACCTCTAGATTTGACTGCTTTGTTTTTGGAAATTGTGATGTGGATAGAAACAAGAATAGTGTTGCTTGTTGACTCTTAACTGAATCTGTAGTGGTCCACGTACATTTAATCAACATTTACTGATGAACATTACATACAGGCATTGATCTGCATCAGTTCAGAGTATCTCCTTTCTCAGTCTTCTCTTGGGCTCACTCAGTCACATGCTGTTATATAATTCCATTATTCTCCCACAGCTCATGCTGTTAAACTACTACTCTACATTGACTGTTCCAGTGCCCTGTTGACTGGCCTCACTTCCTTCATCCAACATAACATCAACTTATCCAAAACGGGGCTGCCCCTTATCTTACCTCACTCCAAGTTTTGTTCATCAATCATCTGTATGCTGGCTTACCATCAGACTGTGTTAAAATTCTCATTCTAAGTAGCTGGATTAACTCTGAGTTTATTCATTGATGGTGAACTAACTTTGGCACTCTTTAAAAAAACAAGCCCATACACCACATCTCCCCACTTGACAGAGTTGAAACAAAGTGTTAACCTGGTTAATCGTTTTGTTGCTGACATACTGGTAATGTGGCACCACATAAGTATTGTGTATTAATAATTTGATTGATGAGTGGTTTGTTAGGCCAGTTTATAATGCTGGATGTTAATATTTTTATTTAATAAACATGCTTTCTTATTAGAAAGTCTTTGTTAGCCTCTTGGGTAACAATTTGACAAGACTCGGCTGGACTTTGGGTTGATATAATATCTCTCCCAAGCATGAAATGTTAGTTTACCAACATCAGAAATAATCATAATTTGGGGTTAGTAATGGTGAAATATTTATTACTGTTCATAAGGTGTCCCTGATTTATGGTCATCTGACTTAGGAATGCTCCTACTTACAAAGTGATCCCATACAGCGTGTAATTTGAAAGATCTGACTTATGAACATATGCGCAGACTTACAAATGGCTATTTTATATTGTGCAGCGTTGTGTTTGGCTTTTGTACAAATTAACTTGCGAATGGATTCGAGCAAAACCCGTTTGCAGCCCTGGGACTACCTGTACCACTTTCTAATCCAAAAAAAGAGCTTACGAAAACAAAATACATTGTTTAAAAAAATCCAGCAACATTCACAATGCCATTGATTGAATTCCCACTGAAGACATAACTGGTGTATTATACACTGAATAAGTCATTGTCATTGTGAAAGTAAGCATTGTCTTCTGCTTCAATTAGCTTGATCTGGAAGGCAGCGGTGTTTTTATTCATTCACAGTATGACGGTATCACCGGCTTGGCAAGTATTTATGGCCCAGCCAAGAGGGCAGTTAACAGTCCACAACATTGCTGTGGGTCTGGAGACACATATAGGCTAGACCAGGTAAGGAAGGCAGTTTCCTTCCCTAAAGGAAATTAGTGAACCAGATGGGGTTTTCTGAAAATCAGCAATTTTTCATGGTCATCATTAGATTCTTACTTCCAGATTTTGTTTATTGAATTAAAATTCCACCATCTGTTGTGGTGGGATTTGAATCTAGCTCCCCAGGTCATTACCTGGGTCTCTAGACTAACAATTCAGCAATAATGCCACTAGGTGAAGAAACCATTTAATGTGTTGGGTGAAGAACATCACATCAGGCTATAAAAAAAACTGCAGCATTGAGTGGAGAAAACATTAATGTTGTAAATCTGACAAACATGCTATCTAGCTAACCACTTAAACTTCAGTGAAGTAGTATTCCTACCACTTGCTTAGCAATTACACATTCATATCAGTGTGTGATATTCATCATGTGAGATTGATTTGTTTACTTATCAATTACTTCAACTAACCATCTATGAAAAATTATGTAAAAGCATGCAGCAATTTACAAGTTCATTACTGCATGCAATTTACAACATATTTTCCAATAAAGGTTATAATGTCAGAGGAAATTGGATTTCCTTATAATTTATGTATGTGTGGACAGAATTACTATGAAATAAAAATTATTTTCTCTCACATATGAATTTTAGTGAAATAAGGCAATGACCAGCACTTTTGTCTGTACAGTCGACAGTCGATAGCTTCAGTCAAAGTTGAGATGTTCTAATTTATTGATGCCTTTAAGGGTGACTCATGTATGGTAATTTAGGAAGGGTACCGGTGCATCATATCATTCAAGCTTTGCTTTGAAAAACAGTCTGTATAAGTACATTTAATAAACAACTGGCCCTATAACCTACGTGTAATAAAAAAAACTGAATCACTTTGACAGAAAGTAGAGAGGAATGCAAATCTAAATATGGACATACACAACAACCCCTACTTTGTCCTGACATTGCTATTACTCATTTCTATCCTCATTAAAGCATATGCACTCATTCGTGGATCGCAAAATATATGAGCAATGTACCTCCCTTAACACTAAAAGAACATGGCATAACCTGATTGATGATTGCTGGGCAGAGACAGAGAAGAAACACATTTCAATGGCAGTGCTTATAGGAGCTAAGTCATTTCACTAAACCCCAAATCCCCAAGGAAGAAAAAAACACATGCAACTGAAAGTACCTGTGGATTTAGATAAATTTTTGCAAGGTAGCTAAATATACAGTCAGGTTCCATGTCAAGAGATGGGTTCATGAGGTTCTTTCTGTAGCCTAGCAAATGCAGGACGTAATAAGAGCATCAAAAAAACATGGCAACATCCCCGGAGATGATTTTTTGAATGTCACAATATTGCCAAACTGTTCAATGTTGGACTTATTGCACAGTGGCGCCAACTAGTGCTGCTTTGTTGTACTTGCTGCTCTGGGTCTAGCTGTCCAGCCGGTGAAGCTATTGATCAAATGTAAGGAGGACACTGAAATGAAAACTGAAGCAGTTGAGCAGCATGTGGCAAGGTACCGATCCAGGAGTCTCAGGGCAATTTCAGGTGATGGCTCAGTGAATAAGGAAGAGTTAGGTGGTGTCCTGAAGAAGTGAAAAATGCTGAGAATATTGGTCACTCGTGGATTTCCATTTGATCAACTTCACCCTCAAGACTCATGAATAAAGTCTTTTTCAAATTAACTGCCATTCTTTAGTATAGCCCTCCAGTGGCAACATGGATTTTTGTGCTGCCAATGAACTTTCACGTCATAAGATTTGAATTACATTGTTTATTTATATGATTTACTTGAAGTAACCTATATTGTGAAATAAGTCGACAGAAGCCAGTATCCCATTATGCAATCACCCTTTATTTATGTGTGGAAAGTCTTTGACACTGATCCAGCTTCTGCAGAGCCAGCTCTCAGTGTGAGCAGAACCTCTGACACTCCTGTTCTTATCTTTCAGCCAGGGATCCCTGATTGGACCAGATTAACAGCCATAATTAGGGAACTCATATTCTATGAGCTCCACCTGGCTGACATCGTTATTATCTCTACACCCTTCCTCCTCGGTGTCTGAGGACATAGGCTGGTTCTTTCTCTTGTTGCTCCTCTTGTCGCACTTTAGCACCAACTCAGGTTCCTCTGACTCTGCCTCGGACACGGGTAGAGTGTAACACACAGTAGCTCACCTCTTTTACCCGGAGTGTCTTGGAAGAAACGCATTCTCTTCTTAAGGCCACAAAGGCATCAAAGTGGCGACATCGCCATGTCCATTTCAGGTTCTGAGGTTTCTTTAACGCTTGACAGATGGGTTCTACTAGACTTTCTGATTGTTCTGAGGAGCTGGGCACATTTTGCTCCAGACCTGTTTGCCAGCTTGCAGCTTTCATACGGTCCATCTGCTTGTTCAGGACCATCATACCTACCCAAAACTTATATGAATCTGGACCTGACCTCATGTCAACCATGTCTCTTACACATGAACTTTGTGCACGTCAAACCACTTTGAATGGGTGTCCACAATGACTAAGAACATTGAGCCCATGAAAGGACCTGCATAGTCAAAGTAAAACCAAGTCCAGGGTCTACCAGGCCATTTCCACAAATGTGGGGGAGCTGCTAGCGGTAATTTTTGTCCTTGTTGGCACCCTGGCCACTGCACCACCAATCTGGCTATGTCCATGTCGAAACCTGGCCACCAGACATAACTTCTCGCCAACATCTTCTTTTTGGATAGCACTGGATGACCCTGGTGGAGTTTGGCCCGTATCTGGCAAAGACCTTTGCTCGGGATAATTGCTCTCTATAGGCCTTTTGCTTGCCCTTATAGCTGTATCATATCTGTGGCTGATCCACTTAATTGCCTGGTTGTTGGTTAACTTCAGGACGTTAACAGTGGAAAATATAAGATGACAATTTTTTTTTGAATGTTGGGGGTGGTTGATTAGATTTTCTGCCGATAGAGATGGTGTTGCCTGACTTTGCGAATTTTACTTCCCAATTACCATCCCAAGTCCAAATGTTGTCCAGGTCATGCTGTATGCAGGCATAGACTGCTTTATTGTCTAAGGAGTTGCAAAGAAAAATGAGCAATCATCCACTCATCATGCAATCATGAGTAAATATTCCCACTTCTGACCTCATGTTAGGGGTAAGGTGAGGCAATTGAAGGTGATTGAACCTAGGATAGTACCCTGAGGAACTCCTGCAGGGACTCCCAGTATTAGGACTCCAGCAATATCCTGGGCTACAATGTTTGGCTTCTAACAACCTCAATCACCTTCCTTCCTGTGAAGTATGTTTCCAGTTGGTGGAAAGTCATCATCCCGAATCCTGTTGACGTTAGTTTTGCCAGGAGCTCTTGATGTCACACTTGTTGCCTTGATAGCAAGGGCAGTGATGCTTCACCTATTGCTTAGACCAAGGCTGTGATGCATTCTGGAGCTGAGTGAATTTTTTAAGGCAATCTGAAAAGATGAATTGACATCACAAGTTAAGTTCCACAGCAAGTGCACTATTGGATGTGGATTGTGTCCTAACCAGTACTTCAGTTATTGTCCTTTGTGTTAACAACAAATAGCTAAAATAGGAATAAATATTTACTGAGATAACAAGGTGTAGAGCTGGATGAACACGGCAGGCCAAGCAGCATCAGAGGAGTAGGAAGGCTGACGTTTCGGGCCTAGACCCTATTTACTCCTGAGTTGAGCTTGATCTCTCACAAGAGTCAATCAGAATTTTCAGAGAAATGTAACTATTAAATAATATACAATAAACAAAAACAAAAAGTGCTGGAGAAACCCATCAAGTCTATCAGCATCTGTGGAGAGAAAGCAGAGTTAACATTTTAAGTCCAGTGACCCTTCACTGTTTGATCATTAATGAGTCTTTTGTTTGCGTGGGCATTCTTTTCTGCCTGATATCAGAAGCTTAACTAATACCAGGGCACAGTGGCTCAGTGGTCACCACTGCTGCGTCACAGTGCCAGGAACTTGAGTTTGATTCCATCCTTGAGTTTGCACATTCTCCCCATGTCTGTATGGGTTTCCACCGGGTGCTCCGGTTTCCTCCCACAGTCCAAAGAAGTGCAGGTTAGGTGGATTGGCCATGGGAAATGTGGAGTTATGGGGATAGGGTAAGAAGCTGGGTCTGGGTGGGATGCTCTTTTGAGGGTCGGTGCAGACTTGATGGGATGAATGGCCTCTTTCTGCATTATAGGTGTTCTATAAATAAAAACAACCAGTGACTGTGAATCTACCCCTTGTATATTGACAACGCAGGCAAACAACTTTATAAAAGAATGGTACTGGTGGAAATGAATCTGAACATTGTTTGCAAACTTATTGGTGAGATAGTGCTGTTTAGCTGTTGATAATTTCTTCCCTCACTCACTCAACGGGAGTGCAGGTGATAGGGTGGTGATTGGCTACATTGGATTTGTCGTGCTTTTTTTTCATGGCTGGAAATACTGAGGCAATTTTCCACTTTGTCAGTTGGATATTGTGGCCCTGACTAGTTCTGGAGCTCTAGCCTTAACCATTACAAGCAAGGTGATGTTGGAGTCTGTACTAGCTCCAGTATGCTCTGCTGCTGTTTGATATTGCCTTGGGTCATATCAAAAAAATAAGAACAAAGTCTTTAACAACAGCTTGGTTTAAAGGACCAGATTATCTGTCGAATGGCCTACTGGCATTCAAGGTGACTGGTGATAAAAATGTAGAATAACCAACACATTCTGCTGCCTTGTTGAGAAGGTCATTGAACTCTTTACACTGCTGGTCTGTAGTTCTGCAAGGTGAGTCGTGGGTGTTTAATTTGATACTTTTCTGACTTTTGCTCCTGAAGGACTCCAGGTTGTTTCTTTCCATTATTGCTTTTCATTCATCTATGTCTGCAGGTCAATCTTATTCTCTTCTCTCAGAAAAAAAAATTCTCCTCTTTTCTGCCTCTTTCCAAATCTGTGCTCCTTTCTTTGAACGCTTTGGTCTATTTGTTTAGTTGAAATTGTGCTTCCAAGGTGCCTGAAGCATCTACCCAGTGTATCATTCTGATGATCATTGCATGAAACCTTCATTACTCAGCTGCTGCACTCCAAATCTGCTGCTGAAATCTTCAACCTCTGCGCTCTTTGAAGCCTGTGTGTTGAATTCTTGTCCTCTCCAGTAAATTATTCCAATATTATATGTGACTTGCACACAGAGTTTGCCAAAGGGGTTGCAAGTTGGGTCACACTGTGATTTATGACAGGAGCAGCGATAGAACTATCTAATAGCATGGAAGTTCAGTGCTAGAGGCTGTGGGTTGGTGTTTGTTTCTAACCCTGAGCATGCTCCTGGGTCAGTGACAACTTCTTTTCCTGCTCGCCTTCTAAAACTGAGATAAAGTTTAATTAGGGCTTGGCCTGATGTGGATGTTGATCATGTATCAAGTCACAAAATGCCAATGGAGGATGCCAGCCTTGGCTCAGTGGTAGAATTCTTACCTCTGGGTTAGAGGATTGATGATTCAAGCCTGAAGGAGTCAGAGTCTGCAATAATATCACATGGCACAACGGACTGCTAGCTATCTATGTATCCTGTCACGAGACCTCGAGGAAAGTCTCCAACTTCAGAGCAGTTATCAGTAACATCTGGGAGCTGGAACTTCAAAGCAAATGGCTACCTCATGCATTGACATATCAATGCTACATCTGGCAACAATCTGACTATATTGGCCCAGAAAACTTATCAGAACAAACTTTGTCAGCAAACACTTAGCTTTGGTGAAGTGATGTCTTTAAAGTAAACTTGCTCAAATTGATTATATGAAGCAATAACTCTGAGAATTTAGTGTATCCCTTTCTTAGTTAGAATTGGTTGATATGAACCTGAAGGCGGGAATGAGTTATAAAGAAGGCAGGCATTTAACTCGACATGTACCCTGAATCAACAGACTCTGAGGTGATTATGTTATGATTAGTAATCTCATGATCTTTATTACTGATCTGGAGATATGAGTTCGAATTCTACTAAGGCAGCTAAAAAAGTAAGTGCTGTTAACACACATCACTTGGGTGGCTACAGCACAGAAACAGATCCTTTGGTCCAATTTATCCATAATGACCAGACATCCCAATCTGATCTAATGCCATTTGCCAGTATTTGGCCCCTATCACTCCAAGCCCTTCCTGTTCATATACCTATCCAGGTGCCTTTTAAAGGTAATTGTCCCCACGTCCACCACAACCTCTGGCAGTTCATTCCATACACAAACCAACCTCTACATGAAAGTTACCCCTCAGCTCCTTTTTTAAAATCTTTCCCCTCTCACCTTAAACCTATGTCCTGTAGTCTGGACTCCCCCATCCTAGGAAAAAGACATTGGCTATTCACTTTATCCATGCCCCTCATGATTTTATAAGCCTCTATAAGGTCATCCTTCAGCCTCCAATTCTTTGGGGGAAAAAATAAAGCTCCAGCCTATTCAGCCCCTCTCTATAACTCAAACTCTCCAGTCCCAGCAACATCCTTGTAATTCTTTTCTGAACCCTTTCAAGTTTAACAACAACCTTCCTATAGAAGGGTGACCAGAATTGTACGCAAATTCTGAAAGTGGCCTCACTTATGTCCTGTACAGGAACAACATGATGTCCCAATTCCTCAATGCACTGACCAATGAAGACTTGTTAGTTCTGTAACTCCTCTCCCAAGCCAATCCTGCTATCTCAGATTAGATACTGAACAGAGGTCCATCTGTTCTGTTAGGAGGAACACAAAAGATTGATATTGTTCCTTGAAGTCTGAAGTTCCCTTGGGTTCTTAGACCCATGCTTAATTCTCAACAGACTACCTGCTTATTCATCTCTGTGCTGTTTGTAGGATAAGGTGTGCAAATTGGAGGTCACAACTTTCCATGTTAAACGAAGTATTTTTTGAATAATTTTTCAAAATAATTCTTCCTTGCAATTTGACAAAAGGTATGATAAAAATGCAAAATCTATTTACACTATGACCTCAGGTAGTGTATTCCATAACACAGATTGCAATAATTGGCTAGCTAGCAAGTTACCTATGCCCTCTGGTTATTAACCCAATGAAAAGTTTCACCATCTACAAAACACAAACCTGTTGAAAATTTATTTAAATAAATCTGAAATAAAGAACTTCAGCAATGGTGACCATGAAATTATCAGCTTGATGTTAAAAACAAAAATAAAACTGCAGATGCCTGCAATCCAAGGGAGACAAACAGGAGGCTGGAAAAACACAGCACACCAGGCAGCATCTGCAGGAGAAGTCAACATTTTGCGTGTTGCCCTTCTTCAGGATTGATGTGTGGGTTGGGGGAGCTGCAGATAAAGAGAGAGGGGAGGGTAGTGGGATGACGGTAATAGGTGGACACCTGTAGTAGGTACGTCCTGGTTGTTGATGGGCAGGATGAATCCTATTGGTAGCTGGAATGGACGGGAGGAGACGGGATTGAAAGGGATCCGGGGGATGGGTGGGAAGGTTAACACCCCTACCCGTGGCTCCAGGATCATGGAGATTGCTGAAGAAACTCAGTAGGTCTGGTAGCATCTGCGGAGAGAGAAACAGAGTTAAAGTTTTGAGTCAAATATTTCTCTAGTTTCACTGACCAATGATGTGATGGTCACTCTTACCCAAGAGTTACCGTCAGACATAAGTCAGGTGGTTCATTTGTTTAAGTTCCTCACTTTTTGCAGCAATTCGATACAATTGAATAGTTTCCAGAGCAGTCAGAGGTTAATTAAAAGGCAGTCATTTTGCTGTAGGTCTGGAGTTACACATACGCCAGCAGATATACTTTCCTGAAGGATGTTAATGAACCAGTTGGAATTTTACAACAAACACCACTGGTTACATGGCTGATGTCGGACTGGACTTTTTGTTTGAATTTAAATATTTGTCATAATGGGATTTGAACCCATTCCAGCATTGTCCTGGGCCTCAAGATTACTGGTCTAATAACATCATCATTTCTCCATCTTCACTTCTTTAATATCTCAACCATTCCATGGCTTTTCTGTAGGCTTGATAGGACAAAAATGCCACATGCATTCTGATGCATACTTGTTTTTCCCCTGCCTACATTTGCAGTGTCTTGTGACGCACATAGCCTCTGCCCTCTAAAGGGCGACTGTGCATTTGAGCATCTTGGATAGGTGCTGATAGGCGGGTAGTTCTCATGACTCTAACCGACTGGACCAATGGAAGCTGACATTTGAGCAAAGCGCCTGTTGCATTTATCTATCCTTATTGGTCGGATGAGAATGCAAGAGCCACCCCGACTCTCACAGGTTCTTGCATGACTTGGTGTGAGGAATGGTAGGGTCAGTCATGGAATTGGAGGTCATGGGCTGGTATATCCAGCACTGACACTTAGATATTGGGCTCATAGGGTTTTGTTCTATTCTTACTGTTTGAGATTTGTAACACAAATGTAAAAAATCAGTTTGATTTACTATTTGGAAAATGTATGTATTGTACAATCCGAACCAATTTTAAATTTGACTCATAGAAACAGTTTTTACGTAGTAGATACCGGTGGCTGCAAAAATGAAATTTAACATTAGCCTACAATTAGAGGTAAGCTGAAATGCTTTTCCATTAGGTATGCAAAAATCTCTAATGTCTCCCCAGAATTGATTAATTTTTCTCTCCCAGTAAGACAAATGTGTATCACAGATGGTCAGGAGATTTAAAAATGTTGTGCGACAAATCTAGTGAAATGCATAAAGCTTAATTGATAATCCAAGAATAATCAAATCTGACAAATCACTCTTCCATGAAAATAATTGCATTCCATTGGGTCCCTGGTTTGGATATTTTTTGTCCAGCACTTTGAGATCAACTCAAGTTCCCCTCCACCCCACTCACCATCCTGACTTGGAAATATATCGCCGTTGCTTCACTGTCACTGGGTCAAAATCCTGGAATCCCCTCCCTAATGGGATTGTGGGTCAACCCACAGCAGGACGACTGCAGCGGTTCGAGAAGGCAGCTCACCACCACCATCTCAAAGGCAACTAGGGACGGGCAAGAAATGCTTGCCAGCCAGCAATGCTCACATACCGCAAATTAATAGAAGAAAAAATACCCACATACATCACAGCTGCATAGTTGAAAAAAGGATTGTGTCCAGTACAAAAAGCAAGATAGAAGAACATTAGAAGTTTAAAGTCCTTAGTGTGATTTTAGAGTGTTAGTTTCAAACCTAAGACCACAACTGCCATGAGTTGAGGGAGACAGATATTTCCAGTTCATTTAAAAACCCATTTCCTTAGTTCTGCCGTTGTAATTGTTTGAAATACAGCTAATTTACATACTCCTTTAAGAAGATATATCGCCTCTAAGCTGGATAATTGCAAGAATTGATCTTTTAGCACTAACATGTGAGCTTTTCAAAGATATACACCAAACAGATGATATAGGTTTCTTATTGCTTGACTTGACTGGGTTACGTTTCTTTTGATTAAAAAAAATCATTTTGGTTCACACTAGTGCTTGTGTATTGACAGTTTAATGAAACTTGGTCAGCTGATCTTTGAGACCAATTGTAAGACAATTTCCTTTTGTCTTTCTGAATCCATTTCAGCCCATATATCATCACTAGCATGAAGTTTTGACTTCTTTCAACTGACTTTACCTAGAAAATAGTAGTTTGGAGAAATAAGGTGAAGATCAGAGTGATCTTTGAGTTGACGTGCACTTCACCATGAAAGAAAAAAACCTATAGAATGTTTACATTTTCTGTCAAGACTCTTTCCATTTTTAGACAGCCCCAGGCACAAATGAAGAATGAAGGGATTGCAGTCAAATTCTCATTCTAGGAAGTGGTTTGAATGTTATTTTTCCACTTCTGATGACAAGGTGGACTGCAGAGGTCAGGAGGGCATGACAAAGCCTGTAAGCCATTCTTTTCCCCCTACTGCCCAATGTTCACATCACTGAAGACTGTCTCAGAGTAAAAATTATTTGTAGCCTTTAATGGACTCTACTGGTGTTGCATAGCTGAAGGTCACCAAGGATTTGAGCAACCAAGGTGTAGGAGACCAAAGTGCTCCTTCCTTGGAGCTGCAAGTAGCATTTCTTTTTTCACATATTGTTTCAGCAGAGCCCCATCATAATTCTGGTGAGTATCTGAAAGAAAAGCTGCCCAGTTCAATGTTAGTGCCAAGCAAGGCTTACAGTTGTCGGCATTGGTCTAGCTGAGGGGTGGAGATTCTGCCTGCTCCAAGCAAGACTACTGATGTAGAATGGGGCAGAAGCTGAAGCAGTTCATGTTTATCAGTGTCAAAGTAACCTGATTATATGATGCTAACTTCGCCAACAATTTACAGAAGTAGAGCTGGATCTTAGCTTTCTCATTCCAGTGAATGCAGTCCCAGCATCCAATTCTCCACTTGCAGATGTATCTTCACAATATCTGAGTGAATCAAAGTTGTTTGCCCGCAATTGCTTGTGTTCCTTGTGCAATGGAGCACCACTGCTGCAGTGTATACTCAAACTGTGGCCTAATGATGCTTTCTGCAAAGTTATCACAATTTCTTCACTTTTATGACCCATTTATAAAACCACGACTCTGTTGGCCTTGTGTTATGGATTAATCCACTTGCACTCACACATTCCGCTAATTCTGTGTTTATTCCATTGCAGTGTTTTCCCACTTCATGTTGACACACCCATCGCTTGTTTATCTCTCCCAAAATTGTCGCACACCTTTTTACATATAGCTGCTTCTGCCACGTGTCCAGCGTTAGCTGCTGGGTGACTCTATTCTAAATTATACTATTTAGAAACCTCATCGTCTCTCTCATGCCGTGAGTGTGGCCAAATATTGCTGGAGCATAGAAACTTTTTTCTCCTGAATCTCAGTGTAGTACATGGTTAAACTGAGGATCTATGAGGATCTATGATAGATCATATATAGCTGCATATGGACTGAAGTGAGAGTCTGATATAAATTCAAAAATATAAGTATGAGTTTTCACTGGCACTAAACCCACATAAAAGTCAAACTCCTCTTAAATATATTGCACAACTCTTAATAAAAACAGTCTTCCCATACAACAGCACATCGCATCTCATGCTAAAATGGACTGCTTTTGAGGATCCGAGATAACAAGACGTGGGCCTGGATGAACACAGTAGGCCAAGCAGCATCATAGGAGCAGGAAAACTTGACGTTTTGGGCCTAGACCCTTCATCAGAAATGGGGGAGGGGAAGAGGGTTCTGAAATAAATAGGGAGAGAGGGGGAGGCGGACAGAGGATGGATAGAGGAGAGGATAGGTGGAGAGGAGGCAGACAAGTCGAAGAGTCGGGGATGGAGCCAGTAAAGGTGAGTGTAAGTGGGGGTGTAGGGAGGAGATAGGTCAGTCCAGGGAGGATGGACAGGTCAAGGGGGCGGGATGATGTTAGTAGATAGGAGATGGGGGTGGGGCTTGAGGTGGGAGGAGGGGATAGGTGAGAGGAAAAAAAAATTAGGGAGGCGGGGACGAGCTGGGCTGGTTTTGGGATGCGGTTGGGGGAAGGGAGATTTTGAAGCTTGTGAAATCCACATTGATGCCATTGGGCTACAGGGTTCCCAGGCTGAATATGATTTGCTGTTCCTGCAGCCTTCGGGTGGCATCAGTGTGGCATTGCAGGAGGCCCAGGATGGACATGTCGTCTGAGGAATGGGAGGGGGAGTTGAAATGGTTCGTGACTGGGAGGTGCAGTTGTTTGTTGCGAATTGAGCACAGGTGTTCTGCAAAGTGGTCCCCAAGCCTCCGCTTGATTTCCCTGATGTAGAGGAAGCCACAATGGGTACAGCGGATGCAGTATACCACATTGGCAGATGTGCAGGTGAACATCTGCCTGATGTGGAAAGTCTTTTGAGGGTGACCTGTTGCTGCGTTCGAAGTTGTTTCAATTGCAGAAAGTGCTAGATTCATGACTTGCAGCAACAGGCTCGGGCTATATGGATTGGGGGCTGGGGAGTGGTGAGTGAGGTGTGTGAAATTGAGTTAAGAGTCAAGTTGCACTTTCATAGTTTAACCCTAGGCCAGTTCCAAGTTTAGAAAACAACAGAGTAAGTTCTCTGCCACTTTCGCCACCTGCAATCTGACCCCACAACCAAAGATATATTTCCATTCCCACGCCTGTCCACCTTCCGGAGGGACTGCTCCCTCCGCAACTCCCTCGTCCGCTCCACACTCCCCACTAACCCCACTAACCCCGGCACCTTTCCCTGCAACCACAGGAGGTGCTACACCTGCCCCTACACCTCCCCCCTCACCTCCATCCCAGGCCCCCCAAAAAAAAATTCCACATCAAACAGATGTTCACCTGCATATCAGCTAATGTGGTCTATTGTGTCCGCTGTTCCCGGTGTGGCCTCCTCTACATCAGTGAGGCCAAGTGGTGGCTAGAAGACCGCTTTGTGGAGCACCTGTGCTCGGTTCGTGAGAAATGACAATACCTCCCAGTCGCGAACCACTTCAACTCTCCCTCCCACTCCCTGGACGACATGTCCATCCTGGGCCTCCTCCAGGGTCACAATGACGCCACCCAGAAACTGGAGGAACAGCACCTCATATTCCGCCTTGGAACCCTGCAGCCCAATGGTCTCAATGTGGACTTTACCAGTTTCAAAATCTCTCCAACCCCAGCCTCATCCAATGACCAACCCTTCCTCTCATCCCCACCTCCTTGATCTGCCCATCTTCTCTCCCAGTTATCCCCTCCTCCCACCTCACTGACCAACCCCCACCATTGCCTACCTGCACTCACCTATCACCCACCCCACCTACATTCCCCAGCCTCACCCCTCTTCTCTCTATTTATTTCAAAGTCCCCTATCCACTCCCATTTCTGAAGAAGGGTCCTGACCCAAAATGTCAGCTTTCCTGCCCCTCTGATACTGCCTGGCCTGCTGTGTTCCTCCAGCTCCACACTCTGTTATCTTAGACTCCAGCATCAGCAGTTATTACTATCTCCCTGAGTAAGTGGCGGCATTGTGGTGGTGTGGAGGCTGTGGATCGCGTATTTGCTGGTTGTAGGCACACCCTTTTTAGTTGTTTGAAAAATCATTTATTGTGCTTTTGGTTGCACTTCAGCCCCATGCTCCAGAACTTTGGGCACCTGGTGCAGAGGTGTGTGAGCAGATTGGAGGATCTCCTACACAAGCAAAAACAGAAATTGCTGGAAAATCTCAGCAGGTCTGGCAGCATCTGTGGAGAGAAGTCAGAGTTAATATTTTGAGGTTGAGGCACCCCTCCTCAGAACTTGGAGTATCTCCTCATGGGTCTGCTCGTGGGCCTGGCTTAGGTTGACTATAAACAGGTCCAGGCAGTGGGCTGTGGAGGGGATTCATACCTGCTGACTGTCTACCCCTCTTCCATGCCTACAATCATGCCTAAGTGCCCTTAGAAAGGGAGCAAGAAGTGTTTACCAATACACTTGATGTCTTTACAGAGAGGTGGGCACTGCAGGGGGTATTCCGACTCCATATTAAGTTAACCCTCTCCCGCTCTCCCTACCTTTCCTTCACTTTTGATGTCCTGCATTGCTTCAATGGGCTTTGCACATAAATTATTCAACTGGAAACCACAGGTTTCCAACTCCTGCTGGTAGTTAGTAGATGGAAAAAAATACCACAGATAATTTGGTGATGGGGAAAAATATCAGTTGTAAGTGAGAACACTTCTAGATATAGAATAAAAGACAAAGTGTGGGCATGCCACCCAGGTTTCTGAAGGTATTTCATCATTTAGGTGCCAACAGATTTGACATGATATACGTCCCATGGCTTCCTGCTTTGCTAATTATTTACACTTTGGTCTAACCTAGCTCTGCTCAGTAAAGATTGCTACAAAATGCTGCAGAAAGATAATTCTCTATCTTTAACATACAAATTGTAATCAAATGAATGTAAAATATTTTTAAAAAGATTATGGAAAGAACAACGTCGGCATCAAATCTAATTAGTCACCAGAAGCAGTATTCACTAGAAGTGGGTGAGTATAGTTGATCAAAAATTGACATACGCTGAGTAACGGCTAATGCTAAATAATCTTTTGGTTGATATCCTAATAAAATATTGTGAGTATCAACTGTTAAATTTAGTGAAGGAAATGTAACAGAAGCCCAGATAATAAAAAAAAAGTAATCTTTTATTTTCATTAGCAAATTCCTGGCAAAATGTCTAGAAGCATCATTTAGGGAAAATATTTGTTAATAGTAACAATTCAGACGGCCAGTGGAAGCAACTAGTGGAGGATGTGAGGTGAGCTCACCAAAAAAATCCCTGAAAGCTTAAGTAGGAAAAGGGTAACATGGAAGTACAGGATTAGTGAAATTCCAATTCAAGTTCACATGGTTAAGGTTTGTTTGGTTAAAATTCCAACCCACCTGATTGAGAACCTGGGAATGAGAATGGTGTTCTACTTATTCTGCATAAAATATGTAATTATGCTATGATTAACAGTCACTTCCAATGTAAGAGAACCATAACAAGACAAAACACGTGGTTGACTATTTGAAGGCTGGAAGAATCCCAAATACAGAGAATGAAGCTGTGGGGCAACAGTGCCGAAACAAGGAATAAGATGATTGACATCCAACATTTGGCCATCTCCTTTTCTGCTATGTTTGCCACCAAACAGTAGAGAGCCTTCTCCTGATGCTCATGAACTTCATTTTGGTTGTCAAATGCTATGCTAAGAGCTGTTGCTCTCACCTCCTTACTGTGTACCACTTTATATATTAGCAACCAGGATTCGAGTTTGCAGAGTGCAATATGAAAATAAATGACACAAAACTTAAATGTAGTAAATAGTGACGAGATGGTGACAGATTTTAAGAGGTGTCTAAATGGTCCTGCATTAACCTTATATTTTATTGGCTGTCTCTCTGTGTTGCCAAAATGTAACTGTTCCAGCACAAGGCATCACTCTGTGTTGTACAGTATGTACCATGGATTGACATTTGTGGTGAGAGCCTCCTGCAGTGCCTGGAAACAAGCCGTATACAGGGCAATGAGTCCTGCCAACGACCTTTACCCTGGCAACATCTCTATCCTTTCTCAGACTCCCCTTCTGCTTGGAGAAAGGAGGTGCACAGCAAACAGGAGGCCAATGCATTGGAATGGTCAGGGATTAGGGACGTCGAAATCCTGAGTCCTGAAGAGTGCATGGACCTCTGTGCAATGTTCTTTTCCTTAAAACACCCTCACATCAGTGAGTCTTCCAGAGGTCGAGACACATACCCTGCCCACTCCAGGTATGGTCACAGCTGTTTTCTTCCCCATTGTGCATTTTGGATTTCCAGCATGATGGAAGGTGACAGTGAATACTCCTTGTTCAGTGGCTTCCAGCCTCTGCTTCCATGTGCTGGTGAGACCCCAGGCATACAGGGCTCCTTCCAGGTAACCCTTCCGATTAACTCAATAAGCTTTGTATTTCAATAGGATCCACTTACCCTGTGTACTGGAGACTGTACCTTCTAAGTGCAGACCCCCTATCCAAACCCCAGCCCTGACATATGAGGTGACTGCACCAGGTATGGTCATACACTGTCTTATGCCCCTGCTCTTCCCAGGGAATCAGGGTGCTCCTGACGATGGACATCCCCTTCTCCAGTATGACCTCCTTCCCATCAGGCTTTACAGTATCTGCCACTTGTAGGTGCAGTTAGACCCCTTCATAATTGTCACACCCCCTTCTCCCAAGCCTGCAGTCCCTATAATAATTTGCTGAGTCACCTTCACATGGCAGCATCTCCTTTGTGCCACCCTATCACCTTTCCTCTCTAGTTTCTGTGGACAAGACCCAATGGACTGTCTGTAGCCCATTGCCCTGAATGATCTAACCAGACAATCCTGGTTGAGAAGTGCCCAGATATCTGACTGGTGTCTGTGCATCTCCGTGACTGTGTTAGGCCTACAGCACCCGGGCTGGCTCTGATAGAGCCACAGGACAGAATGTGAACCACTCTTGGAGTAAAGTGCCATGACTGAGAATCCCTTGGCCAGATGGTAGCCAAACTCCGCAGGCTGGTCTTGCAGACTGACCCTGACTTACTGTGCTGGATCTTCTGACTGACAGCTATCTCCATAGACTTTGGTGAAGAGCTGTCCCTACGAGTTAAGACATGGCTGCCTTATTGTTGCACATGCAGTGGATTCACCAGGAGACCATGGTGTGGGTGTGAGATTGATTTAGCACACTGTTGCACAACAAGTTATATGCCCCCTGACTGAGGACTGCTGACCAGCAGGACTAGCTGCCTGGTTATGTGACTGCACTAATAGGCATGGCACAGTAAGGCAAGGCTGGGATGCTGTGAACATGCAGGAAGGTGTCAAATGAGTGACTACTAAGACAGCAAGTGAGCGGCCTGATCCAATCTGTTTGCTGGATGCCTGTCCCAGTGTGCAATGTATCCCAGGTGCAGCCTTTCCAAGCTAGTTGCCAGTGCACTTTGCAATGCTGTACTTTGTGAGCAGCCCGCAAATGTATTGGAGAAGTGCCATGATGATTGTCAGGGATAGGAAATGCCAGGTGGCAATGCTTGTGGATGATGGGCACATGTGGCTGGTGCCCATGGACCATGCCCTGAAATGCTGTGACATGGATGTCCTTTGGACAAACAGTGAGCTGAAATCCTCAGGTACTCGCTCTGATTCCCATGTCAAGATTTTTCAATGTTGAGCTTGTTTGGCAAATTTGATAAGCTGAACATTAATGGGGTGATTTGCACCATTAATAAGGTCATTACCAAAAAAGATATCCCTTAATTGGCAACTCACCACTGCCTGGTTAGAAACCCTTGCTCTTGTCAAAAGCATAAAATAATGGAGTGAAATGCTCCAGACGTTTGAGATCGGCCTCACCGCACTTCTCATCCAATTCTGCCACAAATCTCATTATAGCTCACATCACTCAGACCTCTATGCAATCTTGCCAGTGAGTTGCTGTGGTGTGGGATAGTGTGTCTGAAATATTGGCAGAATTAGAAGCAATGATAAAAAGAATTTCAATAAATACTTGAAGACAAAGTAAAATTCATGGGGACAGGGAAAGCGTGCAGAAGTGAAACTAACTAGAGAGCTATTTCAAAGAGGTGATAATGATATAATGGGTTAAATAGCCTCCTTCTGTGCCGTATTAATGTATGATTCAATGTATAATCCTGCCCAATTAAAACATTTTATTTAAACATTTAATTGCAAACGGAAACTTCTTTTGGCAAGATGTCCTCAGTGAAGTTTTACAAGTAGTTCCTTGAAATGTCTGGCTGTTCTGACATTTTGTGATGTACGTGAGCTGATGCATTAGTAAGTGGCAATCCTTAAATAGTCATCAGTTCAAGTTTCAATCCTGGCAGTGCTATGTTCTGTCTCCTCATTATTTCCAGCCCTGCAGGTAATACACAGTGCTGCTTGGCTCTAAATAATTACATGTCCAATTGGAGACTTGTGCCTCGAGTATTTTGGGAGTGAAATTTTCTCCATCAACAACTCTAGCAACAAGTCTAAATGCTCAACTTTTTGTTAACCTCTTCGACTGGAGAAATCCAGCTGGTATCTTCATGAGGTGTCCATTGTAGGCCTTGCACTTACAAATTCGACAACCATGTTGATATGTAGAAATGGAGGGCACAAAAAAGCCCAGAAGAAGCTGTGAATAAAAAAAAAGCAGCGTCCCGAAAGTTTGATAGGTGAATTGCAACATGGCAGCATGTAGATAATGAACACAAAAATGTTACCAGGCGTAAAAAACCAAATCCCAATCACCAGAAAATTGCTAGTGGTGTAAATCAGGCAGACCTATAGATTCTGTTGTCGACAAGTGAAGTTTTTTACTGGGTTAGAGTCTTGTAATTTTTTTCCTGTGGTCAACAGTTAGGTAACTCGCCTGCGATTTTCCATGTCCTGCTGCCAAATGGCCTTGTCAAAGTTCTTCAAGTAGATTAGATGATGGAGTAGAATTGTGCTTTGGGAACAGAACAGGAGAAGTAATCAATTGACATGGCCAGAGGGCAGGGGAGAAATCTATTCTTTACTTCTATGTTTAATTTCTGTTTCGTCTAAAAATGGAAAATCTTGCTGGACCCTTAAAATGTCTGAGGCTGATCACTTGATTGTTATTTGAAGCTTCTGAAACCTTTGCGTTGTATGCACGTTCCAGCTAAAGCTGATCCAAGGGGCTTGAAGATGAGCCGTCTGCCTCCAATCTGCTCTGAACAAAGGAAAATCTCAAAACCCTTTGTGCTAAAATGTGTACTACAGTTAGCTCTTCACCTTGCAATGGAAGCTCAGATGGGAAAGGCAAAGCTCTACAGAGTTTAACAGCCTTTCAATTAATTCCCCAAGGTGGGCCCTCTGGACCTGAAATGCCTCTCTTTGTCAGGTGTCTGAAATCTGAGCTTGTAGAATTGCTTAAGTGTACAATTCTACAATTCTAAATCAGTTACTTTTTGAGCTCCAGAGTGAGCGAGAGAGAGAAGGTAGGAGTTGTCAGGCTGTCTTGGACCCTCCAACACTCTTTCCAAATTGCTGGATGGAAAGAAAAGCCAGCACTTTAACTGGAAGAAATTATAATTCAAGTGAACTGATTTTTACTACCTCTGGATTTACAAACACTTGTGATTTATCTCCTCTCCTGTGCTGTCTTCCTTCATTTCCTGAATGTTTGTGTGTGTAGGTGGAATAGTGGAGGAATTCCTCTGTATTTGGGAGTTTTGTTTTTAAGTCCTATGTTTGTTTTCATATTGAAGGTTTTTGAGTAGGTTTATTTCAAAAACTGAAATTCAAAAACCAAGGTTTTGAGAATACCCTTCATCCTACCTCAGTAAGGAATGGGAAGAGAAATGATTAAAGCAAACAACATGTCACCATCTCTGGCTTATTTAAATTCACCAACATACTCCTTTGTCCATGACGCAGCAGGTTGTGATAAGAAAGAAATGTTGTAAAAACCCATAAAATTTCATTTTTGTTTGATATTTTTCATCAGGTGGATTTGAGTTCATTTTTATGATCAGGCCTCAAGTAAATATAACTAGTGGATTTCCACTGTTAAATGGACATTGCTAGACAACTCACCATTCAGGTAAGACAGAGTCCTGTAGATAGTCAGTTGAGGTTAGGAGGAGGGAAGCAAAAGGTGAGAAGAGAAGGGGCTTTTAGGGGTTTGTACCTAAGAGGAGAGGGTACATACAAAGTCCTGGGGCTTGAAAAATATTAGTACCTCTTTTGTAAGATTTTTGGAACCTTTTGTTCCTGTGATATCTGTGGTTGATGACTTTAGGAGGTAAACCCAACAGGGTGTGGCTGCAGACTGCATCTTTACCCTGGCAATTGTCTGGTATTGATATTCACAGGCACATCCTTCCAGACAGGCCTTGTGCAGCATATGTCTGAGTATTCCTCTGCCAATTGTGGGGAAGAAAACATATGTTAGCTATTCATCTGCTCCATCAGGGTCTATATCACGGGTGCAGCTTCGATGGACCAAATATCACCTCCAGCACTGTTTTGTACTTTTCTATTTTTCTATCCTTCCAGCACTAAAATGGGAACTCTTGCAGAGACAAGAACTCCTGCCATGGAAAGTTTCAAACATGCTATCCAATTTTTTTTTAAAATTTAGTGCATTCTTCCCTTTGGAGTGCAAGCTTGATTTCAATAGGCATCTAAGGCTGACTGAACATCCTGCTGTCAAAGTGGGAAGCTATCAATAACTATTACTCGCATGCTGACAGCTCGCCTACGAGATTCACTAATGTGAATTCCTCATAGGCAAAATTACTAATGGATAATGGGCTATAAATCCAGCTTTGCAGTACCTGTTTTCCTCGCTCTCTAGCAGTTCTCGGTTGAGAACACCTTTAGCTTGAACTCATTGTCTGTAATAAGAAGTCTTTTGTGAGAATGAACCTTCGTGAAGTCTTTCATTAATCTCTGTCGGTATAATTGAACAGCAAGAAGGGAACTGGCAAAGCAGGAAAAGCTCGCCATACTTATAACCTGTTCCAGGGAGCTACTAGCTGCTGAATTATCAAGCAAATTGACTTCAAAACATATCAGGACAGCTCCCTCAAAGGTTATGCACTGACTTTCAGAACGAATCAGTGGTGTGAATTTGAAAAATAGAATCTCCTGTTGAGACACAGTGCGTCATGTGGAATGATCACAGTCGATGTTGTGGGTTCGTATCGTTCTGCAGTGCTGCAAAGATGAACAAGCATTTAAATGGAATCAACAAAACATGGGCAGGAAATTAGAATAAGTAGACATGCAAACATGAGCTGCAAAATTCTTTGGACCTGCTCCCACTCCATCACCTTTAATTTGCAAGCAGTACACTAGAAACCAAGATTATGTGTCATCGGGGTAAAATATGGACTAACAATTTTCAACTTCTATCACTTGACTTGCGATCTTCATGGACTAAAGTGTTTCAATAACGGAAAATCACTGATTTAAAATAGCCACAGTAATGAACTAACCACAATTCAACCTGGTTTCACAAAACCTTTGTGAGGTATACAAAGATAGCCTGACCTGAAATTGACATTTTCAAAAGACATTGGAAGTCAGCTCTGTATCTCCTGTTTGATTTACAACTTTATAGATAGATTTCACAAGTTGGAGATGAAAGAGTCACCTGTAAATTAAATTGCATATTCATTTATTTTAATTTTTTGCACTGGGCACTGCCCCCTTTTAAACTTTATGCATGTTCTTGTACATAAGTTCAATGATTCAATGTATTTGCTGAGGATTAGCAAGTGGGAAAATTGCTCTTGCTTTCATTCAAGGAAACTCAGCTGGCGCCTTATTTGATTCTGGTGAACTTGTGATCTACATTTTTATTGAAATAAAGTTTTTGTCACATCAGTTGAGGAGGTTGAAACAAGACGAGCAGATTAAGCCCTCCTCAGTTGGTAGTAACTATTCTTAAGAGTTTCTACTGCACTTCTGGTACTACTGCACTTCTAGGAGGAAGGGATGCAGCTCCAAGGAATTTTCTGGCCACTTAAGGTAGAAATGAAATGAATGGAAAATAAATATTATTTGAATTAAATGTATATCAAGAAATTAAAGAGGTATGAGGACTTGAAGCAGTGCGGTATGTACCTAAGAAAAAGATGAGAGAGCGGTAAAACATAGACACTTGAAGATTTAAACATTTTTATGACTCCAATCCTTCCTACTATCTGATTCTAGCCTGTGTCTATTCAATCTCTTGCTCTTTTGTTTACTGACTCTCCATGTATGTAATTTCATCTCCCTAAGCACATTCCTGTGACAATTCATTTCAAGCACTGTTGTTTTTCTGAATCACAGTCTCACTCCTACTCGACACTCCTTCCCATAATCCTCACTAATTAACAGTTATGGAGTCATTCCAGTACTGAAAGAAGTCATTCAGCCCTTCGGATTCATGTCAGCTCCTTCAAGGACATTCCAGTCTGTCCATTTCATCACATGGCTCCTCATTTCCCTCAGATGCCCATTCAATTTCTTTTTGGAGTCATTCATAGGCAGTGAGTTGTTACCATTTACTACACAGAACGTTGCTCCTCAAAAATCCCTGTTCCACTCTTGCCCAATACCTTAAATCTGTGTCTCCTAGAGCTTGTACCATCAACTAATGGGGACAGCTTTCCTTTGTCTACCATTTCCAAACCTGTTGTAATTGTTCACTTATATAATTCTTTATCCTAACACATTCTTTCTTCACCAGATCCATCTTATCTGTCTACAGTATACATCCTGTGCTTTAATTCTGGCCCACACGTATCATACTCTGCTGTGGAATGCTAATGGACATCAGTGGCAATTCAATGACACTGCAAAGGCTAAAACATAATGGGCGAATCCTGCGCAAGTATCTGGGATCTCACCTGCCAGTGAGAGAGCCTTTGCTTTCTCATCCAGTGCAAGCACCCCCAAGCCAAGGAGAGTGGTGAGGCTACTGGAAGGCCACCCCCTGGAATCAGGACCCAGGGTGTAAGGTCCATACAGCGAGAGATACTAGCTAACCATAGGAGTCAGTGGCTGCTGCCAGAATGCCAGTCTGGAGTCTCAGGATCACTGAGAACCTAGGACAAAAGCAATCGATTTTGGGCAGTGTTGGGTAGGGTGTGGGGATATGTAAGGGGTTACTTCATGGGTTTCCTGTGTTACAGGGAGAGAGGGGAAGGGACTTTAGGAAGCAAGGGCAAGGGAGGTGGTTTTCAACAAACATCCACCTGTATGACGTCCTGTCCCTTGACCAGGGACTAAGTGTCGTTAATTGAGGGAAACCCCACCCCACACCACCTTCCCTGAGGTAATAGGATGCCAACAGGGAAGTAGCTATTGTGAGCCCTGCATGGTGAGAGGGTCCACTGCAGCTTGGTTCATCCCAGTGTTGATGGGCCAAGGCATTTAAGTAGTCTTTAATTTGTCACTTTCAGGGCCACAGTTTTGGGCAGATTGGGAAGATCAACCATGATCTACCCAGTCAGAACTTAATACTGTTACAGGCATTTTACCCCATTGTAACTCAATTGTACCTAATTTATTCTGAGGGAACAAATGTAAAACCTGTTTCATACCATATAAGTGACTGTCATAATGATTGAGTTGAGGTTAATATATCCTCTGGTTAATTCTGCAAGCTAACAATATTGAGCACCATAGGGATTGCCACCATGTCAATGAAACAGAGGTTGACATATAATAATTGAATTGATGATGCTGTTGACTGAGCAGGCATTTGACAGCTGTGATAGATATGGTGGTCAGATTGTTGAAAATGAAGAATGTCACTGTCAGTCTTGAAGTTCAGCCTCGAGATAAATGTAATAAATGCTAGCAACCTCCCACATAGTTGCTAAGAGTCTGTGAGTAGGTTAGGCAATGCATCTGATTGGACAGACGCTAGTTGGATGCTGGTCTGGGATTTGAAAATGCAGGTTAATTTATCAAAGAAAGAACATTAATTTAAAAAAAAAAAACTTCTGGATCCCCGGACAGATGCTGAAGGGTGTTCTGATGTACATTATAAGAAGAGATATGCACTCTTATGTGAAGAAAGATGTTAGCTCCCTAAACTGATTGTGAAGCTTTTAAAGGTCCCCTCAGGTTAAGGTCAGCATGCCAAAAGGAGTTACAAGTTTTTGGAAACAATCCTGTGGGGATAGTGGTGCGGTGGTGATGTTGCTGGTCTAGTAATCTGGAGGATCAGGATAATCTGGGGACACGAGATCAAATCGCACTACAGCGACTGGAGTTTGAAATTGATTAATAAACCTGGAATGTAAAGCTAGTCTTAATGATGGTGAGCATGATGGCTACCATTGATTACTTTTTTTTTTCAAAAGGCCTTTTTCAGGAAATCTGACATCTTTACCTGGTCAGCCCTACATGTAACTCCAGACCCACTGCAATGTGTTTGATTCTTCTTAAAGGTCGATGATCAGGAAAGCTTGCAAGTCAATTAAAGGATAACTGGAGCCTCCGATGAAGTGATGTTATTCTACTCTGCTTGCAATTTATACTGTCTGGTCAGTTATGGTGAGTGCTGTCATTCCTGGTTTTGATCTGTATGGGTTTGTATATGGGGTCCAATACAGTATGTTTGTTGATTGCATTACGGATGGAGAATCATGCCTCTAGGAATTCCCGTGCATGTCTACGTTTAGCTTGGGCTACTATGGTTACCTTGTCCCAGTTAAACTGATGGCCTTCATTGTCTGAAGAAAACTAGCCATCGGAATATATGAACATCAACTAGCAGCAAATCGGCACAACAAACTCCCTCTACTATCGGTACACTAGGATAAAGAAGCCCATCAGTTTAACTGGGACAAGGTAACCAATAGTAGCCCAAGCGGAGTAAAATAATATCGTTTCATCGGAGGCTCCACTGATAGAGTTACATAACATGGTGATGAAATGTTTGAACGAGAACAAGCCAGCTCGGCAAGCAAGTCAATAACCTCACTCTCAACCCGAACTTTAGATCTTTGCCAAGACTTTAAAGGTTAACTAGTGGATGACAAAGCTGGCCTTGTTGATGATGTCCACATCACAAAAAAGAGTTTATAAAAATTCATAAGATTTGAAATAGTTCAACGCCATTAGGAAATATACTATTGTATCACAGAATGATGACACAGAAATTGGCCACTTGACACATCTTGTCTTCGTCTAAGCTCATAGGGGAAATATCATTTTTGCAGTACAGGGAGAAAATGATTTTTGCTTCCCCGTAATTGAGAAAAAAAGTAAACTAAGGGTAAATTTTTTTTGTGTAGTATCCTTGGTGAATAAGGCGGTTGGGAAATAACTGGTTGGAAATGAAAAACAAAGCGCCGGAAACTTATCCAACCAGAAAAGAAATGGACGTAAATTCAATGATTATGGTTGGACAGCAAACATAAGAAAAGCTATAATAATTATATAACACTGGATTTCTTAAATTCTTGAATATTTCCAAGCAACTTTGACCCTCATATGTTTTGTTAATTACTTCCATACACCGATATGGTTTAGTTCCCCCACATTACAATTTCTTAATGTGAAAAGATACGACCTGTGATACTGAGATGGTCACAAGAACGTAATTAAAATATTCTGGTATCCCATAAGGATGTCTGGGAGCAGCATGAGGCTTCTTAACAAGTAATCTTTAAGCCAATCTAACTAAGTGAAGCTTTTAATGATCAAAGATTTGTTTCAGTTTTAATTTCATACAGGGTTTGCTTTGTGATAAATTAATGTGTAATCAGTTACAATTTTCAATGGCTTTTACCCTACTAGACATTCATTTATTGGTTTGAGCAGACAATTCATCGATGTGACTGAAGAAAGCACTTGTGTGAAGAAAAGATCTGATGTTGTCAATTTAAGCTTGTGTTTATTGATAGCCATCTGATGTGGAGAATATGGTGCGTGTCCTCATTACGGTGATATAGATTATTTTGATCAGCGCTGCTCAGACTTTGCAGAAAGCAAGCTCAAAAATATACAGTAGGGACTTACCGATGTGTGAAATGTAAAAGCCTGAATCCAATATCTGTCTGCTAGGGCAGAGAAATGCCTTTTTAGCTTTGCCAAATTCCACATATCTCCTGGGAGATTCACACTTTTGCATTCCTTCAAATGCTTTCAAAGCAAATGCTTCGACATATAAATCAGCAAAATTAGTGACAGGGCAAAAGGAAAGTGCCGTTGTGTTAGTCTGAATATTGTGACTTGGAAGTTTTTGCTTGAAAACCAATCAATGTTTGGCAAATGTCCAAGATGTGCAGGTTAGTTGGATTGACCATGTTAAATTGCCCTGTAGTGTCCAGGGATGCGCAGGCTCGGTGGATTGGCATGGGAAAATGACATTAAGGGAATAAGTGGGATGGGTGGGATACTCTTTGAAGGATCAGCGCAGATTCAATGGGCTGAATGGCCTCTATATGCACTGTTATAATGATCTATGATTCAGAAAAAATCTTTTTTTGAGTTAAAAGTTGCCAAAAAGTATCGAAAGTAATATTTTTGGAACATACTAAAATGTATGAGTTTGATGCTACCTGAATGGAATTCATTCTCAAAACACTGACACAGTATATAATAATGGGATGAATTTGTAGACCCTGTGGAATCCCCATCATATCACTCTGTAAGGGAATTGCCTGGGAAATTGAACTTGCCTGGACCCCTACGAAAGTACCCATAAAAAGTGAAAACTTTGGAAAGTTTCAAGGAAATGAAGTGAAATAGTTACTCAGGAAATGTTAGACTATTAAATATATAGGGCAACTCCTGCGTAACTATAAAACTGACCCTATACTTACCTAACTTACAACCCCCAGATCCTGACAAGACATCAACTCCCACCCTGTAGATGACAATCTCTACTGCCCTCAGACTCGATGCCCAGCCCTGGAGCCACAATCCCAGCTGCCAGCTGCACTCAACTCCCCTCACTGTTGGACATGACCCTCTGGGACCCCTGCTGGATATGTCCTGACCTGACCCAGCCCCCGAACCATCCCCTGCTGGAACCAACATGCTACGGACATCATGACCCAACCCAGTCTCTTGCCCCAACCATCCATTCCTGTTTGTGTGCTGGATAGGGCTCAATCTACAGACCACTCCTTCTGAAGAAGAAACTTTATCCTGTTTTGTTCTCCACAGATGCTGTGAGGTCTGCTGAGATTCTCCAGCACTTTCTGTTTGTTTGAGTGAAAATGGTGATGGGCAGGAGGTTAAAATGTACTCCAGGAACTTGGATCATGTGTAGCCCTGTCTTGACTAATTCTAATTTTCAACATGGATTAACAAATATTAGATACAACTGCCCCACAAAAGCATTATTTTTGTTGCCTAATGTCTTATTAAAGTCATTTTTGATAACTCATGCATAGTTATAACTGTGCATACATAATTCCCTGTCAGATGTGAACCACTAAGCTTAAAGAAGAGTGTAAGTTTCATGCACAGGCATAAGGGAGATTAACAGTAAACAGTAACTCATTGATTAATGAATTATGATATCATGACAGCTTGGGGCAGCACGGTGTCATAGTGGTTAGCACTAGTGTTAGCTACCTCACAGTGCCAGGGACCTGTGTTTGAGTCCAGCCTTGAGAGACTGTACATATGGAGTTTGCACGTTGTCTCTGTGGGTTTCTGCTGGGTGCTTCAGTTTCCTCCCATAATCCAAAAATGTGCAGATTAGGTGGATTGGCCATGCTAAATTGCACCGTAGTGTGCAGTTGAGGTGGATTAGCCATGACAAATGTGGGGTTACAGGGTTTGCTCTTCAGAGGGTCAGAGCAGACTTGGTGGGCCAAATGGCCTCTATCTGCACTGTAGATTCTGTGCACATGAAGCAGGTCAATGCTTCCCAAAGTGGGGGTGGGAGTCCGAATAGAAATTTTTGATTGGTGAGTTCAGAGGCAGCAATGGTTCCTGCTGAGCACTGACAAAGTGATACCAGCTGTACAGCTGTAGGCCCCACTCTCAGTTCTCACTCAGGGCTCACAACAATTTTGAAGCCTTGAATTGAAGTCATAGAGAGATGAGGTTTGGGCAGTACTGGTATAACTGCTGTGGTCATCACTGGTTACACACAATTGAGGAGAAGAAGGCTGCTCTGCAGTACAGAGAGTGCTGAAGGTTAGTGACCAACACATTGAACAATTCTAAGTAAAGTCAGCATCAACTAGACAAAGTGATTGCAAAATGCACAAGGAGTCTATAACTTAAGTGTACCATCACATTAAGAATGACAGTATAGATAATCAACTTTTTGTACTGATGGCAATAGAAACTGTGGTATCATCATCACAAAATCTCTCACCTCACTGAAACTATGAAAAATGCACAGAGATGAATTAGAGCTTCGATGTGAAAATGAGTCAAGTTCTAAAACAATAGTTTAGATATTTGGTTTATTCAGGTCCTTTCATGCAATATACTTGGATGATGATTGGGTTAAATCTTACCAGAAATTAGCCCAGTGTCATTTTTGTTGTGTTCTGTGGAGAGTTTCTGTATTTGAGGCCTCACAGAATCGTGCCAAACTTGCCTCATTAACTAAGAGTCACATCCCAAGGCTTTCAGTGAACATTGCTACTCTGGGTCCTACATCTACACATCTTCTAGAAATGACCAATAGTTTTACAGATGTAACATTATTTTTAATAGCTGGGCACTGCTTCCGCCTGTGAAGCATCCTCATTCGATAGAGTTTGCATTGAGTATTAATATCTACTGTCTGGTTTACTTTTTGTAATGATTTGTTACATGCATTTTTATGACTTTCCCAAATAAAGCCTAGAGCCTATGGTGTTAATGAGCTCCTCACGTCTGAACCACAGTTTAAATTATAAATCTCTCAATCTTATTGTGATCTCAATAGAAATCATCCCATTCTGCACTGTTAATTTAAAGTTTTTCCCTCACTCTACGGAGATTTCTTAGCTTTACTTTTGCAGCTCTGATGCCCATTGGCTTCCTTGCTGAAACTCTAACTGGAACTGCGCCTAAGATCCTCACTTCCCATGAATCAGTAGCTTCCAGATATAACTGGCTTCCAACTTACATTTACAGCTGTGCTTCACACCAAGTCTGAAGTAAAAGGCTTTGCCATTAAGTGCTGTTTTTCCATCGCTGAGGCTTTTTGCATTCTGCCTCCCTATTCTTTATAAAACAAAGTTGCGAATGTACCAGAGGACATAGGACTGGCCATACATTAGAGAGAGAGATGACTGGTAATGGTTTAACCTGAGGGTCACCCTGCCTCAGGCAAAGGGAAAGGTTGAAGAGGATGGACCTTCATAGTAACCTCAGCCAATATGGGAGTTGAACCCACACTAACCTCCAACTGGCTGTAAAAAGCCTTTAAAGCTGCAAAGGTTTTGAAATCAGAAAACGTCCAGCAGTGCTCCTGGGTCTGTGTTAATTTTCACTGGTGTTACCAAGTTGTATGGTACAGCTAGCTCAAATTGCAATCCTTGCCATTTAACACTATATTGCGTTTTGATGTATGCTCACCACTGATTCAGTAGTTTACTGTCACCAAGTAAGTTTAATGTTGCCTTATACACAGTGCAATTTGTTGCATGTTAACAATCAGTTACAAGTTACAATGGTAAGATAAATTTTGAAGAGATTGAAGAAATCTTCACTCCACAAGACCCTAAAACGCTCCGTGTTAACTCCATCTAAGCCAGAATAATATCAACAGACTGGATGAAGCTTAATGCAATCTCCAGCGATAACCCAACCAGACCAATGATCTCTTTTGACAGTTGGAAGTCGAGAGCAGAGGTGAAAAAGGAGACACAATGAAAGGAGGGAATAGTTACACAAAGAAATTGTGGAAACCATGGTAGTTGTAGATCTTGAGATGAAAAGAATACGAAAGTTTGGGATTTAGAAGAGATTGAGGTGGACAATGATGGTTTGAAGAGGGACAGACAAACTGGAGAAATAACATTCAAGAAAAGATGGATGCTGGAGGATGTGGAATTATGGAAAGAGGTAGAGATGGGTAAAGGGGGAATTCTCTCCACGAACCCATAAAGACTAGTGAATTCTCAGACTGGGGGGAGTTGGACATGAGTTTGAAGGCTTAGAGTATGAGAGACAATGGCTATGGCAATCAGGGGATGGAAGTCTGGACAAAAACGACTGTGAATCATAAAATTGGAGCTTAAGCATTAGTGGGCTAGCATGGGGCTGGAAGATGGAGTAAGTTTAGGTGAGAGGAACAGTGGGTGTTGCCGACAAAACTGGTAGCAACTGCACCATGGAAGTGGCACTGAAGAGGGACAGTTCGTAAAAGGCAGTGTGAAAACTGAGACCTTACTGCGGGAAGTATTGAAACATTGTTTTCATCGGTGAGTGAATGCCTAACTATTTGCACAGTAGCAATGGGTGCAAACTGAAAAAACAAATTATTCAGCTATAGAGGATGCAACCTTTCTGGGTAAATAACATTTCTAGAAATAATGTAGAAACATAGAAACCTGGAGGAGTAGATCATTCAGCCCATCGAGCTTACTCTGCCATTCAATACGATCATGGCTGATTCTCTATTTCAATGCCATTATTCAGCTTTATTCTCATTCCCCTTAAAGCCTTTAATATCTAAAAATATATCTATCTCTTTCTTGAATATATTCCATGACTTGGCCCCTGCTTTCTGTGATAAAGAATTCCATAGGTTCACTATCGTTTGAATGAAGAAATGTTCAGCATGAAATTGTCCGCTTGAGATGCTGACCCCTGGTTCTAGGCTCCTCAACTAGGGAAAACATCCTTTTCCTGCATCTAGTCTGTCCAGTCCTGTTAGAATTTTATATATTTCAATCAGATCTCCTCTCATCCTTCTAAACTGTAGTGAATATAGTCCCCCTCGAAATGATCTCTCCTCATTGCAGAGTCTTGCCTTCCCTAGTATCTGACTAGTGAACCTCTGCTCCTCTGATTATCAAGGTTATCAGCCTCTTATAGAGTCATACAGTACAGAAACAGACCTTCAGTCCAACCAGTCCATGCTGAACATAATCCCAAACAAAACTGCCTGCTCCTAGCCCATATACCTCCAAACCTTTTCCTACTCATATACTTACCTATGCGTCTTTTAAATATTGTAACTATACCCACATCCGCCACCTCATTTCCCTTTCTGATGTAGAGAGGTCAAAGCTGCTCGCAGCTGGTTAGGCACTGCATGGTCAGGTGTCATATCGAAAGAGCATCATGTGATACACCCTCCAGGAATGCTTCCCATCTGACTCACTGAAACTTGTTTAATCCCAGCCACAAAGCTACAAAACATATGTTGGACAGAAGTGAGATAACAAGCATGGGGCTGGATGAACACAGCAAGTCAAGCAGCATCATAGGAGCAGGAAAACTTGACGTTTCGGGCCTAAACCCTTCATCAGAAATGGGGGAGGGGAAGAGGGTTCTGAAATAAATAGGGAGAGAGGGGGAGGCGGATAGAGGATGGATAGAGGAGAGGATAGGTGGAGAGGAGGCAGACAAGTCTCCATCCCCGCCTCTTCGACTTGTCTGCCTCCTCTCCACCTATCCTCTCCTCTATCCATCCTCTATCCGCCTCCCCCTCTCTCCCTATTTATTTCAGAACCCTCTTCCCCTCCCCCATTTCTGATGAAGGGTTTAGGCCCGAAACGTCAAGTTTTCCTGCTCCTATGATGCTGCTTGACCTGCTGTGTTCATCCAGCCCCATGCTTGTTATCTCGGATTCTCCAGCATCTGCAGTACCTTTTATCTCTTGGACAGAAGTGGAACTGGATTGATCTACAACACTGTTAAGTGATTTCGGAAAAAAGAAGACAGATTAGTAAAGGAAATCTAGAAAACTATTGCAATTAAGATGGGCCCATAAGGCCAGAGATGTACTCTTAAATTAGTGAGAACTATATTTAAAATAGATATAAAGCTAAATGTGTTTCTTTAAAGGCATGGAAATATCAAAACCAACAATAATGTACTAATGCAGCTGGAGGCTGATTTGGAAGATCTAGGGTATTCAAGCAGTAAACTTTTCTTAACTTTAGCTTTTCCCAATTTTCCAGTGCATTTCTTTAGTAGATTTTATAATTGTAACTTTCTAGCCAATGCAGATGTCTCCTATGGAAATATTTCAAGGAAAATAAAAATGAATGATCTTTATTATTGTCTATAAGGAAACTTGCTTTCAAATTTTTTTGTCTTGCACTCATCAGGACAGGTTTGCGAGAATGTCAATCATCAAAGGGAACAACAATTTATATTACATGAGAAGAGGGCACTGACTGGTTGGCGAGCACGATCTGATTGTTGAGGCATCAGTAAATGCATCAGGCAATAGTTAGTTCCCAAGCACTTTTTAAAAAAACTAAACCATGAAAATCAACACTGAATTGTCAAGACATTTCTCCAGAGAATAGTCGTCTCCCAAAAAGCCTTCTTGGTTTCAAAATGGTGCAGTGTGTGGACACGCTATTACTGTTTGCAAAGGACAGAGTCCTGTATGTAAGTATATGTAGCTTCGAACAAGCGTTAAGTAATCTACATTGCAAGTATGTTTGATAATCTTACTTTGATTTTTACAGTAATTCCTAGCACAACTGAGATATTGTAATTAAGTGTTCACCAATTATGGAATCACATCAAATGTTAAACGCTGTACTCTGAGTGCTGCAGGCATGGATTGGTTGAATATAGTAAATACCCGTCCTGTTGCAAACAGCTGAAGGGATATGCAGTTTGATACTATTCACCAGTTATTGGAATGTACAGCCGACATTCTTGCCATCATATCAGCAATGATCTTTGCATATCATATTAGTCATTTGTATGGTCGGAAGAATGTTTTTTGGTTTGACCACAGCATGGAGAATGCAACTCCTGTTGCTACTGTATAGTAGCAGTATTGTATTGTGGCTAGCTTCAATTGTTGCTGACATTTCTGAGACACCATAGTGAGCAGGGTAATCTGAGGTAGACTGGGAAACTGGGTACCTGTCTGAAATTTCTTCAAATATATTTCTAACTTGATTGTTACTGAAAAGGAGGAGGAAATCTATTGAATCTTTCATCTTGCATTCATCAGTACAGATGCAAGAATACCAAGTTTATTTGCCACAAGTGCAGTGTTATTTCACTGCTGACTTCGAAATCTAGCCCATTATAAAGTAAATGGAGATGGAGATGAAAGAATAGAAATCAGACTGGATCAGAATATAGCCAAGACAATAGACAGGTATTCCAATAAGGATTAGTGAATTTGCTGCCTATTGCATATTCCTCCTTTCTGAGAAAGGAAAGTAGTTGTGACATGGAACAAGGAATTATCAACTTCCCTATGATTTACATCCCATAGTAGATGGGGATCAATTGTGCCCATTTCTTGGGTGCATTAGGGATGCCATTTTGGACTCTTTATAGTAATGAATGTCCTATCAATAAAGCAGTTTATCTGTGAGCATTTAATGTTCATTGAGAAGACACAGAGTAGGTCATTCAGTTGATTTGCAGCCCATGTTGCTGATTTGGCCCTCTGTTTTCCAGCCTACTACCTCGTTGAACATAACATTGCTGAACATGATGCTAAATGACATGAAGATTACGGAATGCTTACGTGTTCGTTGCTGATCTATTCCTTTGTATGAAAGATGATGCTACAACTCTACACATTTTTGGAGATTTCGATATTTTGTTCTTGTTTCAAAAGTTTTAAAAGTAACAGTGTGGCAGGTGTCAAGATATATTTTACTGAAATCTGAGCAAAGTATTTTTTCCCAAACAAGTTATGAGGCTTTCCCTTTTGAACTGGACATAACTGAGAGAATGTGCAGATGCTGCACTGAGCAGGAAAAGGTGCTTGAAGATGAAGGAGGAGAAGACCAGTAGTCAGCAGGAGAGCATATGATGTCCATCGAGCAATTCCTCTGCCTGAACATCAAGGATGGTCTATGTTTGAGATTTCTGAAATTTACTAAGCTGACCCCTGAAAGCTGTCAACTGGTGCCACCACATTCTCACCTCAGATCAGGACATGTGTTGTATTATCAGTGGTTGTGAAAGTGACCATGTCTGAGGTTTTATTCATCTAGCTCCTTCCTGTCTGCCGCCAGAGAAATTAGCAACATCTCACAATTTACTGTGCACTTCTGCTTAGGGGAAGCTAATGAGGCCCTCAATGGAAACAGGGATAACTTAACTGCATGTTATGAGGCCCTCAATGGAAACAGGGATAACTTAACTGCATGTTATGAGGCCCTCCATGGAAACAGGGATAACTTAACTGTATGTTATGAGGCCCTCAATGGAAACAGGGATAACTTAACTGCATGGCCTTTTACCAGACAGAGCCAGACAGAGCCAAGTTTTGTAAGAATTGCAGCTTGCCATTGATTGGATGCACATTTTTTGCGTGCACTACATGTCAACACCATCTTGTACCTGAAGCAAAATGGAAATCACTCTCTCAACATGTAGTTGGTGTATGCCATGTTAGTTGAGGGTCGGGATGGGATATACTGGCAGAAGTCATTCATTCTTCAGCAGTTCCTTGTCTTAGCCTTATTCCAAGCACACGTTAAGCCAAAGTATGACTGCTGTACAAGATAACCTATCATTGACGGAGTACTCCGTGGTTTGGATACAAGAATTGTGAGAAATAGTGAGACAGCTCTATGAATCCAAAATACTGAAAGCCCGTTTAAACACTAAAATCTTTACTAGGTTTGGTAGGGATCATCTGTTAGCAATGCATACACTCATTAGTCACAAAAATATTTTATGAAGTTACACAACTTACCATGCAGTCAGCCTTACAGCAATTCTCCAGCTAACCGCAGCTGCAAATGAACCCTGATAATAATGTTTATGTACTGTTATCCAAGTTGGAATTTTTCCTTGGGGCAACCTGACACTTTAACTCTTTTTATTCTCTCCACAGCAGATGCTGCCTGTTCTGCTGACTACTTCCAGCATTTTCAGTAATTTTCAGCTCCATAGTCAGAATGTAATTGGGGCCCATCTCCTGTGATTTCCTTAGTGCTGTCACTCTTATCATTTTCATTTTTGCTGTCCAATTTGATTTTTATAATTAAACAAATCAGTTCAAAACACACTGTTGTATTTGACATGGCTTTGGAAAGAATGGTTTCCAGCATCTATTTTTCTGTCAAAAGCCGAGCTCAACTGAATTGATGTCATGCTGTCCTTAATGTAATAATCTAAATCATTGATGTGACTTTTGTCTCAAAGTTAGAAAGGCTGCGGCAGGTTCTGATGGGACAGATTTCACTCTTGGTGTATGTGGATGTGGTGCATTGTCTGGGTGCGGTGTGGAGAACTTACCTGGTGTTGCATATGGTTAATTGAATCATCTTAATGTGAAACTAACAATTCATTCATTGAGGAAATTAACTTATTCATACACCATGTAGGGTTGGACTTCTCAAATATTAGTGCATGCAGTAACACTTAAAACTTCATGTTTGGGAATACTATAAGGCATTAGACAACAAGATGTAGGAGCAAAAGTAGGTCATTTGGCCCATTAAGTTTCTCTAGAATCCAGTGAGATCATAGCTGATCTGAATAATCCTCGGCTCCTTTCTCATACATTTTCCCCATAACCCTTGATTACCTTACTGATTAGAAATCTGTCTATCTCAGCCAAGAATAATCTTAATGATCTAGACACAATAGTCCTCTTCACTAAAGATTCACTACCCTCTGAGAGAAAAAATTCTTCTTCATCTCTGTCCTAACTGCCCTTCCTCTGAGATATCGCCTCTAGTTCTAAACCCTAATTATTTACTTGGATGTTAGTTTTTTTACTGCAATGCACGTGGATCCTCAAATCCTACAAGACTGTAATATTCCACAATCTTTCTCCATTTAAATAATATTCAGATCTTCTACTTGTCCTGCTGTAATTATTAACTTCACATTTTCGTGCATTATGTTTCATCTGCAAAATTTTTGTCCACTCACTTAGCTGTTTCTTTCCCTCTGTAGTCTCTTTGTGCCATCTTCACCACTTGCCCTCCCACCTACTTAATTTGTTCCACAGTCCAAATATGTGCAGTTTAGGTGGATTAGGAATGCTAAATATTGCCCCGTAGTGTCCATAAATGTGCAGGTTATGTGGGCTAGCCATGTCAGGTTATGGGGATAGGATGGGGATTTTGTCTGGATGGAGGGTCAGTACAGACTCAATGAGCTGAATGGCCTCTTTCTGCACTGTAGGGATTCTATGATACTATTTTTGTGTCACGAAGCTATGCATTTTCCTTTATCTATCCTGCTTGTTACCTCCTCAAAGAACTATAATGAATTTACTAGGTATGATTTCCCTTTCGTGTTACAATGCTGATTCTGCTTGGTTATGTTCTGGATTTCTAAATGTTTTGCTATTACATCTTTTTCAATAGTCTAACATTTTCCCAATAACAGCAATGAAGCTAAACTGGCCTATAATTACCTCGTTTTTATTCCTTTATAAATAAGGTTGTTACATTGCCATATTTCCAATCCTCTGAGACTATTCCAGAATCTGAGGGTACTTGGAAGATTACTACCAGTGCAACCACTATGTCCGTAACTACTTCCTTTCATATGCTAGGATGCAACTCATCAAGTCCAAAGTCAGCCTTTAGCCCTAATATTATTCTTCGTATTTCTTTCCTAGTGATTGTTATTGTATTTATTTCTTCTCCTGCTTTTGCCCTTGATTATTCTGTATTTTTGGAATGCTACTGATGTTTTCTACAGTGAAGAATTGATGTAAGGTATTTATTCAACTCCTCTGACATTTCACGGTTCTCCATTATTATATTCCCAGCCTCATTCTCTAAAAGGCCTTTGTTCTCCTCAGCCTGTCTCTTTCTTTATTTGTATTTAAATAAACTCTTGATATTTTGCTAATAGGTGCAAGTTTACCCTCAAAATTGATCTTGTCTCCCTTTATTACTTTTTGTTTATCTTTTCTTAGGTTTTAAAACTTCCCCAATGCATTGATCTTTGTTACATTCTGTGCTTTTCTTTAAATTTGATGCTAGCCTTAACTTGCTTGGTTAACTATGGTTGGTTTGTCCCTTTTTCTGAACCCTTCTTCCTCACATCTAAGTTGTAGGACATGAGCTATTTTCTTAAATGTCTATCACTGTTCTTCAACTGTCTTTTTTTGTTAAACTCCTTTCCTAGCCCATTCCAGCCAACTCTGCCGTCATTCCTTTGCACTCACCCTTATTTAAGTTTAGCACAGTTGTTTGCAACACAAATTGCTCATTCTCGAACCGAATGTCAAATTCAACCACTGCTTTCCAAGGGATCTTTTACTCTAAGATCACTTATTAAACCTGCCTCATTACACATTACCAAATCCAAAGCAGCCTGATCCCTGTTTGGACCAACAACCTATGGTTCTAGGATACTATCCCAAATACACTCTATGAATTATTCATTGGAGCTGCCATTGCCAATTTACTTTTTTTTACCTACATGAAGATTAAAGTCACTCATAATTAATGTACTGTCTTTTTTTATATGCTCATTATCTCCTGATTTATTCTCTGTTCTAAAGAATAGCTACTATACATCAGTGGAATTCAGATTTAATACCCCCACTTTAATGAGCCACCAGTCTCACCCACCTTATTGCAGTAAAGCACTAACAGATGTCTCAATAGAAGGAGGAAGGCAGTCTTGCAAACATCAACCTTAATGAATAGGTCTTTGAGTGCTTTGTCAACGCGCACTGGGTTGTGGCCTGAACAAACTAATGAGGAAGACAATTGAAGAAAGAAAAGTAGTATCATGGCTGAGAGTGCAAAAATATGAGATGGTGAGTCAACAGCCCATTTCATCTTTAGCCTAAATTTCCTTTCTGAGAGAAATTAATTGTTCTGTCACAGAAACACGTAGTGAGCTGCATTCAGATCGAAAACTGGAACCAATGTTTAACAATAATTATTAAAATAACAGAGCCACTGCTGAATCCTTAGTAGATAGTTCCACTGATCTCTGGCTCATATTAACAAGTAGTCCCATGAAAATCCAACAAATACTAATGTAGGAAAAGTCATTTTCAGACTAAGTTAAAATATGACTTTGCCAGGACTATGTATACAATAAGATGGTAATTTCCATTGTGCATAAGATATGTGTGCTTGGCACAGACCATGTTATATTTAGCCTATTTTCTTTTATCTTTCTACCATTTCCATTTGTTTTCTATTCATTTTTTCCATCTGTTTGGCAACCTCTGTTAGTTTCTTACTTGATTTATCTTGCCTTCAGGCCATTCTAATCCGATCCAGCTTAATTTTTCCATATCCATTCTCCTGGCTTGTCTGCCCCCAGTGTGTGCTGCATTTTGTTCCTAAGAGTTGATGTGCTTCTGTGTATGAAGAATACAAGATAAAATGAATCCACTAAATGGAAATGACAGCACAAAACATGGCAGCAAAACAAAATCTGTAAAATAGGCAGGGGAATAGTAAAACAGAAATTTTAAGGAGACAAGTGAAAACAGATAGGCGCAAAAACATCCATACTTCTGCATCCATTTCAAAATATTGGAATACTCCTGTCTAACTATTGGCAATTATTGAATTGATTGCATGTATCTGTGAAATGAAGAGGAATGAGCATCATTGATCACATTATTATTTGATCCGAGCTGATGCTGAGTAATGTTTTTATTCCAAGGCTGTTAAGAAGGAAAGAATTGTTTTACCAATATTAGTATTATTAAAATTGTTTTGGTTAGATTATCTACCGTATTTTTTGTATAATAAATTCACTTACATACATTGGGATCAAGTTTTATTTTCCACACAGAGGACAAATGAGTCATTGGCTTGACTGGAGAACTACAAATCTACGAGTAGCTAGCTGATGTAATGATGAAATGAGACCTGACAATAACCATTCATCAGGCCTAGACCAGTTTCCATTGGGTAGGTAGCAGACCTACCTTGCCTCCATTAGTCACACACAACTTCACCTCAAGGTCTGTTGTTCACTGAAATTTCTAAAATGTGTATATTGTAAATCCTGTGCCTTGAAAACTATCTGTTAAATGTATTTTAAGTCAGCAGTTCATGTTGGTAAATAGCGCAATAATCATGTGTGACATTATTTCAGTTCAAGAACTGCCAATTCATACAACAGACAGAAATATAGACATTCTAGCACATTTAAATTTTCCCCAGGCTACTCAGTGGCAAGTACATAATCACAGTTTTGCATTCTCACTCTTTCAATGAAGCACTTGTCTATCTGTTTTGATGTTCCTATATCTTCCTCATGCTAAGGTACCTCTTAAGAATTGAAACCACAGAATCATAAGGCTATGGAAGAATATAACATTGAAAGAGGCATTCAGCCCATCATGTCTATGACAATTAACAAAATAGCCACCCATTCTAATCTCACTTTCCAGCATCAGACCCATAGCCTCATAGGTTACAGTGCTTCATGTGTGGTTCAAGTTCTTCTCAAATGAGTTGAGGGTTTCTGTCTCAGCCACCAAACCATGCAGCAAATTTCCAAACAACCTCTATCCTCTGGATGAAAAAGCTTTTTCTCATGTTTCCTCTGATCTAATCACTTTATGTCTAGTAATTGACCTATCTGCTGGTAAAACAGATCTTTCCTGTGCACTCTATCCATATCTCTCATTATCTTGCATCCATCTACTAAATTATCCTTTAATCTCTTTTGTTCTAAGCAAAACCACCCTAAGACTATCTATTCTTTTCTCATAAATGCATAGAGGGGTTATTTTGGCAATGTCACAGGATTGGTAATCCAGATCCCCAGGCTATTGTTCTGCAGACACAGGTACAAATTCCACCCATGGCTAATGTTCTAAATTTAATAAGACTCTGGAATAAAAGCTAGCCTGATGATGAACTGTATAACTCCATCAATTATTGTGAAATACATCTGGTTCACTAACGCCCTTTTAGGGAAGGAAATCTGCCAATCATATCTAGTCTGGCTCAAGTGTGATTCCAGATACATAGTAATGTTGGTTGACTATTAACTGCCCTTGGGCAATTAGGGATGGATAACAAAACCCATATTCTATGAACAAATAAAACAAAATAAAGCTCTGGCAATATCCTTGTTAATCTCCTCAGTGCTCTCTCTAGAGTCCTCCCTGTTGTCTGATGAACAGAGATGCAGACAAAACTCTAGCTATGACCTAAACTGTGTGTTATATAGTTCAAGCAATACATCCTCACTCTTATATTCATTATTTTGTCCACAAAGCCTAGAATCCAATATTCCTTCTTTTGCCACACTATCCACCAGTTGTGCCACATTCAGGGACCTGTAGGCTGCAGTCTCTCATTTTCTCTCAATAGCATTCTGTTTACTGTGTATCCCCTTACTTTGTTTGTCCTCCCCAAATATATAACTGCACTGATTTTTGGACTGAATTCCATTTGCCGCCCTTCCGCCCACTCAACCAAAAAACTGACATCACTTCGCAGTCAACAGCCATCCCCATCACTACCAACTACCCAGCCAATTTTGTGCCATTTGCAAAACTTCCCACTCATGCCTTTCACATTTAAGTCTAAATTATCAATATACCAGAAACAGCAAGGGAACTAATACTGAGCCCTGTTGAACATGAATGGAAACCACTTTCCATTCACAAAAATATCAGTTGACCATTACCCTTGTTTTCTGTCACTGAGCCAATTTTGGATCCAACTCACCTCATTCCCTCTATTCCATGGACTTTAACCTTTCTAACCAGTCTGCCATGTGGAACCTTGTCATATGCCTTACTAAAATCATCTAGACAAAATCCATTGCACTATTCTCATTAATCCTCCTTAACAAAATAAATTAAGCTAGTAAGATATGACTTCCCCTCAATTAAATCATTCTGATCATCACTGCTAAATATGTATTTTTCTAAGTAACTATTAATCCTATCTCGCAGTATTGATTCTCATAAGGTGCCCAATATTGAGGTCAGTTTGACAACCCTGTGATTTTTTGGCTTATTCCTCACAGCCTTTTAAACAATGATAATATCTTTGCCATCATCAGGTACCTGACTTCGTTTTTTCAATAAAATATACCCAATGATGTTTAGACTGATCCCGCAGAAAGATAGCCCACAAGACTAAAGGCATTTCACCAGTCTGTTTGTTAGGCTTCAAGGCAACATACAGAATACAATATCTAATAATCCCTGCACAGTTTTGCAAATAAAGGTACCTGTAATTTTGACATTAATTAGAAAAAAAATCAGCATATTCCTGAACTGATCTTACAGAGCTTCTGTCTTGCAAGATAATATGCCCCTTTGCTCATGTAAAGATGAATGTAGTACTTAAAAATTAGGCTTATTCAAACCTAGCAGGTTTGAACTGAATAGGCTGCAATGGGCTTTACTTAACCTGGCTATGATTTTTTTTTGCAGAAGTGCAAATTTTTCTTGTTAATTTCAAAATCTTAATGTAGAGCTGACAAACATGGAGCAGGGATGCATTTTTATCCGCACTTTTGACTCTAGCTCAACAGTTTTACAGCTTAACACTTGTCTTCAAATTTAGTAAAAAATGGTCAGCAGCTTTTCTTGTGTTGCAAATCTGAAGAGAGGCTACTTTATATGGTCCTGACATTCTTTTACTATGCTGAAGATGCATACCACTTCCAAGTATGGGAAGGACACCCTGCTGTTCCTGGGTGACAATTTTGTTCTCCACAATTTCACTGCTGAACACGTTCAAGCTAATACTTCAAAGTACCATCTCAGATCTTATAAATTTCAAACCAATTTTCTCTGTAGGTCTCAGTACTTTAACTGAGGGTGACAGCTATTAGTGTCACCAGCAATGCGGAATATGAGGAGACATTCATGTTGTTCTCTCCTGCACAGATTAAAGTCATTGAAGCTTATTGTTTTAGAGCAAGGAAAATAAAAGTAAATTTTGTGGAAAAATGTCAATGGAATAGAATTTCATCTTTGATGCCTGGTTGATGATCTGGTAGAGATCTTATTTCAGCAAAGTGAAAATTGTGCAGATGCATCTTTACACTTAATTCAGCTGTTTAAAATCTGACTGAAAAGGTGATCCAATAAGCAATTGATAGCAATGACTATTTTAGTATGCTTGATCCTTTTCTAAGGTATTTACTTCATGTAATATTCATTTATATTTGCATAGTGTTTCACATAAAATGCAGATCTACGGCTAAGTGTTTATCATTAACATTACTTGTCCACCATATAATTAATGTAAATGCAAATACTTACAAGAGTTGAACAAAATGGAAAAGATAATAAAGACACATATCTTTAAACTATTTTATGATGTTAAAGTAATTGTATGTTTCTTGTGTATGGAATAAGGACTAAAGCCTGGATGTCCTGCTGGTCTGCCTGAAAAACAATATGTAAGTGATGAACCTGTATGGATGGGTGGGGGCTACATTCTGCCACATCTCCGACCATACATCAGCTTGATGTCTTTTCTGTACGCGCTGAATGCAGGCAGCTTGATATACACACATCAGCTTGATATCTTTTCTGTACATGTTGAATGCAGGCAGGTGTTGTTGGGCAGGTGGTGAGGACTGTCTAAGTGACATGATACTGTCACCATTCAGGTCAATCCTACAGGTGGGAGTGGTGACGAGGTGAAAGTGACAGAAGAGTTCCCTGGAGGAGCTCCCCTGCTTCTCCTGACCCCCAAGAGATCTGTCCAAGAATGAGCAATTTTCACGTGTGGCGTCTCATTTGGTGGCTTTGATGCTGTGCAGACCTCTCCTGACTGTAAGGTGAAGTCATGAAGCAGGGCCAATTACATTTGGGTTGTGCATTTCACATTTTAATTAAGTCCTTCATCATTTCTGCTGTCAGCATTCTGGCAGCTAAAATAGTAAGGGGTGGAATCATTAGAACTTCCATCCATCTACCATTTTAAACTGTCCCTGTTACACAGGCTGAATTGATATTGGAGATTAATTGCTATAAATCAATCAGCTAAGTCAGCCCAGTTACGATACCAATGCCATATATCAACAATTTTTTTGACCTCTTTATGTGAAATAACAATGGGTGGGGAATGCACAGAAGATGCTGCACCTGTTGTTGCCCCACACTACCATTAGGGTCCTATTGACACCATGGAATAATACCTGAGGCAAACTTGTGGCTTTCAAATAAACCTGTTGGACTCTAATCCGGTGTCATGTGACTTCCGACCATGTCCACCCCAGTCCAACTCTGCCACCTCCACATCATGTCTAACAAAGTAGTGGTAGCTCAGTCACTGGGACAAGTGGTTTAGGATAATCAGACCCCCCACCCCCCCCAATTTCACTACATTGCTGTCATTCTCCAACTCGAAAACTGACGAGTAGGTCACCAGCCACCACCACACCCTTCTGCTCACACTTACTCTCCCAACTATCACTAGCTGAGACTTATTTTGTTCCTGCTTATTAGTTGGCTTCGTACTGAGAATGAATACTATTGTAACGTTTGTAGGCATTGAATTAATGTTGACTTTGAATTAGAATATTACATCAATTTATAGGGCCATAAGACACAAGAGGAGAAGTAGGCCATTCAGCCCTTTGAGTCTGCTCCACCATTCAATGAGATCATGGCTGATCTGATAGTAGTCTGCTTCAATTTCCTGCCTTTTCTCTATGATTTTTCTTGATTCTCTTACCGAGTAAAAATCTACCTATCTCAGCCTTGAATACATTTAATCACCCAAACTCAACTGCCTTGTGTTCTTAGAATGCTATGTTTCAAGACCCTCTGAAAGAAGTAAATACTCTTCATCTCTGTCTTAAATGTGCCACTCCTTATTCTGGGATTATGCTCTCTGATCTTCGATTCTCCGTCAAGCGGAAAAAACCTTTCTGCATCTACCCTGGCGAGTCCTCTGAGAATCTTCTATGTTTCAATAAGATCGCCTGCCATTCTTCCACAATCCACAAGTATAGGCCCAAGCTGCTCAGCCAATTCTCAAAAGACAGTCTCTTCATGCGTAATATCAACCCAGTGAACCAGTTAGACTGCCTCCAAAGCCAGTACATCTTTCCTGAGTTAAGGGGCCCAAAACTATTCATAGTATTTAGATGTGGTCTGACTAGTGTCTTGTACAATTTAAGCAAAACCTCCCTACTTTTATATTCCATTCCCTTTGAAGTAAAGGCCATCATTCTATTTGCTTTCTCTATAACCTTCTGAAATTGGATACTAGTTTTTTGTGATTCATTTTCAAGGATGCCCAAATTCCTCTGTTCTGTAGCTTTCTACAGTCTTTCTCCACTTCAATGACATTCAGCTCCTCTATTCCTTCTGCCAAAGTGCAGAACCTCATATTTCCCACATTACATTCCATCTGTCAGGTTTTTTTCCCAGTCACTTAACCTCTCCACATCCCCCTAAAGACTCTGTGTCATCCTCACCACTTACCTGCCACATATTTTTGTGTCATCTGCAAATTGGCTATCGTACATTTGCTTTCCTCAAGGTTAGATCACATGAAGTACAGGGAGAACTACCCATATAGATACAGAACTGGCTTGAATGTAGAAGATAGAGGGTGGTGGTGGAAGGCTGCTTTTCAGACTGGAGGCCTGTGGCCAATGGTGTGCCACAAGGATCAGTGCTGAGTCCACTGCTTTTTGTCACTTATATAAATGATTTGGATGTGAATATAGGAGGTTTGGTTAGTAAGTTTGCAGATGACACCAAAATTGGAGGTGTATTGGATGGTGAGGAAGGTTACCTCAGAGTCCAACGGGACTTTGATCAGATGGGCCAATGGGCCGACGAGTGGCAGATGGAGTTTAGTTTGGATAAATGTGAGGTGCTGCATTTTGGAAAGGCAAATCAGGGCAGGACTTTTACACTTAATGGTAAGGTCCTGGGATGTGTTTCTGAACAAAGAGCTCTTGGAGTGCAGGTTCATACTTCCTTGAAAGTGGAGTCGCATGTAGATAGGATAGTGAAGAAGGAATTTGGTACGCTTGCCTTTATTGGTCACTGCATTGAGTACAGGAGTTGGGAGGTCATGTTATGGCTGTACAGAACATTGGTTAGGCCTCTTGGAAACTGTGCATAATTCTGGTCACCCTGCTGTAGGAAGGATGTTGTGAAATTTGAAAGGGTTCAGAAAAGATTTACAAGGACGTTGCCAGGGCTGGATGGTTTGAGCTATACGTAGAGGCTGAATAGGCTGGGGTTATTTTCCCTGGGGTGTCGGAGGCTGAGGGGTGACCTTATAGAGGTTTATAAAATCATGAGGGGCATGGATAGGGTAAATAGGCAATGTCTTTTCCCTGGGGTGTGTGAGGCCAAAACTAGAGGGCGTAGGTTTAAGATGAGAGGGGAAAGATTTAAAAGGGACCTAAGGAGCAAATTTTTCATGTAAAGAGTGGTGCATGTAGGGAATGAGCTGCCCGAGGAAGTGGTGGAGGCTGGTACAATTATAACATTGAAAAGGCATCTGGATGGGTGTATGAATAGGAAGGGTTTAGAGGGATATGGGCTAAATGCTGGCAAATGGGACTAGATTTATCTAAGATATCTGGTCGGCATGGACGAGTTGGACCAAAGGGTCTGTTTCTGTGCTGTACATCTCTGATTCTATGATTCAGTTTAAGTCATAAGTACATATGTAAATAACTGTGGCCCCAGCACTGTTCCCTGTGAGACTCCACTAGTTACAGGTTGGTATCTTGAAAATGCCACTTATCACAACATTTTGTCTTCTAATAGTTAGCCAGCCCTCTACCCATGCTAATATAGTACCCCTGCCACCATGTACTCTTACCTTATTAAGTAGCCTAATGTGTGATACCTTGTCAAATGCCTTCTGAAAATCCAAATCTGTTACGTTCATTGCTTCTCTTTTATCCTGCTTGTTACGTTCCTCAAAGAATTCTAGTAAATTTGTTAGGCATGGTTTTCTCTTCATGAAGCCACCCTGACTTCGTTTGATCATATTATGCACTTCTAAATACTCTGTGATTACATCCTTTATAATAGATGCTAACATAATAGGTATTAGCTAACTGGTCTGTGCTTACCTGTTTTATTGCCTTCTTCCCTACCTTCTGGGCTATAAAGCACTTTGGGATGTCTTGAAGTTGTGAAAGCTGAAGTATAAATACAGGCATTTTGAAAAGATTCTGTACTAACTTCATTTTAGGACTCAAGAAGTTAATCTGGATTGATACATCAGTACATTATTGCAGTAGGACCTTACTGTTGGAGATTCTGTCTATCAAACGAATCCTTAAACTGAGAGTCAGACTGCTGTCCTATTTGAATGTAAAAGATTTTGTGACATTATTTAGAAAACAGTTGGGAAGTTCTCTAAGAATAATGACCTCTACATTTACCCTTCAACAAATACAAATAAAATAAATGATTTCCTGGTTATTGATTACTTCGTTGTTTGTGAAATCTTACTGTGTGCAAACTGGCTGTTGGGTTTCTCAACTTTCCAATAATCTCAAAACATTGAATCTACCTCATTTAATTGCAAAGCAATACGACACATCCTAAGGTAATTAAACAGACTATTTAAATGCAAGTTCTATCTTTCTTTCTAGAGACAAATTAACTGATAACAGTAGGGGTCAAGCATTTGTGTTCCAGGTCTATGTTATGCATTTTCTATACAAAGTCTCTAGAGCATGAGGAAAGCTTGCACAGCAGCCAACAGGTACTCAATTTCATACCTATCATAGCTGCTTAACCTCCTGTTGACCCTTTCATGTTGCCTGCAATGCCCACCAACCCCAGGTTTCTAAAAGCTCAATGCCTCTACCAAATCCCAGAGCACCACCCTTCATTGAGCAAAGCCAGCTATTGGTTCTTGCAACCCTGGTAGAAGGCTTCCACTGTGATCAGAAATACCTTTATTTGTTAGATGTTCTGAACACTTCAAACATATAGTAATAAAATATTCAGTACGTTTCTTAATACTAATCCCAGCCACAGAAGGAAAATCATTTTAAATGCATATTTATGGAGTCTAGGACTAAAGCCAGGGAAATTGTGGATTTTGTCATGATAATGCAAATTTTTTTGATTTGCATCATCTGATATTAATACTTTGACTTTCATGGAACTGGAATAGTTTCAAAGGGGAAAAGGATACTCACTTTAAAATGGCCACAAGTTGAGCCCAGCTTCATGAAATCATTAATATTCTCAAAAACCAGTCTAAACCAAAATTATCATAATATTAAAGAGACTGAAACCAATCAACAGTACCATTGTCTCCTGTTTGATTTACACCTATATGGAAAGTCTACATGTTGGAGATTTTTAAAAAAAATCACTTGTGATTAAACATTTTGAAAATAAGGAACTTGGATAATGAACTATACAAGCCAACTGCATTTCAAGGCACTTTTTTGGCAGAAGAGTGAAATGGATTGAAAATTGGAATTGGAGAAGCCTCTCTCTCTTTCTTTCCCTGCTTTGTTTCAGTCTCTCCAATGACAAAGCATCTGGTGATAATGCAAAATGAAGAGAAATATTCAACTTCGAAGATGTTTGATTTTATAAACATTCTTTGTGCTGAAAGGTAGCGTTCTGTGAAAAAAGCAGCATTATAAGACTTCAGTTATAGGGAGATGTGTGAAAGTAGTTTGGTGGTAATGTTTAATCCTGTCCTGTGATAGATTATTGCAAGGGTTTTAACAGGTTACTCAAGACAGTTCATTGGTCACTCAAAAGCAGTTTAAGGGATGAAGTTTTATCGGAGAAGGAGGGAGATATAGACTCCATTTTAGGAGTGTGGTAGTTTGCTGCACTGCTGGGAAGGCAGAGAGAAGCACAAGGAAAGATTTAGTGTGGTGAAGCTAACTTAAGAGGGGCTCAGAAATAGCCTGCAAGCATTAATACTTCAGTGTGTCTGAGAGAGTGTGAGAGATTGAAAACTATTCCTGTCGTATAATGTGAATTGATTGGAGAACTGCAGCAACAGCAAAGTGAACATGTAACTTGAGGCCTGCGTGTTGAACTGAAACCTGAGTGCACAGTTGTAAAAGACAGTTCCCTTTGGTAATCTCAGTTTATACACTGGTTATGGTATATAACACCAGCCCAGCATGAAACTGCATTTGAGAAAAACAGATGGCTTGATGAATAAAGTATCAAATTTACTTAATGTGAATAAAGACTCAATGCTATCACCTGTGAATGTCCAATAGGAAAATTAATCAGCTGAGGAGTAGAGATGCAAGTGCTGAGCCCTCTCTTTGGCTGTGATATGACAGGTACTTAGCAGTGTAACCCATATCTGTCCACACTGTACTCTACAGATGCTGGTTTGCACAAGGTTTATGTGACATAATAACATGGTGAAAGTTCTTTAGTTCAATGAAAAGCTTCTGAATCTTGTTGGTACTGCTAAGGAAGGTGTGTTAATGTTCAGGCAATTTGTTCGTTTGAAGTTAGTAATTTTTCAATGTTTCTATAATTGAGCCGATGTGAAGAAATAAAGAAGAGTTTGAGATTGTTGTAAGATGAGGCAATTTGCCTGTGCTTTAAAATGTCTGATTAAAATACAATAGTCTCCAGCTTCATAATTGTTGGTTGTGTAGGGATCTGGATGGTGATAATTTCAGAAAGTGAAAACTTAAACAATTAAACATTAATAGACATGTGGATCATGGTATGATGAGATGGAATGTAATATGTGAATTCAGCACAAAATGTAATATGTGCATTTGTATAACAATACCAGAAGCTGCAACAAGCTGAATCTGCTTTTGTTGATAATCCATCTTTTACTTATTCGGTTGGCCTACATCATTTATGCTTATCGGCAAAAACTGTAAAGCAATTTTTAATTAACAAAAGAGGCTGATTTTTCCCTTCTTGCTCAGAATAACAATTGGAAGCATTCAGTTCAATTTGTTTGCTTGTAGATTGCTTATCTCTGCTACATTCTTAATGGAGAACTATGCGAGAGTCCCAACTGAAAACATCACCATACGTTCAATGCAAATGGTGATTCAGCTGAGAACAATGTTACCAGGTATCCAGAAGGTGGCGCCTTGGAATCAGATTTTTCACAAAAACTGACGTTCTCCAAAATGGCAAGAAATCAAAACTGATATGCAGTGACTATTTTTACAAATGTTTGCTGAGAATCCCCTCAGAATATTTCTGTGTTTCAGCTATAACTTTACTGGAAGTGTGATGGAACCTACTTTTTCTGTGGGTACCACTGTTAAGACCAACATGTTTTGCCTATGCCTAAATGTTCTTGACAAAATGGTGATGAGCTGCTTCCTTGAATTGTTGCAGTTCATGGTGGTGTAAGGATACCCCCAGTCCTGTTAGGGACGCAGTCTCAGGATTTTAGTCTAGCAACGCTGGTGGGATAGGGCTCTGTAAGAATGGTGTTATAATTTGAAGGGGAGATTGCCCATGGTGATATTCCAATGCATTTGCTGCCATGATCCTTCTTAGTTGTAGCGATCATGGGGTTGAAATGTGCTGATAAGGAAGGCTTGCTGAATTGCATCTTACACATAGTGCCGCTACTTTGCATCAGTGGTGTAAGGAGTGAATGTATAAGGAGGCGGGTGGGATACCATTCAAGCTTTATCCTGGATGGAGTGGAGATTCTTCAATGTTGTTGGAGCTGCACGCATCCAGGCAACTGGGGAGTATTTCAGACAGGCAGTGGGGAGTCAGGAGACTTACTGCATAATTCTCTGCTTCTGAAAAGTTCATGTAGCCACAGTACTTGTATGGCTGTTCCTGTTAAGTTACTAGTCAATAACCACAAAAGTTGTTGACAGCATGGGATTCTGTGATGGTAATGCCATTGACTGTCAATGAGAATTACTTAGAATCTCTTTTGTTGGGGATGAAACTATCTGGCAGTTGTGTGGTGTAAATATTACTTTTTGCCGATTAGCCCAATCATGAATGTTATCCAGAACTGGTTGCATTTTGAAGGGGACTGTTTCAGTTTCTGAGGAGTCATGAGTCGTGCTGAACATTGTGCAAACATCAGTGAACATCCTCACTTCTGATTTTCTGGTGGAGGGAAGGTCATTGAAGCAACTGAAAAACGTTGGGCCTAGGACTCTACACTGAGTAACTCGTGCAGAAATGTCCTGGAGCTGAGATGATTAGTCTCCAACAACCACCTTCCTATGTGTTAGATATGACTCCAACAGTGGGAAGGTTGCCCCCTGATTCCCATTGACTCCAGTTTTGCTAGGGTTTCTTGATGTGACACTCGGTCAAATTTTGTCTGAGATAACATGGTGTAGAGCTGGATGAACACAGCAGGTCAAGCAGCATCAGAGGAGCAGGAAAGCTGGTGTTTTGGGTCTGGATCCTTCTTCAGAAAAACGTTGCCTAGTTATCAATGGAAGGCCCTCTCATCTCACCTCTTGAGCTTCGCTCTTTGGTTCATATTTAGACCAAGACTGTAATGAACTGCGGAGCTGAGTGGCCCTGGAAGATTCCAAACTAAGAATCAGTGAGCAGCATGTTGTTGAGTAAGTCCCACTTAGTGACAATGCCAATGACAATTTCTATCACTTTGATGATAGAGAGTAGACTGAGGCAGGAGATAAGTCCTGGTTTTTTGTGGATGTAGTTGGCTAATTCTCCACATTTTTAGGTAGATGTCTTTGTTGCAAGTGCACAGAAACAGCTTGGCTAGGCGTGCTTAATTCTGGAGTGCAGACTTTAGTGATATTGTTGAAATGTTGTCACAGCCTATAGCTTTTGTAGTATCTACCAGCTACAGATATTTCTTGACATCACATGGAGTAATTTAAAAGTATTGAAGGCTTGGGACGGGGCTGGTGGGAATGTCAGGAGGAGACTGAGTTGGATCATTCACTCAGCACTTCTGGCTGAAGATGATTGCAAATGCTTCTTTCTGCCTTGTCTGATTTGTTGGCATCCCCCATCATTGAGGGAATGTCAATGAGGAATGAGTCTGGATGGACCACCTGGAATCAATCTAGGCTCCAGATAAAGGCAAACTCAATTCCATTGACACTGCAAATTTCCTCCTTCCAAACACTTGTGAGCCTGTGCCAAAATTGGACAGCTGTCCTATCGATGAGTTGACAGAGACTAACAGAGTCAATTCCGTCAGACATTTCAGAGGACTCCTCCTGCAGCAAGTTGTTTAATTGTCCACTACCATTCATGACTGGATGTGGTAGGACTTCAGAGCTCAGATCTGACTTGTTGATTGTCAAGTCACTTCACCCGGTCTATGGCATGCTGCTGACAGTATTTGACCAGTAAGTGTTGCAGTATTACCTGGCTAATACTTCTCTGTCAGGTATATCTGGTGCTACTCCTGACACGTCCTTCTGCAATCTTTACTGGAATAAAATTAATCCGTCATTGATGACCGTATATCACAGTGCTGCCACCTCTGTCCTGTCAATGAGCAGGAGAGGACATTCTCAGATAGGGTGATGTGATGCCTGGGACAATGTCAATAAAGTTATGGTTCCAGGAGAATGATTATGTCAGCCACGCTTTCAACTAGTCTGGGAACAGCTCTCCCAATTTTGGATCATGTCTCCAGGTGTTTATGAGGAGAACATTGCAGGTGTGACAAGGTTGCGTTTGCCATTGTCATTTCCAGTGGCTAGATTAATGCCAGGCGGTCCATCTAGATTCATTCCTCATTGACTTTTCCGAATCAGTTTGGCTCAACTGAGTGGCTTGATAAGGCCATTTTAGCAAACATTAGTTTGTGGGTCTCAGGTCACTTGTAGGCCAGATCCACAGAGGCAAGTAATGAACCAAATGTGTTTTTACAACAATCATCAATGATTCCAGGGTCACCATTTGGCTAGCATTTTATTCCAGGTTTTTACTGAATTTTAATTTTCTAGTTGCCATGCTGGGATTTAAATCCATGTCCCTAGAACAGTAAATAAAAAATGGAAGAACTGCAGATGCTGTAAATCTGGAACAAAAACAGAAGTTGCTGGAAAAGCTCAGCAGGTCTGGCAGCGCCTGTGAAGAAAAATGAGAGTTAATGTTTTGGGTCTGGTGACCCTTCCATGGAGGAGTTCTGAGTAAGGGTCCCCGGACCCGAAACACTCACTCTACCTTTTCTTCACAGATGCTGACAGACCTGTTGAGGTTTATCAGCATCTTCTGTTTTTGTTCCTAGAACATTAACTTATGTTTTAGGTTACCTAGAACTAGTGACTTCACTACTCTGCTATTGCCTTTTATGTTGTCCAAAAGAATTGATGATAATTTCATGGTCATTATAACAGAGACTAGACTTTATTCTGGATTTGAATTCAAAATCCCACTAGCTGCAACACTGCGACTTGAACCCTGTACTCAATACATTAGCTGGGCTCCTTGGATTACCAGAATACTGACACTACCCTCATATCATCACCTCCCATCTTGAGTTGCAGAACAACATTACAGGAGGTGTGACAGAACTTTATTAAATGTGTGACAAAATTTTGCCTTAAATGTGCTTGACTCTCCACCAATTTATGTAAGTAACATTTCAGCAATACTCCAAGTGGTGTGCTTCATGGAAAAGCACGGTTGTAGTTACAGTTAACTGATTGCTTATATCAATCTCAACTCTTTGTGCATTTACTATTTTCTGCAATCATTACAAAAATTAGAGAAGAATGTAAATTAATAAGAACAAGCACAAAAAAAACTGAATGACTCATTTATTGAGGTCATTTCTTAACCTTTTATCATCAATTGAATCTTTACAATGCAAACATCCCCTTAATTTAAATCCTTTGGCCCCTTTCTATTTCTCATCATTCTGAACATTACCCTTTCCAAGGGGTTAAAAAAAAAGTGGGCAGATTTTCTGCTCCTAGAGGGGGCGAGCATGGAAGGACAGGATGGTGGCAGTCCTAAACCCTGCTGCTTTCCTGCTCCCACAAGAATTAAATTCTGGATGACCTTCTCATCCCATTGCCAACTGAGGCCCTTTAAGTGGTCAATTATCCACTGCTGGGATGAGGCCAGCTGCATGGCAGTCTGTCACAATGCGACTTGCCCAGCTATTCAACCTGTACAGACAACTTGGGGGAGTCCTTCAATCAAAAGCTGTCAATATCTGATCAAGAGATTGGACATAATAACGTGGTTTGTGTTTCTTTGGTATTTTAGTCCATATAAAATATACTACAGACAGTCAGGTTCTTGTTGAGTTAGATATCTTAAACTAATTAATAACACTCACAATTACAACTCTCACAGTCTTACAGACATAATTTGGGTTCTCTACTAACTGATGTGACTGCACATGACACACACATATATAACTGACTGACCACACGGACCCTGTGACAGAAAGACAATGAGGTCAAAGTGAATGGGTATCTTTATTCTGGAGAGTCATGATGTCATATAACTGTCTCAAAGGTACAGGCCTGTCTAATCCAGAAACTACGCAATAGTGAAACATTTAGGACAAGGGACTCACACTGCACTTGCTTCTGAAACCCCTGCACCCCTCTCCCCTTGACCCCCAACCTGACAACACCCCTGAGAACCGAGGACTCTAGGGGCACTCTGCTGGCAGCAGCCATGACCTACTCTGCGACAGTGCTAACCTCCAATTGCCAGCAGCTCTTCCTGCCTTGGGACTTCCATCCCTGGGGTCTTGATTCCAGAGAAAGGTCTGCCATTTTCCTGACCACTGCCTGATTGGCAGTTGGTTGAGTGGTCCTTCCCTCGGAGAGGCAACGGGGTTATCACTGACTCTCCAGCTGGCAGCGAAACCCCAAACACCTCAACAAATGCTGCCCATTATTTCTGAAGGTCTGTGTCTGGAACTGAACCTAACATTCAAAATGAGGTCTGACCAGGGCTGTGCAAAGCTATAACAATAACATCAATCTCTTTGTATTTAGCTCTTTGGAGATAAATGTAAAGTTTCCATGGACCTTTTATTACTTATGTACTTGTTGATGAGTTTTTTTGTAATTTCAGTCCTTGGCCTGCTTCATGCCTTTGTTGGTTTGCAACTCACAATAGTTCACTATTTCAAAACTATTGATGGATTGATTTTTCTCAGAATCAAAGTGGATGGCCTCACACTTGACCACAATCTGCCATAGTTTTACCCACTTGCATAATCTGTCCATTTGCTTTGCAAACTGTTTTTTTTACCACTTCACTGTGCTACCTAACTTTAGAGTTGATGTTAAGTTTAGATATACATCTATTTCTCTATCTGTGTCAGATTTAATTTTCATGAAATTCTAAGTAGCTAGTCCACATTCCTAGGGGACAGAACAAATTCCATCCAGCCAATTGAGTTTATTGACTAGTGATTAACTTGACCTAATCGATTCCATTATCCACACCATAGAAACAAAAAACATAGGAGCAGGAATAGACCATTCAGCCATTGGAGCTTGCTGTGCCATCCAATATGATCATGACTGATCATCCAACTCAGCCCACTGTTCCCTCTTTCTCTCCAGTAAAATATTCCAATTCCACATACCCTCACATTTCCTTAGCACTATCTTATGTGGGACATTATCAGATGCTTTCTGCAAATCCAAATAAATTTCATCCATAGAGACTGCCTTACCTAACATATCTGTTATCTCCTCAAAACAATGTATCGAGACTGATTCAATATGATAACAGTAAGAACATGAGCAGAGTGGGTGGAATAAGCATGCAATCACTCCACTGAAAGTTTTGCCAACACCAATTTGAATGTTTATCTCCTAGCACAGTGAATCAATGTTTTGTGTTGATCGCACTGGCCGTACAATATGAAGTGTTTAAAACTCACACATACAAACACGCTTGTCAATCAATCAATATCCTTGCAAGAGATTAGTTTAATTGTTAGAACCACCACAGCTTAATCACCGAAATTGTTCTACCAGTCTAGTCACGAGTCTTTCAGTTTGCATGTAATCAGTAGATTCCCTTTGAAATTCACATGGGAACAGAACGAGGTCTGTTTTATTTATGCAGACGAATAAAGATGATGTAAAATGCCAACAAGAGAAGTCTGCAGAGGGAGAGATGGCAAACATATGAGTTGACCCCCTATGAAGAGGAAGTGTGTCAAACGTGGGGAAATCTGGCGACAGAAACAGTTGAAGATGGAGAGGTTAGTGACCAGCTGGCATCAACTTTATACACAGTTAGTAATGTTCCGATAACTGAGTTATCATCAGAAAGATTCTACCCCCTGTAATTATTTTCTGGGATGATATTCTTCAGCTCATTCTTGAATGATGACAGATTTGTGGAATCTTCTGGGCCTGCCCAAGCACTTTGAAAAGCCAGAACATAATTTGGCAGAAGATCAAATTCCAGATTCGCAATTGTCAGCTTAAATTGTTCACCCTTTGACTCTTCCTCCTCAGGGGTGGCTCTCAAGGTAATGCTAGAGATGGGCCTGGGGGATTCGGCTGTTTGTTCTCCTGGTTTGGGAGTGGGATCCAAAGGCTGCATAGAAAATCATCAAGATTTGTCAGATTGTGAGCCACCAACCTTACTCAAAATGTTTTCGCAATGTTGCTGCTTCTTGGTAAGAAAAATGTGCGTTGGAGCATTTGAGGAGTTATGGAATGGTGCTTCCATTTTGTCAAAGAGTTCAAGTAGGAGAAAGACAAAAGGGCATTATGCAGTGTGGGGTGTGCCTGGGATACCTCTAAGGGGTTCTGACTGAAGCCACCTTTTGTGGTTATGTCCTTGTCCCATGTGACCTTTAGTGAAAATGTGTAGATGTGTACGTTTTCCCAGTTAGAGGGATGTTCAGTGGTCTGACGATACCTGCACTGCTGAATGTTGAAGATCCTATCAGCTGTGAACCCTGGCAGATGTGTGGAATCAGTAGCACTGTGGGCAAGTACTGCAATGTTAATTGAAACAGATTCTTGGCATGGTAGGTCCGTGGTTAGCAATGCTGCCTGACAATGTCAGGGGCACATATTCAATTCCACTCTCGGGCAACCGTCTGTGTGAAGTTTTCTCCGAGTACTCCAGTTTCCTCCCACAGTCCAAAGGTGTGCAGGTTAAAGTTTTGGCAAAGATCTGTAGGTCGGGTTGCGGACGAGGTTGCTGACTTGCTTGCTGAGCTAACTTGTTTTTGTTCAGATCTTTTGTCACCATGCTGGGTGACATAATCAGTGGACCCTCCGATGAAGTGATGTTATCCTACTCCGCTTGGAATTTATACTGTTTGGTCTGTGATGGTGAGTGCTGTTATTTCCGGTTTTGATCTGTACGGTTTTGTATATGGGGTCCAATTCCATATGTTTGTTGATTGAAGTATGGGTGGAGAATCATGCCTTTAGGAATTCCCGTGTGTGTCTATGTTTGGCTTGGCCTGCTATGGCTACTTTGTCCCAGTTAAATTGATGGCCTTCATTGTCTGAATGTCTCAGAATCTCCTTAATATCTGCACATAGAGGGAAATGGGCATCTCAGAGGTTGGTGTGTATTACTTCCCCCACCAACTCCATTTTGAGTCAGTCCTTTCTTTATTTCCTCCCTTTTTTAATTTGGATTGTGTTATTGCTCTCACTGTAGTAGTCTCTGCTGGTCATTTGAGTAATTGTGTGATCAGGTAACAGCTTGAATTGTGGTTGAGTTTCTAAATTATAAAAAAAGAGCTGAGTTCTGCCACTGACCCGAGTGGCTAATGCTGGTAATTTGGGTTATTGGATGATTAGCTAAATTGGTTGTAGGTTATTAAAATAGAAAACAGATTAGACTTCTTGCAGACTGTGCAAAATTGAGAAATTTTCTCCTGAAAATAAATATTATTGCTCATTTAAATTTTGTTTGTTTTTTTACAGAAAAAAATGCTGAATTGGTCCCCAGCCAATGTTTGGACAAGGGAAGAATCCAGAAAGGGAATATGGAAAATGAAGAGATAGTAGGAACTGCCGATGCTGGATAATCTGAGATAACAACGTGTAGAGCTGGGTGAATGGAAATGAAGGGACGTTTCTTCAGCCAGAGAGTGGTGGGCCTGTGGAATTCATTGCCACGGAGCGCAGTGGAGGCCGGGACGTTGAATGTCTTCAAGGCAGAGATTGATAAATTCTTGATCTCGCAAGGAATCAAGGGCTACGGGGAGAGTGCGGGTAAGTGGAGTTGAAATGCCCATCAGCCATGATTAAATGGCAGAGTGGACTCGATGCGCCGAATGGCCTTACTTCCACTCCTAAGTCTGATGGTCTTATGATCTAACACAGCAGGTCAAGCAGCATCAGAGGACCAGGAAAGCTGGTGTTTCGGATCTTTACAATTGCACCTTTAGAAAGCTCTGAAAGTCTTTTGCTCCTGAATTCAACATATAAATATTGATATTGGTGAGGTGAGAGTGACAGCCCTTGACATCAAAGGCTGCATTCGACTGAGTGTGGCATCAAGGATCCCGACTAAAACTGGAGTCAATGGTTATCAAGGGGCAAACTCTGCTGGTCGGAGTCATACCTGGCAGATAGAAAGATGGTCATGATTATTGGATGCCAATCATCTCAGCTCCAGGACACTCTGCAGGAGTTCCTCAAGGTAATATCCTCAGCCCAACCATCTTCAGCTGCTTCCTCAATGACCTTCCCTCCATCATAAGGTCTGAACTGGGGATGTTTGCCAATGATTGCACAATGTTCAGCACCATTTGTGACTCCTCAGATACTGAAGCAGTCTGTGTTCAAATGCAACAAGATCTGGACAATATCCAGGCTTGGGCTGACAAGTGGCAATTGACATTCGCGCCACACAAATCTCAGATCATCATCAATAAGAGACAATCTAACCACCACCTCTTGACATTCAATGGTGTTACCATCACTGAATCCCCCACTATCATTGACCAGAAACTTAACCGGACTCAACACATAAACACAATGGCTACAAGAACAGATCAGAAGCTAGGAATACTGCAGCAACTAACTCACCTCTTGAATCTTCAAAGCCTGTCTATCACCTACAAGGCACAAGTCAGGAATGTGATTGGAATACTCCCCACTTGCCTGGATGAATGCAGCCCCAACAACACTCAAGAAATGTGACATCATCCAGGGCAAAGCAGCCAGCTTGATTGGCACTACATCCAGAAGCTACATCCACTCCCTCCACCACCGACGCTCAGTAGCAGCAGTGTGTACTACTTACAAGATGCACTGCTGAAATTCACCACTGATCCTCAGACAGCACGTTCCAAACCCACAACCACTTCCATCTAGAAGGACAAGAGCAGCAGATACATGGGAACACCAACCCCTTCAACTTCCCCTCTAAGCAACTTACTATCCTGACTTGGAACTATATCGCTGGTCCTTCGCTGTCGCCGGGTCAAAATCTTGGAACTCCCTCCCTGGCATTGTTGGTCAACGCACAGCAGGTGGACTGCAGTAGTTCAAGAAAGCAGCTCACCACCACCTTCTCAAGGGCAAGTAGGGACAGGAAAGAAATGCTGGCCAGTCAGCGACGCCCACATCCCACAAAATGAACTTTAAAAAATATGAAACATAGAATCCATTGTATTGCAGCCATACCATCATTAACACTTTCATTCATTCTATTACTACAAAGTGCCAGCTCAGAGAAAATCTTAAGATGGGGAGGGCTGACTTGGGGGCATCAGGTTTAAAATAGGGAAGATACTGAATCACAACTTTACATAATGTATAACAGGCAGAAGGAAGATATAACAAGGTGTAGAGCTGGATGAACACAGCAGGCCAAGCAGCATCTGAGGAGCAGGAAAGCTGACATTTCGGGTCGAGATAACAAGGTGCAGAGCTGGATGAACACAGCAGGCCAAGCAGCATCATCGGAGCTGGAAAGCTGACATTTCTGGCCTAGACCCTTCTTCAGAAAATGTCAGAAAATTATCTCAGATTCTCCAGCATTGGCAGTTCCTACTATCTCCAGAAGGAAGAGATGATGCCTGTCTTTGGAAAGTCCAGATCTGCTACATATTGATTAAGGCATTTAGGTGTGCAAAAAAAAAATTAGAAATGAAGAAAACGAATGCAGTGCCCATTTCAGACCTTCTGGCAGTCTCCCAAATGCACAGCATCTGTCCAGTTTATACATGCTGTAGACCTTAGACGATTTCTCTGATTTGCAGCATTCCTTCGAAAGGAGGGCAACTCAAGCTTGCTCTTATAAATGATTTCTCTGAAATGGTATCAGCATCTGAAAAGCAGCTCCCTTGACTGTAAGGAAGGCTTGGCCACGTGCATTGACACGATTATTGATTAGGAGTTCGCCACCACAGACAATTTAGTCCAATAATCTACTCATTTCAGAAACACTAGATATTGTATCCAGCAGCAGCAGCAACATGCCAAATTGAAATTCCTGTTCTCCCTGGCATGAAGGAACAATCTCTTGCTTGTCATGTGGGACTCCCAGATGTTTGAATGGCAGGTTTAGGTAGACCTGATTTGTAAGTGGTGATTTTTCCTGAGTTCTTTAACCTTTTCAACCAAAGGTCTGAAATTTCTTCTTTAATGTGCAATTCCAATAGAACCTTTTTCTTCAACTCTGGTTTTACTTCCAAACTATTAATCTGGAACAGGGTACTTACAGATAAATAACATTGTCCTGGCAGTATTCATACCAATACAGGAGTGGTCATCAGTTTCTGCCTGCAAATGTTCATCTGTATGGGGTGAAGTGGTGTGAAAGACCATCCCTGCAACTGCAAAAGAGGTGGTCAGATATTTAAAGGGAAAAACAATTCCAAAGGTTAGGAAATCGGTGTCTGACAGACCTCAGTGGAGATGTAGATCTGCAAAGGACAGTAAACACAGGTCTGATTAGTGGGCTGGAGAGCCCTCCATTGGGAGGTCACTTTAGGGCCTTCTTGCTGTAGTCCCCATTGGTAATCCTGTGGATAGTGGTACCTTCGGTGTATGTGGTGCGCATGGAAAGGGTGACCAGCTCTGTCCCGGGAAGAGGCAGGAGATATTGGACCAATGAAGAGAGTGTAGGTATGTTGGATGCATTCTGCCACTGCTCAGCCCGTTGCGTGAGAGATCTCAGGTGAATATTGAGCCCAAAGTCTTTTTTTTGACTATTTGATAGTTAGTTATCTCTTTTATATTCTGGTGTCTCACTTCTTTTTCCCTGTGTCCTTTCTTGTTGAGCTTCTAAATGTTTTTGTTAATTTCTCTGATTTACTGAAAATGCTGTTATTATTTCTTTCGTTGTTATCAAAAGCTTCGGTCCACCTGTTAATATTGCTTCCTAGTGGACCAATAAATCTTCAAAAATCCATTCACAATCTCCTGAAAGATTGAAATGCAGGAAATGTAAAATATTCATGTGAATACCACACTCATATTGCAAGGTGTTGAGGGTGCAAGATGCAATGAACTTTCCCAATTACATTTCTGGGCATGTTGGACCCAGCAGTACACAGGCTAGAGTTTTATTTCCTGTACTTGTACCTGTGGAGGCAGGATGGAAAGTCAGCATTTTGTGACTTCAGTGATATTTTAGCTCTGTACAGTGATTGGTGAAAGGGGAAAAAACAGCATAGCAAAGGCACTTGATGAATTAGACAGACTTAATTTTTGACTCCATTCTGATGTTCCCAAGCTGGTCTGGATTCTGATATCTTGCTGCTAAATGATTCCTGCTTTGCTACTTGCGACTGTTTCCTGTACCACCTAATTGTACTCATTCTTCCAATGTCTTCCATCACTATTCACTGGACCTGGCTGATTAGCTCATCAAATTCCTGCTCATGCTGTTCTGTGTTTTGTGCCTCCCTTTAGCTAATCTGGGACCAGCTTTCTTATCTGTATGAACCCTGTGCATGTACTTTTCACCCTTATCTGGCATCTAAAGTTCTTTGTCCTTTTGGTTCATTGCCACTTCTCCTCCTCCCTCCACTGACTTGTTAGCACCTGAAGCAATTCACACCCCTGTGCATCATTGCTGTAACTTCTGTTGGTTCTTGATAATTCAATGCTGTTCTTCAGCGTTCTGAAACATATATTAATTCACTGTCCACAGCTATGTGCAAACTCGACCATTGGTTTCATTCTATAGGAGTCTGAAAGGATGATAAGCATCATTCACTTTGATAACGCCTTATGAACTTGTGGGCATCTGGTCCATCTCAAAATCTCTGAAAGAATGTTGATCATATCATAGAGTCATACAACATGGAAACAGATACTTTGGTCCAACTAGTCCATGCTGACCATATTCCCCAAAACTGAGTAATTATTTGTTGTTAATTAAGTCAAGAAATGAAATAATTGCGCTCAGAATAGAGATGAATGTGTATATTTAATCAAGTAATTGGTAGGAACTTGACAATATTACTTTTTACATGGGCACAGATACTCTGATCAGGGTGAGAAATGTTATTTTCAACTCTGATCGGTTTAGAATTACCCAGTTTAGTTTGAGATGTTTTCTGCACTGGGGATTCCCGGACAGGTATTTCCTGTTATGAACCTGTGCAGGAATCCACGAACCCTACAGTGAAGAAGATTTTGTAGAAGCAGCTATTGGTGTGCCTTGTTGTGTGTTTTAAATGTCCAGCAGCATAGCCAGCTGCTTTGATAGCTCCTGTGAAAGAAGTGTGGGGATAGGGTGGCCATTCATTGAGGAGTTAGGGTGCCAGGTGATTGAGAGATGTAACGTGCTAGATGGGTGGTATGGCAGAGAGGTGAATTGCCAGGTGGGTGCGGTCAGTTGTATACCAGATGGGTGGGGGCTCCAGATAAGTAAGGATTGAGCAGGGTGGGAGGGTGTTTCGTGTCTGACAAATGGAAGGAGGGTCACAAGCAAAAACAGAAGTTGCTGGCAAAATGTAGCAGATCTGGTAGCATCTGTGGAGAGGAATCAGAGCTAATATTTTGGGTCCAATAGCCTTTCTTCAGGACTCAGTTTTGCAAGCAACTTCTATTTTTTTGTTTCTGATGTCCAGCATTCACAGTTCTTTTGGTTAGATGTTAGGAAGGTGTCAGCTTGGATCAGTCTGGAGACTGGGGAAGGGTGAGCTGTTTGATTGAGTGCAGATTCTAGTCGGGTGATTGTTGGGTCTGGTAGATGGTGAGGATAATGTTGGAGTCTGGTTGGAGTTGAGGAGTGTGGAGGTGTTTGATGTGACATGAGAAAAGGTTTTTGGCAGGTCTGGAAGAATTGTTAGGCTAGGATGGGATAAGACCAGCTCAGTGGAGGGATGGCAGATGGGAGATATCAGATCTGGGGGTTTGGTCAGGTTGGGGCTGATTATGTTCATGGGGTTCAGACCAGTGGGAGTGAGGCAATTTCTGGTTGAGGATAGGTGTTGAATCCAGTCAGTTTGGAGGCGCGAAACCTATTTAGGTCAGAGGTGAGATAACAAGCATGGGGCTGGATGAACACAGCAGGTCAAGCAGCATCATAGGAGCAGGAAAACTTGACGTTTCGGGCCGAAACGTCAAGTTTTCC
>JAHRHZ010000023.1:35975380-36049240 GCA_024137785.1 Ginglymostoma cirratum | reverse complement strand
CAGCAGGTCAAGCAGCATCATAGGAGCAGGAAAACTTGACGTTTCGGCCCGAAACGTCAAGTTTTCCTGCTCCTATGATGCTGCTTGACCTGCTGTGTTCATCCAGCCCCATGCTTGTTATCTCGGATTCTCCAGCATCTGCAGTACCTTTTATCTCTAGGTCAGAGGTGAGATGGTCTGGTCAGGGATTGGTTATCAGGGACCTGGTAGGTGTAAGGCATCAGAGGAGGTATAGTTAGGGTGTTAGTTTAATAGTTCCCCAGGACCTAAAGTAGCTTCGTAATCATCTAACATTTCCTGGTATTAAGCTTGACTGAGTGGGTGGCTTCCAAATGCTAATGTAACATTAGCGGGTTCCAGACAAACAGGGAATTGCTCTTCGGAAAATTCAATTTCCCCGGCAAATCTTACGGAATCTGTTGCATCTGGGATTCTGCATGGACCTGATTTGCAACTCCACTCTGGCCATGGGAATGGCTGTGCCAATAATTTTAAGTTTACGAAGAACGTGTTATCTGGCAAAGGAGAGGTTAGGTATAGATGATTGAGCAGAGGCCCTGTTGAAATTAGGAATGGTTACAAAGTTTAAAATTCTTAAATTGGGTTAGTAATAGTTACAATGGAGGTAAACAGAATTGCTGATGAGGCAGGTTCTGCGATTTATCAGAAAGGAGAAGCCATTTGCGCTTTACTGGCACAAATGGGAAGTGGGAATTTGTTTTCTAACTGGACTGATATGTATAATTTAATTCAACTCCCACACCATGAAAGCAAATCAGCAGCAGTGAAAACAGCTTGATTGCTGACAGTCCGAAACATTTCTGCTCTGCACTGTATCCATTGTGCGATGCATTTCTGCTCGTTATCATAGGTGCGGAGCTTTTTGTGTGACTGTGAAAAGATTTTCAGAGATTTTACTGTTTAAATTATGTATCAATCGACATGCGATCCACAGTAACTTGCACAACATCAAGTTGAAATAACGTACAATCTGCCCTCCCCAAATTCCTAAGACACTCTGGAGGCAAATGCGAAACCATCACTTCACAGCCAGTGCATGGAGGAACATGAGGGCTTTAGCCTGTCAGATAGACTCGGTGTTTGTCTGCTGGTTTCACCGTCTGCTGGTCAAACTATCTTACATTATCAATAAGGTGGTTCACCTGGCAGGCTGTTAGAAATCATGAAAGTACAAAGCACTTTGGGAAACCAACTCAAAGCTGAATTGCACTCTAAGTGGCTAATCATTGATACGTAACACGCTGAGATCTTAGTTTTGCTCCTGCTCCATTCACCTTGTGAGAAAAGGGCAGTAGGGATATCACATTTGGAGTCTGGATTCTGTTGATCAGTTTTTTTTAAAATACTCTGATGATTTCTCTGCAGTTGGGAAGTCGTACATGAGATCTTGTGCTCTTTTGAATTAGAATAAATGCAGCTGTTAAGGAGCAGAAGCAGCTTTTCCTTGTTGATAATATGACTGGAACAGTTCGGTGAGAACAGCAAGTTGCTGTTAGGACAGAACATTTTATGTGTTCCTCTTTGAGAACATTTATGTTTCTGTTATGGTAGAGGACGTCCTGCAGCATTTCTCCAGGGTTACCTGGGATCTGGAGCAGAATAATGATGTTTAGCTGCTGAACTGACCTTCTCTTTTAAGCCTCATCTCAAGCATTTTATACACGGCAGTTGACTAATTAAACAAATCCATGTTAATGCACTGCTTGTAAAATATTAATGTCAGTCAGATGTAATTGTTAATTTCTACCTCTATATAAAATGAGCTCTTTATGCAATTACTAATGCAATTTTCTTTTTTAAATTGTTTTCCTTTTATAAACAGCTGTGAGATTTTGAGGTTTGTTATATGGAATGTGACAGAAGTGCACTCTGTGCAGGACATAAGAACAGTTTAATGGAGAGAAAATTAGAGGCCAGGGGTCTGTAATTGCGCAAACAACAAATGTGAAATTATCTCCAACAAGAGTGTTTTACCTGATAAAGCAATGCTTATGTTATCTCCCATAACATGAGAAACTGGACATGGATACTGGTATTGAAAGTTCCAACAGAACTTTCTTACAGCTAACTATTACGCACCTATATTGCATTCTCTGGGAAGTGTCTGGGCTAATGTTAAGCTATTTGCCGACAACAAGGCAGGGGTCTTCCAACAGAGTGCCATGATTCAAGTGATTTGAGGTAATATGGACTACAAGACATTGATACCTTTAGGTCACATGCTGTGATACAGTGACGATGTCATGAACATGTCTCTTAAAAGTGTCTGAACACAGTAATTGTGAGACACATCATCATCCTGTGTAAATGTTGCTATTTTTAGCCAGGAGCATCTGAACAATAAAACAGCCCCATCTATCTGCTTTATGAATGGGTTTCCCTCTGTAATTGCTCATGGTACATCTGGAGTATAGATCTGATATTTAGACTAGTCTCATCCTGAACAGATATACGGTGAGAGTCTGGGAAGCACACCAGAAGTTGAAAGGTATTGGAACAGATTAGAACAGAGGAAGCTGTGCAATAGGATCTTTGTATGGTAGTCCGATCTTTATTGACTAGTATGGACACAATGGGTTGAATGGCATCCTTCTGTGCTGTAAGCATCTATGAGGATGGGAGATGATATTGGCTGACACATTCTTCTTAGTTGTAAGAACATAAGAAATCTGGGAATTCCCTCCCTGATGGCATTCTGGGCTCAAGAAAGCAGCTCACCACCACTTTTTCAAGGGCAGCTAGGGACAGGCAATAGATGCTGGCTACCAAGCGATACCTACATCCCACAAATGAATGAAAAACAAAAGGGGAGCAGCAATAGATCATGGTTACTTGAGCCTGCTCTGCTTTTCAATATGATCATAACTGATCTTCTGCCTCAACTCTGCATTCTCAACTTCTCCCCATTATCCCTTGGCTGCACAAGAGACCAAATATTTTTCAATAAAGTCATCAATGGAGCATCTACATCTCTGAGGAGTGGGTATTTAAGAATTTGGGTGGTGCCTTTCCTTAAACAAAAAAAAAGCCAATTCAAGCCAATTCACCAGCACAATGCATTAATTCCTTCGAGCCCAACCAAGACTTAATTCATTAGGTAGGACAAGACTCTCAGATGACAAATTCAAAACAAGTTTATTCAGAAGAGAATTGCATTGATACAGAGTGAAAATAGAGTGTTATTTAATCTGAGCACATTCAGGGGTTTGTACAGTAAGCCATCTTACGCGAATACACAGAATTCATGTCAGAAAACGATCAATTCACCACTACATTTCTGAAGCAGACACAATGTTGGCTGTAGGTAACTCGAACAATGGAAAAATAAAAGGGTATACTTAGCAAATTTAGGACCGGGCTATCTACTCGCAATGGGTGGTTATGCCACAGTGGTGTAAGCCTCTTGTTATATCTTTATTGATATGTTTTCTTAATCAGAATATAATGACAAACTCTGCTTTCCTAAGACCTTGTCTTTATCCTTTTAGTGCTTGTTATATCATGTGCAACTGTGAATTTTAGGTCATTGTTCAGTTCTGGAAACTGTTCATTCAATTGGTCTTCAGTTATATTTTCCATGATATCACTTTGACTAATTTGAGAATTATGGGCCTTACCTTTGGGCCAAAATTTTCACAAACTATTATGTTCTGTTATTTATCAAAAGAACTGAAAGCATTTTACTGAAACTGTTCTTGCTGACATCATATCTTTTTAAAAACACCTTTGTTTCTATTAAAGTAACAATTTTAGTATTTCATGTAAATTCTATTAATTACATCAATACATGTTATTACTCTGTGGAGGTGATGGCCTAGTAGTGGACTATTGCTGGACTGTCAATCCAGACACCCAGGTAGTGTTCTTGGGACCCGGGTTCGAATCCCACCACAGCAGATGATGAAATTTGAATTCAATAAATATCTGGAATTACACTGATGATGACTGTGAATCCATTGTTAATTGTTGGGGAAAACCCCATCTGGTTCACTCAAGTCCTTTAGGGAAAGAAACTGCAATCCTTACCTGACATGTGACTCCAAACCCACAGCAATGTGAGTGATTCTTAACTGTCCTGTGGGTAATTAGGGAAATGCTGCCTAGCCAGTGACACCCTCATCCCATGAATGAATTTTAAAAAACTCAATCAAGATACATTAATTTCTCAATTGGCTCCATAATTGTTATAGTGAGCAAAGAGACACAAGAGTGTGAAATGGCTTGCTGGAAGCCTACTTATGTATGTAAAATGGCTCCTCTTGACCTTGATAGTGTATTACAGTAAATATGAAATTAAAAATGGTCCATTTCTGATGAAGGGTCTAGGCCCGAAACGTCAAGTTTTCCTGCTCCTATGATGCTGCTTGACCTGCTGTGTTCATCCAGCCCCACGCTTGTTATCTCGGATTCCCCAGCGTCTGCAGTACCTTTTATCTCTTAAAAATGGTCAAGTTTGTTTAAAAACCACTATCCAATCCCTTTTGCAGAGGGAGAGAATTCCAAAAGTCCACAACCATTTTGAACAAATAACTTTCTCCTCATTGAGCTCGTAACAATTCAACCCTTTATTCTGAGACTTTGTTTTGCATTTTGGATCACCCAACAATTAAAAGGAAGCAACCGCTCGGTGTCTACCTGGAATCTGTCATTCATGTCTATTTATTTACTTTCAGCTTATGTTATTAATATTTATATTTGTTTTTGTAGTTTGCAGATTTCTGATTGATTTAATTATATGTTTGCAGCTGTAGCAATTAATACTAATTTATTCAATAGCTGATAGCGTTCTATGTTATATTCATACACTGATTTGTTATTTCGCAGATGGAGTTTGGAAACTGAGTTTTTAAGATGTTTTTAATTATGAGCCAGTGCCCCAGCGTTACGCTAGGAATTTGCTGTCCCAAGATTGCTGTATTTAATAGGTAACTGTTTTGGATTTTGCAAAGTTAGCAGCTGGGATTGTTGGTAAAATAAAATTGTCTAAAGTATGTTTTCAAGATTTATGTAGGGAATGCCTTGCAAGACAAAAGCAAAATTTTCTGGGTGCTGGAGATCTGAAATAAAAAGAAATTGCTGTAGAAATTCAGCAGGCCTGGCAGCATCTGTGGAAAGAGAACCAGTTACATTTTGAGACCAGTAGGACTCGGATTCAGGGATGGCAAAATGTCAGAAATATGTTGCAAATTGAGATCTTAGCTTGAATGTTCCTCACACAAAACGGACCACAGCAATTGGCTGAACACTGGGAAAACGTTCAGCGATTAGAAGCTCTCAGCTGTTTGCATAATAGAAAAGCAATTAGCTAATTTAAAACATTTTAGTAAACCAGTAAAGTTACCTATGTTCCTTAATAGGATGTAAAACCACTGGGCTGAATCTTAAGATATTTTGACGAAGTGTCATTTTAATTTCTTTGCACTTAATGTGAACAATGACACGAGACATAATGAGCAGAAAATGTGCTTGGGTCTTCCTTGTACACATTGATTTCCCCCTTCCACTGACTTTGTGAGTGAGTGTCTTTGTGAATGCAAGGAAGGAATCTGATTGGTAAGTGGGATTGGTGAGTATTTCTACTTGTTAACGTAAAAGCCAGCTCTTCAATTTGTTAAAGCCTCCCAGTGTTTTCTTCCTTTGTTTCTTAAACTGCTTGAGTATTAGATTGATAATGGCAATTTTCCCTCTTTTTACTTCATAAAAACAATATAGCAATGCAGCAAAGTGTAAAGGCCAAGGATGCTCAAGTAATTAATTTAACTTTAAGCCAAATACAGCAGTGATGGCAGGACAAGTTATGCATTGCTGCTGCAAAATGTAGAAGCTGCTGGTCACCAATGTGATCCAGACCAAATACATTTGGATTGGTGATTGTGGCTAGAGAAACTTTGGAACTGAGTTAAGTAGCTGGAAGCTGAAGCTGCAGATATTACGCCAAACTAGGTAAAGGGAACATTACCTGGACACTTTGCTCCTGAGGCTGATCACACCATTTAGGTCAGGAAATTCAAAACTGATCTGTAATCAGGGAGAGGAGGGTGTGACTACTCTGAGAGACCAATATTAGGTCCAAGGGAGTTCAAGATGTGGGGCCTTGACCCCAGTAAGGGTCCAGCAGTTATGAGGTTTTTGCAAGCTGTATGGATGGGAGTGGGGACTGCAGAGAGAATGAACAAGCCAACCATGCCGCCTTGGTACAGACTGCCATTCAAGTGGGAGAAGGAATGTGGTTGTGGTAGGGGACAGTTTAGTTAGAGGGAGAGTTACTGCTCTCTGTAGACACTGATGGGAGTCCTGAAGGCTGTGTTGCCTTCCCAGTGCCAATGTGAAGGACAGCTCTTTGGAGCTGAAGAAGAACTTGGAGAGCATCCAGTAGTTGCGGTCCATCAGTCACATTGGTAGGATGAGAAAAGAGGTTTTACAAAAGACTTTGAACAGTTGGGAGCTAAATTAAAATCCAGAACCTCCAAGGTAATAATACCTGGATTCCTACCTGAGCCACGGGCAAACTGGCACAGTGTAAATAAAGTCAAGGGGTTAAATGCATGGCTCAAAGATTGTCGCGGGTGGAATGACATTCAGGTCATGGCACACTGGCATCAGTACTAGAGGAGAAATGGGCTGCTCTGGTGGAATAGGGTTAACATGAACAATGCTGCGCCCAGTGTCCTGACAAATTGAACAACCAGGCCTGTAGAAAGGGTTTTAAACTAATAAAGGGGGAAGGGTTTGCAAGAGAGGAAATATAGGATTACAAATCAAGTGGATACAGTGGAATTATAAGACAACAATTTGAATAATGATAACCAGAGTGGAACAGAAGACCAGAGTATACAGACATTAAAAAAAAGCAGCAAATAGAGTCAAAGGAGGAAATAAGAGTAAAAAGGCAAAATTAATGACTTTTTACTTGAAAGTGCAAAGTATTCAGAACAAAATAAATTAATTAACTGCACACATACAGATTTATGGGTATGATCACATAGCTAAAATGTGACAGATGGGAACTAAATATTCAGGGGTATGTGACTTTTTGAAAGGATTGACAGGAAGGAAAGGAAAGGGTGGTGGGGTAGCATTATTGATAAGTGACGAAACAAGTACGATGGCAAGAAATAATCTCGAATCAGAAAACATAGAATCCATATGGATAGTGGTAGGAAATAAAAATGGCAAGAAGGCACAGGTAGGAATAGCCTATAGGCACTTAACAGCAGCTATGCAGTGGAACAGAGAACGATTCTGGAGATAATGGGCACATATAACAAAGGCAGTACATTAAATCATGGCGACTTTAAGTTTCCTATAAATTGAGATAGTCAGATTGACAGAGGAAGCCATGAGGAAGAATTCATAGAGTGTATTTGGGACAGTTTTCTAGAACAATATGTTGCAGATCCAACCAGAGATCAAGCTATTTTCAAATGAGTATGTAATAGGCCATGCTTAATAAATGATGTCAGAGTAAAAGATAGAAACAGTGACTATAACATGGCAAGGTCTAACAGTTGGGAGATTTACAATGCGCAGTTCACGTGTCCAGTCTCCCCGACACCACAGCTATCTGCTGAGAACATCATCCCCATGATGCTGCCTCTCGCAGTTCAAAGCTGTCCTACATGGTGTTCCAACATTTCAGATTGAAGGGTTATTGGTGAGGAAGGAGTCAAAAGTAGACTGCTCAGGATTCCTGTCACTCTGCTGCCTATTATGAGAAACTTCACAACGTAACACTCAAACATAATATGCTGATGGATGCCTTAAGAGCTGCCTCACCTCTTGCCAGATTACCACTGAAGTGCAAATTGAAGTCAGATGGGTAGAATGTCTGAGTCAGTGAAGACATACTTATTGTAACAGACCTTTGCAGGGTCTCAAATTCCAAAAGTTTTATTCTGTCCCCAAACAAAAAAAAATAGCAATTTTCTTCACCTACTTTGCGCACAGAGTCAGACATCTAGTGCAGTTATTACACGGTTAACTTTCAATCTAAGATTGTAAGGTTCCAACTTCATTTCAGTATGAATAACTAGCCATCTCTGCTTGCGACGCACAGATATCCCTCCCCATCCTTTTGTTGCCTTTTGTTCTCCTTGTCACCCCAATGACCTTTTAGCCTCCCCCTGTTTCTTGTGAGCCACTTTACTGAATGATTAATGTTCCCACTATACAGTCCTGATATCCTCAGTCAATTCAACAGGAGCTAGTAGGGAGAAAGATGCAGCCATTTTCTCTTAAGCGGAGTTTTCACTATGATCATCATTTTCTTTTTCTTTTTGGTGACAGCTCACAGCTTTGTGACTGCACATTTTATTTCAGCTCTAGGCACTCACAACATCTGACCATTTCAAGCGTACAACACAGCAGTGTGTTCCACACAAGGACTTCTTTGAAGGCAGGCTTAAGATGGCTGCCTTCAGATGTATGTCTCATGGTAGTGGTCACATGGCTAAGCAAATTAGGACAGAAAATAGTATGTAATTGACAGAGAGAGGCTGGCAGCTTGTAATAGAGCACTGAAAACAATGTAACTACACAGGCTACCAAATCTCAAGTCAGCGCTGTAGTCAATGTGTGTGAACAAAGAAAACAATGCAAACCATGCAGAGGCTGGCAGTCTCCAAGTAAACGGTAAAGTGAGTCAGTGATAAGAAGATAAGCTGAGAATTGGTGCTTCCTGTCCAGATGCAAGAGAGACACGTGTCTCGAAATGCAATGTGTCTCTGATAGAAATGCGCAGGCCATAGATGTCCCTCTGCTCCATTGTAAAGTGTTGAAGGGCTGAAATGGTGTTCGCGTTAGTCTGAGAGCAGGCACAATGAGCGGTGGTCAGGCTCATGGCTTGCCAATGAAAACTTGCTTGGACAAAGGGTCGAGGAGGAGGGTGGCCGTGGAGGATGCAGGGACAATGTTGTGAGCAGTTGGATCACGGGGACAAGTATTCAGTGAGCTGTGGTCACCAGGAACATGCAATGATTTACACTTTGGGAATTTGTACCATAGAGTCATAGAGCTGTATAGCATGGAAACATACCCTTCTGTTCAACTCGTCCATGCTAACCAGATGTCCTAACTTAATCTAGCCCTATTTGGCAGCATTTGGCCCATATCCCTCTAAACCCTTCCTGTTCATATACCCATCCAGATGCCATTTAAATGTTGTAATTGTACCAGCCTCCACCACTATCTCTGGCAGCTCATTCCATACACGCACGCATGAAAAAGTTGCCCCTTAGGTCCCTTTTAAATCTTTCCCTTCTCACCTTAAACCTATGCCCTTTAGTTTTAGGCTCCCACAACCTGGGGCAAAGACCTTGGCTATTCACCCTATCCATGCCCCTCATGATTTTATGATCTTCTATAAAGTCACCCCTCAGCCTCTGATGCTCCAGGGACAAAAGTCCCAGCTTTTTCAGCTTCTCCCTATAGCTCAAACCTTCCAACCCTGGCAACATCTTTGTAAGTTTTTCTGAGCCCTTTCAAGTTTCACAACATCCTTTCTATAGCAGGGTCACCAGAATAGAATGCAGTATTCCAAAAGTGGCCTTCTTGGTGGAGGAAATGAGATTTGGAAGTAGTATAGAAGTAAGATGAGTTGGGGCTTTAATGAGATGCAATTACGTTGAAATAATGAATTTACCTTTTATAGGGAAATCAAAAACATTTTCTCATTTTATTTCATTCCCACGGTATTTTCTCACAAATGAAAATACAACGATTTTGAAATAAACACACTGAGGCTTGGGTAGTTTGCTGATTTTCTATACATATTTTCGGATTTGACTGATAAACTCTGAAAGGCCTAGTGTGGTAATAAACTTAAGTTAAATTCTAATGAGATAAAAGGTACTGCAGATGCTGGAGAATCCGAGATAACAAGATGTGGGGCTGGATGAACGCAGCAGGCCAAGCAGCGTCATAGGAGCGGGAAAGCTTGACGTTTCGGGCCTAGACCCTTCATCAGAAATGGGGGAGGTGAAGAGGGTTCTGAAATAAATAGGGAGAGAGGGGGAGGCGGATAGAGGATGGATAGAGGAGAGGATAGGTAGAGAGGAGGCAGACAAGTCGAAGAGGCGGGGATGGAGCCAGTAAAGGTGAGTGTAGGTAGGGGGGTAGGGAGGAGATAGGTCAGTCCAGGGAGGACGGACAGGTCAAGGGGGCGGGATGATGTTAGTAGATAGGAGATGGGGGTGGGACTTGAGGTGGGAGGAGGGGATTACATTTTTAGTTATCTTGTCTTAACTCTCCTTTGTATATAAAATATTATCATCCTCTGATAACTCGTTTCAAGGTGATGAGTGGAGACAAATTGGCAAGTGGCTAATGCAATTTTTTTTAGGGATAACTATGAGGTATTACCTTTAGGGACGCTACAACTCATTGGGCTGGCATGCTGGAAATTAAACCCCATTATTCCCAGAGTCAACACAAAAGTTAAAGATTTTATAAAGTTGCAAAGTTCCCCAATTTGCATGACTTTCAGACACTGATTGATAGAAAGCATGGGCCAGATCTCTGCACTGAAAAAGAATGACTATTTATTGGAATTAACAAGACTCTAGCTGCAGGCAAATAGTTATAAACTGTTCAGCATACAATACTACAAATTAAAACTCTAATCATCTTGTAACATCTCCCTTGCACACACACAGACAAATAAACAAGATAATATAAGTTATGGGCAGACAAGTGTACAGGAAAGACTGTTCAGTAGTCTTACTTTCAAGGTTCAGTTGTTGAGATAAAATACAGAAATTACTGGAGAAACTCAGCAGGTCTGTCAGGATCTATGAAGAGAAAGCAGAGTTAACATCTTGAGTCAACCGAGTGAAGCACAATAGGAAAATCTTGCAAGGAGTTCCACAAGTAAAGATAGAACCTCTGGGTTTTCTGAGTTTCAATTTCTATGGAAGGAATATCTGGAAGGTTCCATTACTTCTGTTTGATCTATTCCACCAGATTTCTCCAGGCAATCTTAATGTCTAGACTATAGGGATCAGAATCTAGACCATTAAAGCTATAGACCGTGTTGGAGATAGCTAGCTTGACAGGGTTAAATAGCTATTTTTTACGGTTAGTGAAGTGAGCAAACTCACAAACAGACTTTATCGAATACCTTAAAGGCCAGTATCAGCAAGAATCGGTAGATGAACCTTTTATAAACAAAGATAATACTTACAAAACAACACCAGAGAGGCCTTGGAGTCAGGATTTAGAGATATGGGGCAAAAGTACCAGGCTAGGATAAGATTAGTTGATTCTTGGCTGGGTGAGGGAGACATTAATGGTATTAACCTATGACTTAGAGTGAGCATCTGTTTCTTAACTTTGTATGAGATGGGGTTGGAATTTGGATACTGAGATGCATGTTTGACTCAAAATGTGGTAAGTTTTCTGTATTCCTCAGAGCCTTCATTCTGGCTAGTCTAGAGTATACTCTCTCCCTGTGTATGCTAGAACGAATGAACAAAAATCTGTACCTAAGACTTGCGTGGTTGATTATTAGAAGTTAAGACAACAAAATCTTTTATGGATTCACTGGGAAGATGTTAGAGTTGGCAACTCTCCTCATGAATAATATATTGAATTGAATTGAATTCACTAATTCACATCAGCTTGGTTTTCTGTTGCTGAACCAAATTAGTTTTCATTCTGCCCCGGGCACCATCTGAATAATTTGACAATCCGCAAATTTCTTCATCACAGGAAAGGAATTGTGATCAGTCAGATCTGTATTTTTAAAATGTGATGATTGTTGAAGTATGAGAAAGTGAGCCATAATATGTGCCTGAATATCTAGGTACTTACAAATTCCATCTGGGGCAATGTCATCAATTCAGATCCCTTGGTAATGCATGGTTAAATGAGTATTGAAGCACTTCTATATTGAGTCTAAGGTGGTTCAGGTTACTCGGCAACAGATTGTATTCCAATATTATCAGATGCATAAAGCCAAAAACACTACATCAACCGTGTAATACTGACCGTGAAACATTAACTACCAATGCTCATAATTTTTGCATACTACAATATTAATCAGTAGAGCAGACTTTGATGGATTGTTGGCTACATTCCATGTTACATCGAATAATGGTTACTTTTTAATTACCTTGAAACGTTTGAAATAAAAGTACATGCACAACAGCTGTTGGCTGTCCAAGGGAATTTTTGTTGGCTACTGACATCTGATCTTGCATGATGTCAACTTGCATAAACACGGCAGCCTCCATGTTGTAGTACAACACTGTTGGACATTAAAAGAACACTTTACATTTCTCTTTAATGATGTGGTTAAAACTTTTTGCTGATTGTTTGTTCAAATTTTTAAGCAACATAGCATATTGATACACCCAATGGATAATTTTGTTTAATATGCATACCACAGCACTACATATCTTTGCTTATTTCATCCAAATTAAGAAATTCAAGATTTCCTTAAATATACATAGTGTGATCCTGAGGTGTATTGCAATATTTTCGAGAGTTGAATTAACGTACGGGTTAGTAATGCACTAATAAATGGATCTAGATCGTAGGTACCACATTAGTTGATTTAACAAAAAATATATTCTGTTAGCTCAGTCAAAGTTAATCATGACTGTTGATTTTGTATCAAATACTTAGCTTAATGGTAATACAAGAACACCCCAATGCCCAATACTAATCAGCTGCTGGTTCATTTTACAATATTTTGTCAACACAGTTTATACTTACATCACTTTTTTGGATCTATTAAAATTGAAATTACTCAATTTCTCTAACAAAGTAAATGGTCTGGATGTGTGTCATACACTAAATAATATGGGAGAAGGAAAATTAATTAAATATTAATATAATTTTCTAAACAATACTGAAATGTTAAGTATTTCCTTTGTAAAAATATTTTCACGTGCATACAGTTTTATTCACTGCATATTAAGTAAAATATATTAATTTTTTTTCAAAACTGAGATTTATTTTGCTAACGAACTTTGAAGAAAATGAAATGTAAATGCAATTATGTGAAATGCTGAATATTCATAAACTTTAGTATGAAACTACATATTTAAAAATTAAAGACATTGGTAGAGTTAACCTTAAACAACCTACCTATTCATAACAAAACACATTAATTGATCCCACTTCAAATAGGCAGCTATTGTTGATAGTTTTACAGACTAATTTTAGAATGCTGTCTCAGGAATATAATCACCCTATTGATGCTTTAAACATTCAAATACAATCTGTATCCCATTCACAACCAGGCACGCAAGCATCTAAAATAGAAAATTTGGCAGATGTTGTACTCAGGCTGTCTTCTTACACTTTAAGGCTTTTTCCTGTCTAATTATCTGTAGCAAAGTGTGTTGACAAATTGGAGAAAGAATCAAATAGAAAATGGATAACCCTGAAATGATAAGTTAATCCTCTGAGGAGTTACACGGCTGCTGTTGTTAAAGAAACTCTTGCATTGTCAATTTTGTGTCCACTCTGCCATAGCTTTCAGAAATAGCAGGGTGGGGACTGATTATCAGAAATTGCACTAATGTCTCAGATGTCAGCATCTGATTCTCCTGCAGAACACGACTACGTCAACTTTTGATGCAGGGGAAGGTTGATCTTAACAAATGGACAAAAATACAAAATCCACTGATGCCTGCTTGTTTTGCTCAACAATTGATGCATGTCCCCTTCCACGAATTAAAGATGTTCAGCTCTTTACAGACAATGAATGAAAAAAAGTTATCTCTTGTGTATGGATGAGAAATATTTTTATGTCTGAAATGCACAGTACAATGATTCTACATCAAGCTTGTCTTCATGTCCATTCGTGCAGAAATTTGTTCAAGAATATGTTGGATCAGAAAATATAAATGATCTTACAAGTAAGTCATGAATGCTTTTAGGGCAGAATTGTATAATGAATCCTTCAAACCGCACAACTGATGTTAGTTTTTTCTGCTTGTGATTCAAATGATTTTAAATAATTTAGGCATTCATCGTGGTTCACAAATGACCAAACTAAATGCTTAACTTTGGTTGATGCTGCTATTTGCAATAGCTACTAACAGTCACCTTGGAACTGGTACATTATAGTAGAACATGGTTTGTTAATCCCTGGAACTTCAGTTTGAATCCTGTCCAGATCAATACCCGCTGAAGGTCTCCAGACAGCTGTTAAGGGACTTAAATGGAATGAGCTTGAACAGTCTCAAATCAGTTTTCAGTAACCACAAGCCCAAAGTACTAAACTACTGAGGAATTTGCTACTAATTGGTACAAGGCCTTGGCAATCTTCCCAAGATAAATGACATAGAAAGAGTTTAGGAGATGGAACTGTTGCACCAGTTTAATGAGATTACGGGGTGCTGTGAGAGCATTAGAAACTGGGGAAGGCACACTGTGTGTGTGATTGGCACTTATTTTATGAGTCACTGAGGATCCTATTGCTACGATTGATACCTTTTTTCCTAATCCACAAACTATGAAAATAATAAGGAGTGAAAGGTCACAGCAAGCATAATATCTGCAAATTGTTTTTAAATACAACTGAGAAATATGTTCTTGGTTTGATATAATTCCATACGGTTTTGTTTCACATAGCATTGTGGATGTGCTGCTGGGATGGGAAGTGTTCCGAGTGCATGGAACAAACTCAAGGGACTATTCGATGTTGCCCAGTCAGCTGGTGCTATCCCAAAGAGATGTGAGAACTCCATACATGGCCCTTGTTTTCAGAGCAATGCTTTTCTTCGAATCATTGAATCCCTACAGTGTGGAAGTAGGCCATTCAGCCAGTTGAGTCCACACCAACCTTCGAAGAGCATCCCACCCAGACCCCCATCCTAGCCCTATAAACCTGCATATTTTGTGGCTAATCCACCGAGTCTGCACATCTTTGGACTGTGGGAGAAAACTAGAACACCCAGAGGAAAACCCCACACAGACACGAGGAGAATGTGCAAACTCCACACAGACAGATGTCTGAGGATGAAATTGAACTTGGGTCCATGGCACTGTGAGGTAGCAGTGCTAACCACTGAGCCACCATGCCCCCCCCATAATTTGTCATTGTAGGGAGAAGTGTGTGCTGCCATTACCTGCAGAATGTGCCAACACTGATGCTTCTCCATGTTGTTTTGCTCCTTATGTCCCCAGCAGAGGCCACAGTTATGCCTGACCCTTCATGGGGTACGTGGAATATTCTTAGTTCCAGTCCGGTTCCAGCCCCCACCTATGGCTGTTTCTCCGATATTTCAATGATATCATTGGTGCTGCTTCCCTCTCTCATCTGGAATTGGACAAATTCATCGATTTTGCCTCCAATTTCAACCCTGGCCTTACTTTCACCCGTCTATGTCTGACTCCTCCCTCCCCTTCCTCGACATCTCTGCTTCCATTTCTGGGAATAGACCGGCCACTAATATCCACTATAAACCCACTGACTCCCACAGCTACCTGAACACCCTCACACCCTGCTTCTTGCAAAGATTCCATTCCATTCTCCCAGTTCCTCTGGCTCCGCCGCATATATTCCGATGAGGCCAACTTCAACAAGGGAGCCTCCGAAATGTCCACCTTCTTCCTCAACTGAGGATTCCCCCGCACCCATTGTCGACAAGGCCCTTAACTGGGTCTAACCCATCTCCCGCGTTTCCGTCCTCACCCTTCTCTTCTGTCCCGCAACAGCAATGGTGTTCCCTTTGTCATTACCTACCATCCCACCAGCATCCACATCCAGAAGATCATCAGCCACCTCCAGCAAGATACTACCACCAGACACATAATCCCTCCCCTCACTTGTCTGCCTTCTGCAAGGACTGTTCCCCTCAGAAAACTCTGGTCCACTCTTCCTTCACTCCCAACACCCCCAACAGCCCCGAGCACCTTCGCCTGCAACTGCCAAAGGTGTAACACCTGTCCATTTACCTCCTCCCTCCTCAGTACTCAAGGGCCCAAATATACCTTCCAGGTGAAGCAGCATTTTGCCTGCACTTCCCAGAATCTAGTCCACTGCATTCGCTGCTCACTATGTGGTCTCCTCTACATTGGGGAAACGAAGCGTAGAGTGGGTGACAGCTTCACCGAATACCTACGTTCTGCTTGCAAAAAAGGCCCTGAACTTCCAGTTGCCTGCCACTTTAACACATCTCCCTGTTTCTTGGCCGATAGCTCTGTCTCTGGCTTGCTGCAGTGTTCCAGCGAAGCTCAGCTGCTTCAGGCACTACAAGCCAGACAGGACCTGATTGACACCTAGTTCCAATAGATGAGAGCTGTTGTCATCAGGTCAGCTTTGTATTAGCATCATAGAATCCCTACAGTGTGGAAACAGGCCATTCAGCCCATCAAGTCCACAGCAATCCTGCCCTATCCCTGTAACCCTGCATTTCCCATGGTTAACCCACCTAGCCTGCGCATCCCCAAACTCTACGGGCAATTTAGCATAGCCAATCCACCTAACCTGCACATCTTTGGACAGTGGAAGGAAACCAGAGCACCCAGAGGAAATCCACGCAGACACAGGGAGAATGTGCGCATTCCACACAGACAGTCACCCAAGGGTAGAATGGAACCTTAACACTGTGAGGCAGCAGTGCTAACCACTGAGCCACCGTTCTGCCCCGAGTAAAGTAAGGACAAGGTGCTGCTGGGTGTTTGCATGGTGCTGGCAAACTTGAGTCTCAATTGATTCTGTTTGTGCTTGCTTTTGATGACTGTAGTAAAGGGCTTTTCTTGGAAATGTCCAAATGCTTGCCTGTCTGTGACAGACCCCACTAGACGAAGAATAGATGCTGGCCTGCAATGTGCAGTGCGGAGAGAGTCACGTTAGCTTAGCCAAGGTGGCAGTGTGGGCTGAGAATAAGGTCAGAAAGTGGAGCTCTGTATGTCAGGAAGTGTCTGTAATGCCAGCTACATGCTGCAAGCAGCCTGTGTTTGAAGTTAGTGTATCATTTCAGTGCTGGGGAAGGGAACTCTGCAAAATCAATGCTTGGTCAGGTGTGTGGCTGGGGTTTAAAGAGGACATTGGTGCCAGCATTGTTGGTTTATTCTGGGATATGCAGTGGTGCCGTTCTGTGGCAAGTGGCAGAATTGGGCTAGCATCAGATGAGAGGAGCACCATTCATGCAGAGAATGTAGTTGGTGAAGTGGGTTTGGAGTGATAAGGTAAGAAATTTCAAGAGGTCATCGAGAGAGAAATTCACCTTGAAACTCGATGAAATTGACACAGCCGGAATATACTGAGACTCAGCCCTCGATGGTTAAAAAGGCATCAGAACTCTGACTCAGGAACTCTGACTCAGGAAAACTCCGTGGAGATAAATCGAGGGCTGGATATGAATAAAGAACCAACACAATCAAACTGTTAAAATCTCATATGTTAGAAATGCACTTAAAAAATTCAAGCAATGACTGCAAAGAGGTCCTCAGCAAGAAGCGTTTGGGATACTTTTACCACCTTCTGTAAAATATCTGTTGTCTTGACACTTATAAGACCTCTAAGCATTTTGTTTAAACATAACTTTTGAGGATTACTAGTACCCCTGAGCAGAACATCATTCTGTCATAAAGGAAGTCTGAAAGTCTGGAGAGGGCACTTTTGTCCCACAGTGAATGAATTGAAGAAACATTGCTGGAAAAGTATTCATAATACATTGTATTAATAGTAAAGCTAAGAACAACATGCCAGTGTAGCCACTTAAATTCTTAGATCTAACTTGGCAAGTTAGGACAAGATGCACAGAGTCTGGTGAAAGTGTCAAATCCAACTACAAGTGGAATGATATCAGTCATTACTAACGGAAGAATGGGAAGATTACGGGGTGGGAAATGTAGGGTTAAAAATGAATCACACACCAAGTAAGGGCACAGTTGAATATACAGTACGATGAATTGCTCGTCGATACATTTAAGTGAGTGCCGGAGAGTTGCCAGTTGAATAACATAACAATGTAAATTTCTGAGAAAATGCTTGCAATATTTGTGAGTAACCATGATTGTCTAGTGAAGTTGCAAAACAAATAACACAGTGAAATTTTTTTAAATTGGCCACAGATTGTGTCAGTTCTGATTTGTTGTGGCAACAGGACATTCTGTGGAATATTAGTACCAGTGGGAAAATTGGGAAAAACAGCAAAACCTACAATACAGCCGGCCAATTGTCCTGATGGAAAACTTTCTGGGCCAATGATTTTTCAGGCAGATTGTTAATCAAAAACAAACCAAATATTATGTATAGAATTAAAGTTTTTGTTTTGAACCAACAAAAATGTTTTTAAAATGACAGTTGAAAGAAGTTACAGAGTTCCTCCCCATTGAGTTAATGTCTATTTTACTTTGTGATTGTTTTAATTCACTGCTCATCTTCATATCTCTGTCATTGCGTGTTTTTTATTTCGTATGTATTTTGATGCATTGTGATTTTTTTAAAAAAAAGCAAAATCAACTAAAATGTGCCACTACGTGTTAGTTTCAGTGAGTTTACTGCAATGTATTCCTCCCTTCCCCGACCTTAAAACAAAGCATTCGCTGAGTTCCATTCAGTTTCCTTTGACAGCCTTCAGTTTGGGTCTCTGTCTCCAATGTGGTCTATTTTGACTTTTGAGAATGGCTACACACTTATTATAACAGAAGTCCCTTCACTTGAAAAAGTGGTAGTTGGGTTATTTAGCACAGTGTTGTAAGAGGGTATAGGAATCTAGAACTCTCTCTACATTGAAGACTCTCACAATTCTTCTTATTATCTTTTTCCATTTTCTACTGACTGGTGCATAAGCACATGAAGATTTGTGTTAGACCCTCAACTGTTCACTGCATTTATTAATTACTGAGACTATAATGTTAGAAGCATTGTATGTGATTTTGTGTTTGACAAAAATAATTTGTGCAAATGTTATTACAGCAGAGAGTGCAATCGAATGTAACAGGATTTAGTCGCAGTAGGTGAATGGGCCGACAATGCCAACTGGCGTTGAATTCAGATAACTGGTATTTTGCAAGCTCCCACGACCAATAAAACATTTCCATATCATTTTTGGGGAATTCCCCTGAAAAAGATGGAGGCAGAAAACTGTTCAGGATAACTGTAACCAAATTGCTGAATGTTCCTGGCCCAAGCAAAAGCTGAGAATATTTTGTGTTGTATTAACAGAATGATTCCGTATAAATCAAAAGTTAGCTGGTCAAATCACACTGCGAATATGAAAACCAATTTTGGTAATAGGCTTAAAGTCCCTGTTATGTCACTTTGGAACAAATTTAGAGATGCAAAAATGAAATACTACAGAGCTGTAACATATAAATTAAAATAGGAAATGCTGGAAATACTAATCAGGTCAGCAGCATCTGTGGAGGGAGAACTAAACATAATGTTTCAATTTGATGACTTTTCATTGGAACTGCGAAAAGTTAGAAATAAAATAAGTTTTATCAAGTGAAAGGGGGAATGGGTGTGCAAAACAATGACAGGGAGGAAGTTCTGTAATACAGTGAAAGTTAAATGACAAAAGATCTGGAAGTATATTTAGAATCATGTGGGACAGTTCTTGCTCTAGTTCCATTCAAACTCTTCCCACATCTCTTTCTCCAGAGTTTTAAAAACTGTATCGATGTGGTTTCCTTAACTCACCATGAATTGAAAAATTTCATCTTCATTTCTTCCAAATTCTGCCATTTTCTCACCATCTTTTGTCCATGTTTGACTCTTCCCTTCTCTCTACGTCAATTTCTGAGGATCAACTATTAATCAATGATCACTATAAACCCACTGACACCTACCTTGATTACAAACACAACTCTTCACATTTAGTTTCCTGTAGTAACTCTATTCCATTCTCAGATTTTCCCTGTCTATGTCTCATGACTCCAGTTATTCGTCTTCCAACTAGATCTTTTGTTAAGTCTTCCTTCTTGCCTCAATGAATGGTTTCTTATATTTTGGCTGACAAGTCCCTTGACTATATCCATCCCATTTCATGCATTTCTGCTTTTGACCCTCCCCATCTGCTCCCTGCCCCTTACCCAGGAACAAAATAAGGTTTCTCCTGTTGTCAACATTCACCTCACTACCCACAGTTATCAAAGAATAATACTCAGCCAATTTCTATTACTTCCACCATGATGTCACTACCAGATATATTTTCCTCATTCCTCTCCTTTCACAATTCCAATGGGACTTTCTCCTGAGCACATGGTCTAGTCCTCAATCAGCCTGAAACTCTTACTAAGTTCAAAAGATTGCAAGTCTGCTGTATTAAGGTGAGGAATTAGGAAGTGTCTGATCAGGATGTTCCATCCATCACAAAGTGTCGGATAGGCTTCACGGAGCAAATAATAATTTCTTTCCCAATAATTTTGTGTGTTCCCAAAAGCCTGTAGCACAGAAACTTCAGCCCAACATTTCTCTGAACGTATGAACAAAGAACTAGAATAGGCCACTTGGTACTTTGAGCCTGCTGTGCCATTCAATAGGATCATGGCTGATCCACTTTGGCCTTTATGCTCCACCTACATCTCACCCTATGCCAGCTGTAGCAATACATGAAGGCCTGCCTCCTCACTGTGCCCCAGCTTGTGGAGTGGTTACCTACAAGGTATGTATAACCAACAGTACCTCTTTAATGGAGAGAGATACCACTGTGACCAAATGTAATTGACTGTGATGACCCCTTTATGGAACTCAACAATCACAAGATCAAGTCTCATCAACTGTATACAAAAAAAAATCAGTCAACGTGAAGGAGTTTATGAAGAATCACAGTGCTGGATATTTCTGTAGATCATAAAAAAAACCTGCATGGTCAATTTACATTCTGAACCATGTTTCAGTTGTGAATGTTGCTTAAAAATGCTGTTTATTGTTGTTTGGTAATCATTGGTTTGCACCAGTTACAGTGATTGTTATCTCCACTCAAGGTCAGAATTAATACTGGTGTTTTTTCCCTAACAGGGATAAATTAATAACTACGGTTCTACAGAACGACAAATATTTTTGGAACTCATTTTACATGTAATTGAATGGTTGTAATATATATTAGGCAGACAGCAGGAGCAATATTAGCAAGCACAACCCCAAACCTTTCACATATTTTAGAGGAGGGCACGAAAACAAGCACAGTTTGGTAGCCTCCACATCAGTGGATTTTATTCAATGACAACTCCAGGATACTTTGAGTGATGTAAAAAGCACAGAGGAGCAAGATGACATTATGGTGGATGCAGAAGGCACAGGACTGAACTTTTTTTTGGCTAAGTATGAAATGTGTCGAGGTTTCTTGATGGATTTTCACTGCGCAGCCGAATATATTTTCTCACCATGTCTTACTAAACTCACCTCATTAACTACCAGCCTTTGGCATCCTTGTCATCCAATTCCAACCTTATCTTATCATGCACTATTCCGAAAACAGCTGCCACAGACAGTACATCCTGGTGTAGACTGGCATCCCTAGTGTCAGCAGCTGTTTGTATGCTAAGACAAGTACTGTCATAAACTCATCCAGCTGTACAGCACAGAAACAGACCCTTCGGTCCAACTCATCCATGCCGGCCAGATATCCTAAATAAATCTAATCCTGTTTTCCAGCATTTGGCCCATATCCCTCTAAACCCTTCCTATTCATACACCCATCCAGATGCCTTTGAAATGTTGTAATTGTACCAGCCTCATCCACTTTCTCAGGCAGCTCATTCCATACACGCAACACCCTCTGCGTGAAAAAATTGCCCCTCAGGTACCTTTTAACTCTGTCCCCTCTCACCTTAAGGCTATGCCCTGTAGTTTTGGACTCCCCCATCCCACGGAAAAGACCTTGGCTATTCACCCTATCCATGCCCTTCTCATGATTTTATAAACCTCTACAAGGTCAGCCCTCAACATATGGGGCACTATAGGGAAAATAGCCCCAGCCTGTTCAGCCTTTCCCTATAACTCAAACTTTCCAACCCTGGAAACATCTTGGAAATCTTCTCTGAAACCTTTCAAGTTTCACAACATCCTTCCTACAACAGGGAGACCTGAACTGCGCACAGCATTCCAATTGTGCCTAACCAATGTCCTGTACAGCTACAAAATGACCTCCCAACTTCTATACTCAATGCACTATCCAATAAAGGCAAGCGTACCAATCATCTTCTTCACTAATCTATCTACTTGTAACTCCACTTTCAAGGAGCTATGAATCTGCGCTCCAAAGTCTCTTTGTTCAGCAACACTCCCCAGGACCTCACCATTAAGTGCATAAGTCCTGCGCTGCCCTGCATGATTCCTGACATTTGCCCCAGACATGGAGGAGAAGGGAAATCTGGCATGGAAACCAGGGACCTGGATGCCCTGCTGGACAGAGTGGGCCATAGTCAGGATGTCCTGTTCCCTCAGGACCAGCAGTGGAGGCTGCAACACCAGACCATGTCTACCTGGATGTATTTTGCTACCTGGGCCAGTGCAACCTCAGCCATCTGGAGGAATGCACAACAACATAGGTGGAAGGTCAATAACCTTCTCCACTTCAACAGTGTAAGTGCCACCAATACTTGACATTCACTCTAACCACTTCCCACCAAGGCTTATGCTCTGTCACTCTCACTACTGCTTGCAACATCTTCACTCATTCGTTATCTCCCACCCCCATCCTGAGAACACCACTAACCCTGTGTGTCCTCTGTGCTGCCTACTAACTTGGTCAGGACAACTCCCCACCTTCTCCGAAGTAAGAGATGTGCCACCTACTTTCATCTCCTTAATATCTGTATCTCTCTCATTACAGATGGAAAAGAGACCACAATGGGGTAGAAAAGGTCAGGACAGATAGTGGGCTGACTGACCTATGGCTCCTCATCCCTTACGTGGATAGTAACCTGACTCTGACCACGCTGAGCAGCTGACTGGAAATGTCTAAGCCCCTGGACTGTCTTGGAGTCTGCCTTGCTTTATTGTGCTGGGATTGTCTTAACAAAGACTATCTCCCTTGACTTGACTGAGGACTGCTGACAACCATGATAAGCTTCTTGGCTTTGTGTTTGCACTTAACAAGAAGGTATACCTCATTACTTTGAGCCGTTTACCTCTGATTGAGGGGGCAAAGTGCAAAAGGGGAAGGAAGGCAGGGATGCTGTGAACATCCAGGTAGACTCGGAGTGAGTGAGCTCTATGATAGATAGCGGAGGGCAGACTGGAGATGCAACTTGGTCCAGTCCATGAGCTGGGTTGCGTCCCTGAGCCCACAATGTCCTTCCTGCAGCATTACAGTGATAGTAGTGGTGTAGCAATAATGCTCTTAAGGCAGAAGCTCTTGGAAATGGATCACGAATGTGCCATGAGGGTTCTCATAGTCTGGCATACGTTGGATGCCAATTTCCGTGAATATGGGTGGATGTGGCTGTTGTCTTTGAACCAGGCCCTGAGATGTTGGTTCCCATTGTCCAACATGGAAGTCCTTCAGAGCAAGCAGTGAACTGAAGTTTTCAGATACCTTCTCTAACTTCCATGTCAAGAATCCTTGGCACCTAGCTTGTCTGTTGCATTTGGTAAGGTAGGAAGCCAATATCAAAAGAATTGAGTTCATAAGACATTTAATAATCCCCTTGCAGTTCTGATGAACAGTCACCAGACTTGAAACGTTAACTCTGCTTTCTTCCCACAGATGCTGCAATATCTGCTGAGTTTTGCCAGCAATTTGATTTTGTTTCAGATCTCCAGCATCCACAGTTCTTTGTTATATAGTAATGTCACTGAACTGACAACTGGAAGCTGTCTGGTGACAAACTCACCTTGCTGCCTGTTGGACTCACAAAAGATGCAATAAGTTGCTCCTGACTTTGAGATAGGCCTCGCTGGGCTTTTGTGTGATCCAGCCACGAATCTTGCAATAGAACACCTTGTGATATTCCACTCATACAGTCTGAAAGGCCAACTCCTGTTGGCATTCAGCCAGAAATCAGGGATATTGACCTCATGCTTTTTGAATACAGAACTACATGAAGTCACAAAAATGGAAAGAATATGAATTTATACAGCACCTTTTGTCACTTCATGAACACTTTACAATGGGCCCCTTCTCTAATATAAACAAGACAGCCAATTTGAACAGTTTAATAATGCTAATTCTGATGGATTTCTAAACAATCAGCAACAAAGTTAAAATGTAAATTATTCCTCTAGAATTCTTTACTTGTTTCATGTGTAATCTTTGTGCAATCTTTATAAATAAGGTAGTTGCACTTTGCCAGAATTCTGTATAATAACTCCAAGGTGAAAAATATTACAGATGTTGCTGTAAATACTGACAAGCAGCCTTATTTTGGTACTTAAACCAAATAAAATGTAGATTACAGAAAATAGTCACAAATGAACTGCCACACAAGGTAGACTCTTTAATTGTGTGCATTCCAAACTAGTGCAAAGCCATTACAGCTTCATATTGATTCATTTCATATAAGATAGAATACACAAAATTGGAACTATAAAGTTAATCACTGAATCGCTGGAGAAAAAGAAATACATATTCAGTGTTGCACTGAATTAAACGAAATGTGATATAAATGGCTTTAAACTGGACTATGAAAGTTGAAAATACAATAATCTAATTTCAAATTATTGTTTTGATAAAGCTCAGTAGCAAAGTAAATGGAATGAAAATCAATACTAAATCTCTAAAACATTAATTAAATCTTGATCAAATAAGCAGAACAAGAATCAAAACAAGAAGAAGCATTGGAAGACTTGATGCAGGCTCTCGACTATCAGGACAATTGTTTAAATCAAAAAATAAAAATACTACTTATTATCTCTGTGTTAGTTAGGGAAAGGGTGTGTTCAATCAGACATCATTGGTGACACTTAAAAGCAGTCAGCACCTCCGAAAAACAGCAGGAAAGTACATTAGTTTCTCAAGTTCTCTGAAGAATCTTTGGTGACTCTACGAAGTCAGTCAACAAATGAAAGGAAATCCTATAGTCCTCCACCTAACAAATTGACATCTAGTGTAAGGTCACTGAGGAGGTTAGTACCCCAGGAACATAACTCCAAGGCATCTCTGTAATATTGAAAGGAATATATTCTGTCAACAGTGTTCTCAAGATATGATGCTATCTCTCGGTTGAACTTCTCTCTCCACATGCCATGACATAGTCCATATTTCTCAAAGTACACCTCTGCATTACATCCCTTCACTTTTTATTATCACTGCATCATATGTCATTCCACCCCCTTCTCCTATTCGTACACTTTGCACCTCCTACTCTAACCATCATTACAATCCCTACCCACCCACGTATCATATCTTGCACCTAACATCTGCATTGTTCTACTATGACAGACATATTTTTAAAATTGCTCACAAAGCTGGTTCTAACTTACCTACATTTTTCTAGCAAAAGATCAAAACAGTATGAGAAGGCAGTTGGTTACTGGGAAGCCAGTCTTCCCACATTTGCAAGGCTTTGTGAATCATTGGATATGTTCCAGAGGGCTATGAATGCACCATTATTGAATATACATAACGCTGAAATTAACACTTTTTAAGTCTGTTGAGGAACGAAGGAATATAAGCAGTGGTCAGGAAGGTGGAGGTGAACCCCAACACAAGTTTGGTGGCTCAGTGGTTAGCACTGCTGAGTCAAAGTGGCAGGGACCTGGGTTCAATTCCACCCTCAGGCAACTGTCTGTGTGGTGGTTGCACACTCTCCCTGTGTCTGTGTGGGTTTCCTTTGGGTGCTCCAGTTTCCTCCCACAGTCCAAAGATGTGCAAATTAGGTGGATTGGCCACACTAAATTGCCCATAGTGTCCAGGGATACGCAGGCTTGGTGGGTTAGCCATGGTAAATGTGAGGTTATGGGGATAGATAGGGGGCTGGGTCTGGGTGCAATGCTCATTGGAGGTTTAATGTGGACTCAATGGGCCAAATGGCCTGCCTCCACACTGTAGGGATTCTATGATGAACAGCTATGATTGATTTGAATGCAAAGCAGGTTTAATCAGCATTAAGGTATATGGAGGTTTGAGCTTTGCGGAACACCTACGCTCAGTTCGCACCAAACAACTGCACCTTCCAGTTGCGAACCATTTCAAATCCCCCCCCCACTCCTTGGATGACATATCCATCCTGGGCCTCCTGCAGTGCCACAACGGTGCCACCCTGAAGGTTGCAGGAACAGCATCTCATATTTCGCTTGGGAACCCTGCAGCCCAATGTGGACTTCACAAGCTTCAAAATCTCCCCTCCCTGACTGCATCCCAAAACCAGCCCAGCTCGTACTCGCCTCCCTAACCTGTCCTCCCACCTATCCATTCCTCCCACCTCAAGCCCCACCCCTATCTCATACCTACTTACCTTATCCCGCCTCCTTGACCTGTCCGTCCTCCCTGGACCGACCTATCCCCTCCCTAACTCCCACCTACACTCAACTTTACTGGCTCCAATCCCGCCTCCTTGACCTGTCTGTCTCCTCTCCCCCTATCTTCTCCTCTACCTATCTTCTATCCGCCTCCTACTTTCTCCCTATTTATTTCAGAATACCATTCCCCTCCCTCATTTCTGAAGAAAGGTCTAGACCCGAAATATCAGCTTTTCTGCTCCTCTGATGCTGCTTGGCCTGCTGTGTTCATGCAGCTCTACACCTTGTTGTCCAAAGTATATGACTGTTCCTATGTAGTACGTTCTTAATTTCAAAGACGGCTGTAGACAGTACAAGCAGGAGATGAGGCATGGCCTTCATGGTGGAATAGCACATATCTGCACAAAACCAATATTAGTGACTAAAGCCTAGCTTTGCAAACTGAAGTCAGACTGAAAGTAAGTCTCTCAATTGAGACAAGCAAGGAGTTTGATCAGCTTTTGAATAGTTGCAGCACATTTTCAAAGACAGTTATGAAGGCATAATTGTTGTGAATATGCATGATCAAATCAAGCCTAGCACAAAACAAGTGCGGTGCAAGGCGAAATGGATTCTATTCACTATCAAAACCCTGATTGAGGAGAGACCAAAGAAACTAGAAAGCAATGTTGTGTGATGGAAAACTGATCACCAAGATGCGCAACTCTTTTCTAATAATTACAAAGTTATAGTCAACCTCAAGTGGATCATTTTTGATTTCTGATTTCCTAAGATGTAAATGCTAAATTAGGAGGATTTGAGATGTTCATGAGGATCCATCTCAGTTTATATTATACTTATATGCAGCCCTGTGTAGGTTGAATGCTTCAACAGGATTTCATGACAAACACACATGAGGTCACAGCTTACATGAAGCTGCCCTATGGTGTGAAGTATTCTCCAGGAATCTTTCAAGCTACGATGGATCATATTTTGTAAAAAGTGCTGCATTGCCTCTGCTTTTTTAAAAACTCCCTCATGAGTTGTGGACATTGCTGGCAGGGCCAGTATTCACCTTCTATTTTTAGTTTCCTGTAAGAAGGTGGTGGTGAACTGCTTTCTTGAACTGCTGCAGTCTATTTGGTATAGGTAGACACACACTGTCCATCGGGTGGGATTTCCAGGATTTTGAGTCAGTGATATTCAATGAACAGTGACATATTTCCAAGCCTGGATGGTGACTTGGAGGAAAACTTGCAGATGGTGCTGCCCTTGCCCATTTAGATGGTAGAGGTCATTGGTTTGGAAGGTTCTGTCAAAGGAGCCTTGATGAATTTCTGCACTTCGTCCTATACATGGTACACACTGTTGCCATGAGTGTCAATGGTGGAGGAAGTGCATGTTTGTGGATGTGCAACCAATCAAGCAGACTGATTTGTCCTGGATGGTGTCAAGCTTCTTGAGTGTTGTTGGAGCTGTTCTCATCCAGAAGAATTTTCAGAAGTATCGAAAAAGAGTAAGGTATTCATGACTAGTTAGAAATGATTGCAAACTGTAAAAAGATAGCAACTCTGTCATTGTTTCTTCACTGTCATAGATCAGATTCAGGAACTCCATCCCTATCAGTACCATGGTGTACTTATAACATGGCTTGCAGCTTAGCACCATCTTCTCGAGGGCAATTAGGGATGTTCGATTAGATGCTTCTCTAACCAGTATGCTATTGGTTGAAAAGGTAATGTCAGAAATTGTCACTATTACCCTTTGAAATTGACAGCAACTTCTGTTGTATAGACATCTTCAATTAAATCCATATATCCAGGAGTTGCTCTCAGTGATTTCCCAATCTTTGACAGGCTGTTGTTATTCCTAGTTTTAGCAACCTTAGAGTTCAGTGAGCTGATGAGCATGTTCCTTTTCTTGTTGTTGAAACCGCTGAAAAAGTTAGGTAATTTTTAAAAAGTGTACCAGGTTTTTAAACTGTGTACTATGTTATAAGTACTGATGAAGAACCTCTGACTCTAGTAATCTCATTTTGTATTCCTGTAATGTCAGATGCTTTTCACTATGATAAAATCGCCATCTTCTTTTTCAATCTAATGTTTGTTTATGATATTTTAACATGATATTCCAACATGTATGTCCAAATCTTTATGTAACACTATCTTTCATTTTTGATAACATTTACACAACTAATCAATTTTATTCCTTGTTCGGCTGTTTACCTGCTTGATATTACCAGGCACCTGGTGATCCTTAGAATTTGGTGGCAGTTTCAAAATAACTTGAGAAAATGTCCATGCCATGATATGCATTTGTGGGCTACTTTCTTTGAGGCTAGTGGTGAGCATGTTTACTTCACTGCTGACCAGAACATCTGGTTACAGTCTTAGTTAAGGAAGATAAAAAATATAATGATATAATTATTGGAAGAAACATAGATATTATGGAATTATGTGTACCATACCTGTGTACTCTGAAAGCAGTTGATCAATATGGAAAGCATTCAAAGGATAGCTATGTCATGAGTTGAACTTGACTGTAAAGTTGATTATTAGCTATCATTTAGTAAGATTTCCAACAAAACTGATTTATCTGAGACTAATAAAAGTGAAAACCATTCTAAATGAAAGAAAGTTGAAGTTCAGGTATAGAAAGTATCTTGTACTTGTCTAATGATATGGTTTGTGGTTATTAATACCTTTCAGCAATTAACAGTTCTCCCATGCTGAGATGTGCAGAAAATGTAATCATTAGCTGTCTTGTTCAGGTTTCTAAAAGAAAAGTATTAGCCTTAAACTGACAGGTCTTTTTATACTGACTATTTGGACTGTTCAATCAGCACTAGGAATACTCAAGCTTAGCATGCTTATCTCTAACATTGTCAATTTTTATTAATCACATCATTAGGACATGGCCATACAACTACTTTAGGACGCTCATTTTTTATTAATGAAACTGTGTGTTCATTTTAAATGACCAACAACATATTCCGATGGGATTTAACTTCAAATTTGCATTCTTGCCGAAAACTGAACAACCATTAACGTGTTAAATATCAGAATGTCCCACTTTAGGTCTTTAAATTTGATTAGTTTACTTTCAGATATTGCTAATATTTAGTAAGTGGAAACAGAAAGTACAATTTATTAATCCTTATAGTTGAACGCAAAGTTCCAGATTGGAAAGAGAAGACATGAATAATCTATGATAAAATCCTTCTAATAAAGTAAGATTTCATGAGCATGACATTTGCCTGTTGGGTCAAAAATGATCACTTTCACACCAATTCCATGTTGTTATGCTGGAATTTTTTTAGTAGGCAAAATTCTAAGGCAAGTAGAGGAAATACAGCTTGATTTGACTGAGGCCAGATTTTTTCTCATAGTTGGAACGGTCATCCGAGCAAAGGGGGCTACAATTGATTACTCTCATGAGTTATTAAAGTGCGGTTGATAAATATGAAATAGTGCTGTTTACTTTCAATTCACTATTTCGCTTGTTACCAGGAGTAGATCAAAGACATAAATTATGGAGTTAGAAATTCACATGGATTTTAGTGGCTTTTAAACAAATGCTATTTAAATAAAGATGATATTATTCTTTTTAATTTAAAATGATGAGATTCTATTTTGCTTCCTTGATCACACAAATCAGAAAGAAGATGATTGAATGTAAGTGTATAAAATGTTCATTTGCAATGACCTGTGTAAAGCTTGTCCCTCCCCTCCAGGCTATAAACCTACTTTCACATTAATTAGATTCCCATTAGAACAGCACATAATGTAGTCAATTATTTAGCAAACTTCATTCTTTATCTTTAATTATTGAAGACACACAGATGCAAAGAATGTTCAGGCAAAGAATAATGCATGATTACAAAGTGAATATTATGCTAACAAAAGTGGAACCAAAAACCAAAAGTAATATGATAAACTAATAAGCTGAGACAGTTGTCAAACCAGAAATAAATAAAAATTACCATATGGAATGATGTATTCATGCAAATGATGTGTTCATTGTTACATTTATTAAAACTTAGTACACCTCTAACTTGTTTATTAAACAGACTTTTACATATACTTTGGTACATTAATAATGAATGACTAAACCTGGCTGTTGTTTTAATATTGCAACTTTAATTAATGATCCAACATAACATCAATCAATACCCATGAAAATATGTCATCCATGCATCATTTAACATTATGCGTGAAATTTTCTAACTTTCAGTTGAAGTGTTTTTCCAGGTGAATATCAATGTGTCGTGTTGGCCATGGCTCAGGGTGACGTTTCTCAAGCAACTTCCTGCTCTTTAATTATGCATCTGGGCTGTTGGGTGTCATTCTTGGGGAATTGCCCGGCTGGAGAGGTAGAAGGATTTGACACTGCCAGGACCTTCCAGTGTTCATGATACTGGTGTCATTTGTAAAACTCAGTTGCACACCAATTCAGATGCTGCAGACCAGGAATTTGTCCATACACTGTGATGCTTGACCATTATCAACATGGCCCAGGAGAAGAGGAAATCTTGCTCTCTGCTTCATGGACAGGGATCTGGAAGGTCTTTGAGGATGGAGTGGTGGAGAGGAGAATAGTCCTTTACTCCTGGAGACTGTCAGAGGAAGCCACACCACCTGACAGAGCTAGCCTTCACCCAGATTGAAACCTATTTCAGTGCTGTGTCCTAAGTCCAGCAGGATGCCCAGCAGTGCAAGAAGAAGGACATCAATGATAGTCCATTCTATACAATGGTTAGTGCCACCATCTTCTTTCTGTTACCTCACACTAACTCTGCCACTGCATACAACTCTCAGCAAAGCTGTGAAATACAACTCTTACCATTGCATGCAGGTGTCCACTCAATGGCCTCAGCCTCCCAAACTACTAACTCTTCCTGCTCTCTGTACTTCCTGCTTTACACAGGGGCACCTTGCCACATCTCCAGCTCCTGCATCACCATGAGTTACTCTTCTATCCACTTTCATCATACTCAACCCCTCCATTTGCTTCATTGCAGGAAACATTCCTTCCCTAATGGATTGATGTCTCCATAGCAACATAACCTGTCATCCTTGCACTGGTAGCATTTGATCTGCAGGATAACTATAACCCAATCCCCAGATTGCAAGCATGTAATCTAGGCTGGGGATCTATGTACTCTATTGACCATGGTCAATACAATAGACTGGAATAGGATGAATCTGTAGTGGAACTCCCTGATTAACTGTAGTCTCCTTTCATCCCACTGAGGCCACTTACTTGAAGCATTAGCAATGTGTTTGCCACTTAAACTGCTGGCACAAGTGTAGGTGTGATGCCAGTGTAGCATAGTGCAACACAGTGACATATACACACCACTGAGCACTCTCCATTGTGACAAGCTAGTTGCCTCAACTCCTGCGCTTAAAAGCCATGCCAGCCACAGAGATTTCAACCTGTAATGAGCAATAAAGACACAATAAGGAAGGCAATGTGACGCAGACAGAGCCTGCCAGCCTCAAAGTACATACAAAGTGAGTGAATACTATGAAATGGAACTAAGAGACATGGGTCTAATCTTGTGTTGATGAATGAAAGGCACATGTGTCCCTGCATGCAAGGTGACCTTGCAGAAGCATGCTGGTCCTGGGTGTCCCTGCACTCCAGAGCAAAGTGTTGAAGGGTTGAAATGGTGAATGATTTGGTTTGAGAGCGGACATGATGATGTGGTAATGCTGGAGGTTTGTTGATGCCAAGTTTCGTGGATGAAGAATAGAGGGGGATGTTGTCAATGGAACATGAAGGGATATTGCTGTCTTACCTTAAGTTTAAAGAGACAGAGCAAAAGATAACCTTTTTATTAAAGCCTTACATTCATAACACTATGATGCTGTGTAACATCAAAATGTGCAGCTGAGGTGGAGGCTGAGTGTAATGCCTCATTGCCTGAGCTGACCATAGCCATAGTCATAGAGTCCTACAGCATGGAGACAGGCCCTTTGGCCCAAATAGGTCCACGCCGTCCAAAATATCCATCCATGCTAACTCCATTTCCCTGCACTTGGCCCATATGCTTCTAAAGCTTTCCTGTCCATGTATTCGTCCAAATGCCTTTTAAATGTTGTTAATGTACCCACTTCAACCACTTCTGCTGGCAGCTCACTCCAAAAGCATACCAACCTTTGTGTAAAAAAGTTGCCCCTCATGTTCCCATGTATTCTTTCTCCTCTTACCTTAAAATGATGCCCTCTGGGCCTTGATTCACCAACCCTGGGAAAAATACTGAGTGCATTTACCCTATCCATGTGTCTCATGATCTCATACGTTTCTATGAGATCCCCCCTCAGTCTCCCACACTACAAAGAAAAAATTCCGAGCTTGTCCCTATAACTCTTTCCCTTGAGTGCTGACAACATCCTTGTAAATTTCTTCTGCACTGTTTCCAGTTTAATAACATCCGTCCTTTAGCAAGGTGACCAAAACTGAGCATAATAAATCCAAGTGCGGCCTTACCAACGTCCTGTACAGCTGCAACATAATTTCCCAACTTCTGTACTCAATGCCCTGACTGATGAAGGCCAGTGTGCCAAAAGTCTTCTTCACTGCACAAAAACAGAAGTTTCTGGAAAAGCTCAGCAGGTCTGGCAGCATCTGTGAAGAAAAAATTTAGAGTTGACGTCTTGGGTCACCTCAGAACTGATGGCAGCTAGGAAAACGTTGGTTTATATGCAGAAAATAGAGAGGGGAATGGGGTAGGGAGTAAATGATAGGATAGAGCCCAAAGAGAGAGAAGAGCTGTTGGATAGATGAAGGGGTTGATAACGATCTGGCTAGGAGGGTGAATAACTGTTAATGGGGACTGTTAGTGGCTAACAATAGGTAGCGTGAGATGGCAGGCTATGTGATAACAAGGCCTGGCATGTGGAGTAGGAGGCTAGGACATGGGAAAGTTTAGGCTCTAAAATTATTGAACTCGATTTTGAGTCCAGAGGGCTGCAGGGTCCCCAAGTGGAAAATGAGGCCTTCTTCACTGCCCTGTCTACCCATGACTCCACTTTCAGAGAACTGTGCACCTGAACTCCAAGGTCCCTCTGTTTCACTACACTCCTTAAGGCCTGACCATTCACAAACTCCTACCTTCATTTGACTTTCTAAAATACAACACCTCACACTTCTCTATATTAAACTCCACTTGCTATTTCTCGGTCCATACCCCAGCTGATCAAGATCCTGCTGCAACTTCTGATTGTCCACGATACCACCTATTTTAGTGTCATCCACAAACTTATTAATCATGCCTTGTACATTCGCATCCAAATCATTGACATAGATAACAAACAGCAATAGGCCCAGCACTGACCCCTGAGGAGCACCACGAGTCACAGGTCTCCAGTCCAACAAGCATCCTTCCACTGTTATTCTCTGCTTCCTACCATCAAGCCAATTATGTATCCAATTTTCCAGCTCTCTCTGGATTCCATGCGATCTAACCTTCCAGAGCAGCCTACCATGTGGAAACTTATCAAAGGCCTTATTGAAATCCATATAGACTATGTCTACCACACTGCCCTCATCAACCTTCCTGGTCACTTCGTCAAAGAACTCTAACAAATTGGTGAGGCATGAACTTCCGCACAGAAAGCCATGCTGACTACTCCTAATCAAGTCCTGTCTTTCTAAATGCATGCATATCATAGGTCATAGATCATAGAATCCCTACAGTGTGGAAACAGGCCCTTCAGCCCAACAAGTCCACACCAACCCTCTGAGCACCCACCCGAACCCATCCCCCTATAACCACATTATGTACAAATCCCTGAACACTACGGACAATTTAGCATGACCAATCCACCTAGCCTGCACATCTTTGGACTGTGGGAGGAAACCAGAGTACCCGGTGCCTAGAATCTTCTCAAGTAACTTACCTACCATGGATGTTAAGCTTACTGGTCTATAGCTCCAGGGTTTTTCTTTGCAGCCCTTCTTGAATAAGGGCACAACATTCACTACCCTCCAGTATTCTGGGACCTCACCCGTGGCTAATGATGTTGCAAATATATCAGCCAGTGTCCCTGCAATTTCTTCTCTAGTCTCTTGCAAGGTTCTTGGATATATCTGACCAGGACCAGGAGATTTATCCACATTCATACATTCTAACACTTCCAACACCTCCTGTACTGTGATAAGGGCTGTCCCCAAGGTATTGCTAATAATTTCTCCAAGATCCTAAGTTTTCATGTCTTTTTCCATGGTAAACACAGAGGAGAAATATTCATTGAGGACCTCGCCCATCTCCTGCATTTCCACAGATACATGTCAACTTTGGTCCTTGAGGTGTCCTATTCTCTCTCTAGTTATTTTTTCCCCCTTTAATATACTTAAATAATCTCTTTGGATTCACCTTAATCTTCTCAGCCAAAGCTATCTCGTGCCCCTTTTTCACCTTCCTGATTTCCTTCTTCAGTAAACTCCTGTATCCCCTATATACCTTCAGGGATTCCCTTGATCTCAGCTGCCTGCCCTGAGCCATACCTCCTACTTTTTTCTGGTCAAAGCATCAATATCTCAGTGACAGCATCAACCTTGACAGCAATCGTCTGGTTGCAAAGGACTGAAAGTTCCCAGCATGCTGATGGGCTCCCGTACCTGTGCAGCTGAATCCTCTTTGGCCTTCATTACTGAAGGTACTAGGGTCACTGGTTTCCTTAAGGGGATATATCTTAAACTGCTGTCAGTCATTACCATCTTATCAGATTTTAGTGTATTAGTCCCATGACTGTCTTCACTCTATAGCAAATTGTAGGTGCCAGACATATATAGTTAGCCTCTTATTTAAAATTACTTGATTTTTGTCTTATCTTCAAATGAAGAATAGCTATTATAGAACATAGAAGCAAACAGCACAATAAAGGGCCCGTTGGGCCACAATGTTGTGCCGAAGATAATGCCAATTTTAACTAATCCATTCTGCATGCCCTTGGTCCATGTACCTCCACTCCTTGCATATTCATGTGCTTATCTAAAAGTGTCTTAAACCCTCCTATTGTATTTGACTTCACAATCACCCCTGGCAGCGCGTTCCCGACTCCTACTTTCATTCCATCTAGTACCGTTATGTGATTGTCAAATTTATATCCAATACAGCATGGTGGGAGCATATTTTTGGTGATTGAGGAGTATACAGCCTGAACCCTTCCTTAGCCAGTAGAAGAACCGGCATGGAAATAACACATCCATCAAGAATTCATGAGATAACAAGGTGTAGATCTGGATGAACACAGCAGGCCAAGCAGCATCAGAGGAGCAGGAAAGCTGATGTTTCAGGCCTAGTCCCTTCTTCAGAAATGGGGGAGGGGAAGGGGGTTCTGAAATAAACAGGGAGAGAGGGGGAGGTGGATAGAAGATGGATAAAGGAGAAGATAGGTGGAGAGGAGACAGGCAGGTCAAAGAGCCAGTAAAGATGAGTGTAGGTGGGGAGTTAGGGAGGGGATAGGTCAGTCCAGGGAGGACAGACAGGTCAAGGAGGCGGGATGCAGCTGGTAGGTAGGAGATGGGGTGGGGCTTGACATGGGAGGATTGGATAGGTGGGAGGAAGGACAGGTTATGGAGGTGGGGCCGAGCTGGATTCATGATGTTTAAGTGATTATGTAGCACAATATGTATCCTGCACATTATACCTTAAATCTGAGACATCATTATAACTCACTCTACAATGAGTAGCCATTGGATCCTAATAAGGTTGTTCATATTTTGGGCAGTTTATACAGTATAGGTCTACCTGCTGTTACAATTCTAGCTGATGATTATAGTGGACCAGTAAGACTCTAGAGTGAACCCTGGCTTGATAGACCAAAAGTTTTGTTTTTGCATTTTGGTTACCATGGTGGTCAGCCACTGAATAAGTTCACCAGAAGCTTCCAATATACTTTTAACAAAAGAACATAAGTTTATTGCACAAAAGAAAATAAATAAAGCAAAGCAATAAGATGGTTTAGAAAGGCCTAACAATTAGGAAAGGGTATGTTTCAATTCTTTGCCCAGCAATATCTCCCACAGATGCTCAACCCGAATGAACTATCACTGCTATCTTCACTCTTTAGTTTCTTAATTAACTGAAGAGGTTGCAAATGATCCATTTGGGACTTTCTGCACAATCACCAGAGGTGATTTTCTCTGTTACTGAATCTCCCTCTGAGGCACACAGATTCTGCTTAACTCATTGACTTTTCTCTTAGGAAAAAAACTACTCAGGTCTTTCCCCAGTTACTTTGATGACTTTCAGGTTGCTAAGCAGCTCATCTGCTGGTATGGACCTTCTTGTTTGAGCTGAACTTGCTCCTAGCCTCTGGTCTGTCATTCTCTGGTTTGCAAAAAAACCCTCAGCTTCGTTAACACTTTGGCAACTATCTCACCAGACAGCTTGTCTAGCCCAAGATAACATGGTGTAGAGCTGGATGAACAGAGAAGGCCAAGCAGCATCAGAGGAGCAGGAAAGCTGACGTTTCGGGCCTAGACCCTTCTTCAGTCTAATCATTTAGTTTGGTTTCTTGGAAATGCTGTTTCAACCCGTGGCTCAAAAAAGAGATCCTTATTCAAAAATCACCTCCACAGATTTTAAAAACAAAATCTACTTTAGAACCCAAGTTCTCAAATATTGACGACATATTATAAATAATCATCGCACGGCTGCAAGGTTAGTGCAGGGACAGATTAAACAGCAGACTCCAGGTAGTCCAGCTTAAGCAGAATTCTGAAAACAGGAGAGAACCCATTTCTGGTGCTTATTGTCCTTACAAGAGGTCAGGGACAGCGTAGAATGCTGAAGAATGTGCCGGGAATAACAGTCCACTCAATTACAGCAAGCCAAAACCTGCAAAAAAGCTTTTTTTTCCCCATCATTTAATCTTACTAATGAATCCCTAAGGCCATTTTCAAACCTAAAATCAAGAAGAACTCAGAATAAACCTGGGAAAACAGATATAATTCAATATCTGTCAAAAGTTTCAGATTGCACTAAAAATCCTGAGAAAGCCAGAAGACAATGACAAAATTTTGAACGCTTGATTAGAAGGCAGCAGACGTTCCATCGGAGTTCCCTTTGTTCCAGCAATGTGCGAGCTGTGTTTTCTGGGCCTTGATATTTCTGAACCAGATAACCAATCCTTTGAAATTAAAATTGCTTTAGGCAGTGAAGGCCTCCACAGATTGAGCCGAACAGATCAAGTCTGCCTGATGATCAAGACTTGAAAATCAATTATATATAGACCTCAGTTCCAGAATACATGGTGTCTGGTATTAACACCTTTCAGGCAACAATGGACAGAGACCATTGACCAGTTTATCTGCAGGTTCAGAGACAAAGGGAATGACTGTGACTTCATGACAGCAGAGCGAGCTGACAGAATAATCCAACGTCGTAACAGCATCTACCTCATAGGAACATTCCAAGATAGACCAACCCAAAATATTTTAATGAAGAAACACTTCTACCAAGCAGACAAATGCATGAAGCTCTTTTATTGGGTTGACAGGGTTCACAGATTATGCTGGATTTAGCTGCCATTGGCATGGTAGCCAATAGAGGCAAACCTAGTCAGCAATGTGAGTGATGCAGTTTCATAAAGTATACAACTATACAGAAAATGCAAGTTTTTTTGTTAAATATAATACATGCAATTCACACTGCAAAAGATACAGGAAGCACCAAATGCAGGAAGCAAAGTCTAGAACAAGTGGCTTAACATCACAAGGGATCACAACCAAAAATAGACAAGCACTTTTTATTCCCAAACAACCAAGAGTGCATAGCAAACAGCATTAAGACATGATTCATGAAATATCAATAATGTGATCAGATGATGAGGATGACCAGCACTTTGCTACACAAAGAGTGCAGATATTCAGCACCACGAACACCAAAGAATTTGTTGGCACAGTTGTACCAACAGAAGCTATCTTTCAACATTCAGATTATATGCCCACAGCTAAAGCATCAACATAATGTATGTGTAAAACTGGGTGCCAGGGCAGGAGCAAACATCCTTCCAGTTCATATACTGAAAGGTTTTCTAGCTATAATGGTGGCAAATTATAGTTCAACCGACCAATTTTAAATCATCACATGCAATTTTCTCATACATTCCAGCTTTGGGATCGATTATGCTCAGGTGTCACGACAATAACTTATTCTGGTCATTCAAGACATCTTATGGTATAGATGCCCTGGGTTCAGGTATTGGAGGCCTACTGTCCTTGGTCACCATTCATTGTATCAGCAAGAAAATGACAAGAACCATGGATACAATTGGAAATGACAATTGGAGAATATCACATAACTCTGCAATGAAGATCATCAGCCAATAAGCTGAATGGCATAATTTAACTGAATATGTATATTTATTCTGAGCGTGCAAATGTTATCATATGGTGGATCCAATAGAATTCCACACAATTTTGCAGACAAGAAGGGGCAACCGTCCCCAGTTAACATGTATCAATTCTGCCAGTAGTGCACAATTACTCAGACAAACACAGAAAGATGAAAGATGTAAATGACCAGCATGCAGGAAATTACCCAACCTGAATATTGTGCAGAAAATGTGAGTGTATCACCCAGCTGCTGGCACATGGAATCCAGTTGAAATCAACAGCATTTGACCAGAACCAAGTGCAAACATCAAAAAGCATGGCAGTGCAACAAAACTATTGCCAAATCACAACACATCCAAAAGCATCACTATATTTTATTGTGAACGTGACACAGTCCAAGAAGAAACAAAATTGCAACAACCTCAGTCAACTTCTGAAATATAAGTTTATTACTTTGTGTAATTGTTTATTCAGACATTATATAATTTTCTTTTGTGGTCATGATACCTGGATAATTGGGGCTTATTCTGGGGTAGGTGGGACCTCTACAAACAGGATGGTCTACACCTGAGCCAGAGGGGTACCAATATCCTGGGGGGGGGGGGGGGGGGCGGAAATTTGCTAATGCTCTTCGGGAGGGTTTAAACTAATTCATCAGGGGGGTGGGAACATGAATTGTAGCTCCAGTGAACAGGAGGTTGAGAGTAATGAGGTCATGAATAAGGTTTCAAGGTCGCAGGAGTGTACCAGCAGTCAGGAAGGTGGTTTGAAGTGTGTCTACTTCAACGCCAGGAGCATCCGGAATAAGGTGGGTGAACTTGCAGCATGGGTTGGTACCTAGGACTTCGATGTTGTGGCCATTTCGGAGATATGGATAGAGCAGGGACAGGAATGGTTTTTGCAGGTTCCGGGGTTTAGATGTTTCAGTAAGATCAGGGAAGATGGTAAAAAAGGGGGAAGTGTGGCAATGTCAGTCAAGGACAGTATTACAGTGGCAGAAAGGAAGTTTGATGAGGACTCGTCTACTGAGGTAGTATGGGCTGAGGTTAGAAACAGGAAAGGAGAGGTCACCCTGTTGAGAGTTTTCTACAGGCCTCCGAAAAGTTCCAGAGATGTAGAGGAAAGGATTGCAAAGATGATTCTGGATAGGAGTGAAAGTAACAGGGTAGTTGTTATGGAGGACTTTAACTTTCCAAATATTGAGTGGAAACGCTATAGTTTGAATACTTTAGATGGGTCAGTTTTTGTCCAATGTGTGCAGGAGGGTTTCCTGACACAGTATGTAGATAGGCCAACAAGAGGTGAGGCAACATTGGATTTGGTACTGGGTAATGAACCAGGCCAGGTGTTAGAATTGGAGGTAGGTGACCACTTTGGTGATAGTGACCACAATTTGGTTATGTTTACTTTAACGATGGAAAGGGATAGGTATATACCACAGGGCAAGAGTTATATCTGGAGGAAAGGCAATTATGAGGCGATTAGGGAAGATTTAGGATGCATAGGATGGGGAAGGAAACTGCAAGGGCTGAGCACAATTGAAATGTGGAGCTTGTTCAAGGAAGAGCGACTGCGTGTCCTTGATAAATATGTACCTGTCAGGCAGGGAGGAAGTGGTCGAGTGAGGGAACCGTGGTTTACTAAAGAAGTTGAGGCTTATGTAAAGATGAGGTGTGAAGGCTCAGTTAGGGCACTTGAGAGTTACAAGTTAGCCAGGAAGGACCTAAAGAGTGAGCTAAGAATAGCCAGGAGGGGATATGAGAAGTCTTGGGCAAGTAGGATCAAGGAAAACCCTAAAGCTTTCTATAGGTATGTCAGGAATAAAAGAATGACTAGTGTAAGATTAGGGCCAGTCAAGGACAGTAGTGGGAAGTTGTGCGTGGAGTCCGAAGAGATAGGAAAGGCGCTAAATGAATATTTTTCGTCAGTATTCACACAGGAAAAAGACAATGTTGTCGAGGAGAATGTTGAGATACAGGCTATTAGACTAGACAGGATTGAGGTTCATAAGGAAGAGGTGTTAGCAATTCTGGAAAGTGTGAAAATAGCTAAGTCCCCTGGCCCGGATGGGATTTACCCTAGGATTCTCTGGTCAGCCAGGGATGAGATTGCAGAGCCTTTGGCTTTGATCTTTATGTCGTCATTGTCTACAGGAATAGTGCCAGAAGACCGGAGGATAGCAAACGTTGTCCCCTTGTTCAAGAAGAGGAGTAGAGACAACCCTGGTAATTATAGACCAGTGAGCCTTACTTCGGTTGTGGGCAAAGTGTTGGAAAGGATTATAAGAGATAGGATTTATAATCAACTAGAAAGGAATAATTTGATTAGGGATAGTCAGCATTGTCTTGTGAAAGGTAGGTTGTACCTCACAAATCTTATTGAGTTCTTTGAGAAGATGACCAAACAGGTGGATGTGGGTAAAGTGGTTGATGTGGTGTATATGGATTTCAGTAAAGCATTTGATAAGGTTTCCCATGGTAGGCTATTGCAGAAAATACAGAGGCATAGGATCAAGGGTGAGTTAACGGTTTGAATCAGAAATTGGCTAGCTGTAAGAAGACAGAGGGTGGTGGTTGATGCGAAATGTTCATCCTGGAGTTCAGTTACTAGTGGTGTACCGCAAGGATCTGTTTTGGGGCCACTGCTGTTTGTCATTTTTATAAATGACCTGGATGAGGGCGTAGAAGGATGGGTTAGTAAATTTGCGGATGACGCTAAAGTCGGTGGAGTTGTGGATAGTGCGGAAGGATGTTGCAGGTTACAGAGGGACATAGATAAGCTGCAGAACTGGGCTGAGAGGTGGAAAATGGAGTTTATTGCAGAAAAGTGTGAGGTGATTCACTTTGGAAGGAGTAACAGGAATACAGGGTACAGGGCTATTGGTAAGATTCTTGGTAGTGTGGATGAGCACAGAGATCTGGATGTCCATATGCATAGATCCCTGAAAGTTGCCACCCAGGTTGATAGGGTTGTTAGGGAGGCGTACGGTGTGTTAGGTCTTATTGGTAGAGGGATTGAGTTTCGGAGCCATGAGGTCATGTTGCAGCTGTACAAAACTCTAGTGCGGCCACACTTGGAGTATTGCGTGCAGTTCTGGTCGCTGCATTATAGGAAGGATGTGGAAGCTTTGGAAAGGGTGCAGAGGAGATTTACCAGGATGTTGCCTGGTATGGAGGGAAGGTCTTATGAGGAAAGGCTGAGGGACTTGAGGCAGTTTTCGTTAGAGAGAAGAAGGTTAAGAGGTGACTTAATAGAGACATACAAGATGGTTGGAGGATTAGATAGGGCGGACAGTGAGAGCCTTTTTCCTCGGATGGTGACGGCTAGCACGAGGGGACATAGCTTTAAATTGAGGAGTGATAGATATAGGACAGATGTCAGAGGTAGGTTCTTTACTCAGAGTGGTAAAGGCGTGTAATGCCCTGCCTGCAACAGTAGTAGACTCGCCAACTTTAAGGGCGTTTTAATGGTCATTATATGGATGATAATGGAATAGTGAGGTTAGATGGGCTTCAGATTGGTTTCACAGGTCAGCGCAACATCGAGGGCCGAAGAGCCTGTACTGCGCTGTAATGTTCTATGTTCTATGTTCTATGTACATGGTTTGATTCTCTAAGAGTATACTTTTAGCTTAGAAAAAAGTGGAAAGGTGTGATATGAAGTACATGTCCCTTTAAGGAGATCTGTCTTAAAAGGCTGTCAATCACTACTATGGGAACAGGATACGCTAAATTGGTCCCCTTACTGGTACTCAAATCTACAGCAGCAAACTGTAGAAGTCAAATGTATATACTTAGTCTCCCAGATAATATTATTTGTATACTGTCTTATCTCCAAATGAAGTTTCCATATCATTGTTTCCTTCGTCCTTGTCAAGTGATTGGCATATTTGCTTTAAATGGACGAACATGGCATTTCCCTGCATGATGCTGCATCTCTGGTAATTTTAATGTGGTTGTGACCAGAGGTTCTTCATTAACTTGGGGCTCAACATGGACCTGGTCCCTCCAACAGCCCCTCCCAACTGTGTGGTCCCATGATTGCCATGTGGCTTTTTTATCTATTTGATCATGTTTGTGACATTAAATTTAAATTTGGAATCAAATTTTCGCTGTCCAAACTCACATTCACAGTCAAAACCTTTATATTATAATTAATCTATTACAGTTTCACAATCATTGTGCTTTTAAACTTGTGCTGACGCTGCACTTACCAGAACCAGCCAGTATGTGTCATCTGATGTCTAATAAGAATTAAAATTGAATAATTTTTCAAACATCTGAATCAGAATTTACCCAATTCAATCTCAGGCGATGCTTGAGTGTAATCATACTTTGACTGTATTTCCAATGTAAGGTGACAATCTTCCTTTTAACATAATTAATTCTTCTTAAAAAGTAAAGGACCTTTTGCAGAGAGATAAATCATTTCAATTCAGGCAGCTTTTTCTTCCAATGTGTTTTCCAGTCTATAGAGAGCTTATTCAACTGTGTGTTCACTTCAATTTGTAGCTAATACTTTTGTAGGTAGAGAAATGGGGATATTTCTGTACAGACAATTTTGTATTCATGGAATCTGCCTGCATTAACTCTGTTATTATGTAACAGAGGATTTAAATCTGTTCGACTAAATCTTGAATGACCTATTGTCCAAAAGTTACCAGTGAAGATATTTTGTCGATTTAAAAGGAAAAATAAACTTCAGTCTAATTTTACTTAAGATTCCTCAGGTGAGAGGCTGAAGAATCCTATTCGCAGTAAATGATGTTTAGTCAAACCTGTACCATGACTAACAAAAATAATAATTTCTGTAATTACACCTTTTTTTTCTGCTCATAAGTATTGGTGGAAAATCCCAACATAGCAAGATTGACAATGTCAAGCAAACCTTTCATCCCTTACTTAAAATTCTGTTGAAACAATTCAATAGATTGAAATGCAAATCTTCTTGATTAAATGTACGTTTACAACATTAGATTTTATAATGAGATAATAAATGGTTACATGTAGAGTAAAGTCTGTAAAGTTATATGTAACTTGCTGAGGGCTAGTGCAAGCATATTAATAATCTTCAGGTGCTGCAAGGCAAATGCTATGTTCGACGAAAATGAATTGCCAGTGTTTTGCCCAAGGAAATCATATCTTAACACAGAATGACAAAATTTAGCATAAGTATTCTATTTTTTCAATATGTATCTGAAATCATCTTTCAGACCCAGAGTTTCTGGTAATTGTATTGTTTTCTTAAATTGTTTTCTAGCTCTTCTGCAATTACGGATGCCTTTCCCTGAGAAACCCTGAGCTAGACAGTTTTAATCAACCTGTTCCTTACATACCTTTGCAGGTTGGACTTAAACCCCAGTCTCTTAGCTGAGAGGTAGGGACATGCCTGGGCTACAAAAATAGGTAGTAGATTACACATATAGATGTTAATTGAGGATAGAATCAAGTGTAGCTGTGTGTTTGCTGGTGATCTCTGAACCACAGAACTGTACAAACGTTACAGCACAGGAGGAGGCTATTCAGACTATTGTGTTAACAATAGCCAAAATTAAAGAAAAGAAAGCCACCCAATCTAATTTCAGTTTACAGTATCTGATCCATAGCTTTGCAGGTTACAGCAGTCCAAATACCTTTTAAATAAGTTGAGAGTTTGATTTCTGCCTCAACACCAAAACTGTGCAGTGGATTCCAGATACTTGTCACTCTCTGGGTGAAAAGCTTTCACCTCATGTATCCTATAATCCCTCTAACAATCACTTTAGATCATTGCTCCTTGGTAATTGATCTCTCCGCTATGGGAAAAAGTTTCTTATCTACTCTATCTAGATTTAATAGTTTTGTTCTTCTCAATTTGGCCGCCACTCAACATTCTCTGTTCAGAGGAAAAGATCCTAGCCTAGCCAATCTTTCATGAGAGCTGCAAATTTTAAGCCTTGGCAACGTTCTTGTAAATCTCTTCCATACTTTCTCCAGATTTATCCTCTTTGTATAATGTGGAGAACAGGCCTGTCAATTCAATTCCAACTGTGGCCTAACCAGTATTTTTATTTACAGTTCCAGGATTACGTTCTTATTTTTGTATTCGGTATCCAATTCAGTCAAGGAAAGCAATCCATATGCTTTCACCACAAATTATTACTGGTCGGTCAATCTGACTTTGATAATTATTAGAATCCATTCTAATATTCAGATAGACATGGATTAGGGAAGCATAGTCAGCTTGGTTTCCACAAGAAAGGTTGTTTCTTACTAATTTTATTGAATCTTTTTGAGAAAATAACAATGATGCTTAATGAAGGTAGCACAATGGATGTTGTCTATGTGGATTTTAAAAAGGCATTTGATATGGTCCAACAGTCAAAAATTAAAAGCTCATGGGAAACAGTGGAATGTGATGATTTTGGTTCAAAATTCACTCAGTAACAGAAAACAAAGCATAATTTTTAGCTTTTACTTTTAACTACTATCCACCATCCATGTAGCCAATTCTATATTCCAAGCAAAACTCATTATGGTTTTTTTATTTAACCTATTTTGTAATCAACTTGTTCATAGATGTTATCTCTGGAGCAGGTGGGACTTGATCTGGGGACGTGAACAACATCAGAGAATCACAAAATTTATTGCAGCATAGAAAGAGGTAATTGACTCATCAGGACTATGCTGTCTCAGTGAATGAACAACTCACGTTGTATCAGTCCCTTATCCTTTCCTTGTAACTGTGTACATTCTCCTTTTCAGATAAAAGTCTAATTCCTTTCTGAATGATTCAGTTGAACCTGCCTTCCCCACGCTCTCAGGCAGTGCATTCCAGGCCTCATTTCCTTTGCTTCCTTCACTGGTGCAAAAACTGTCTCCCAATTTACTCTGAGATAAAAGGTACTGCAGATGCTGGAGAATCCGAGATAACAAGCATGGGGCTGGATGAACACAGCAGGTCAAGCAGCATCATAGGAGCAGGAAAACTTGACGTTTCGGGCCTAAACCCTTCATCAGAAATCTCTGATGAAATTTCTGAAATTTCAGAAATTTCTGATGAAGGGTTTAGGCCCGAAACGTCAAGTTTTCCTGCTCCTATGATGCTGCTTGACCTGCTGTGTTCATCCAGCCCCATGCTTGTTATCCCAATTTACTCTGTCCAGGTTCCATATGAATTTAAATACATCTATCAAACCTATCTCTCAGCCTTCTTTTGTCAAAGGAAATTTGTCCTAACTTCTCCAATCTAACACCAGAATGAAATTTTTCACACTGTAAACCAATCTTTTCTTTACTGTCTCTCAGTGAGCGAACCAACCCCAGTGTCTCTGAAGCCTTCTCATTCCTAAAGTGTGGTGCAATATTTCAGCAGAGGCTGAAATAGTGTATTGTGCAAATTCAATGTCCAACCTTCTTCCTCTTTTACTGTAAGGATTTTTTTAAAATAATGCTGACGATACTCATGATGTAAGAATGCGCAAGAACCATAAGGTCAGGATGCAGTGTATTTGGAGTTATTGTGGAAGAATACCAGAGCCATTGCCAAACTCTGGATATTTATACTTCAAAGACGAAAGCTCATCTGATTAAGATCTATTGGGTCTCTTGGTCCAAACGCCCCTCAAGGTATAAAAAGAAACTTGAGCGGGTGATTTTCAAAATAATAAACCAGTTCCAGATGTAAAAAAGGCCAAAAGAGTTCACAATTGTACATATCAATAGTCTGAAGAATCTAACATTAAATTTGATTCATAACTTACCCTTTCAACACATATAATTTAAGTTTAGGCAATGTAACCTTCTGCATACAGATTCAAATATGAATATAAGATGAAGGACGAGTCAACAACAATGGTAAAGGTGGGAGAGGATCAATTGTGCGGTAAGAAATGAATCATTAAGTTGGAGATCTGACTCTGTAGATATGTCAGAGCGTGTGTGATGGAATGGACATTGTTACTGTTGATGTGTTTTATGATGAAGCCACAGTTGCCAGTTACCAACATGAGAGAGAAATATGATTAGTAAGAGTTATAGTGAGAGTTTTATATTTAGGCTCAGGACAAATTTTTATTTCTTATCTGCGTTTTGAGAAACAAATACCTTGTGAACAGATTTATGGTGCTAAGCTGTAAAGTAGTTTAGGGTATATACATTAGAGTAGAAAATAATGGTAATCAGAGGACTTATCATTGCTCTCTAAATTTAAAAACATAAGGAACTTCACTTATGAGTTGTTGTTAATAAGTAAAAACAAGGCATGCTGGAAATATGCTGTGGAGGGAAAAGTACAATGTTAAATATTTCAGATCGATGACCTTTGATCAGAACTATGAGACATTCTGAGTATTTCCAATGTTTTGTTCTCATTACAAGATTTTCAGCATCCAAAATTCTTCACACTTGCATTAATTCTTAAAGTTTGCATAGGTATGCAGTAATAATACATGGGAGCGTGCAAGTAGTTTAATTGGAGCGTAGCTAATGTCACCATACTATTGGAAAAAAGAGGTAGAGAGAAAGCAGGGTATTATAGAGTGGTGGCCTGACATTGATAGTAGTGAAAATGCAAAAGTCCACTGTGAATGATTTAATAACAAGAGACTTGGAAAAAGGTTATGGGATTGGACAGAGCCAGTATGTATTTATGAAAGAGAGACCATACTTGACAAAACTTTTGGAATTTTTTTGAGGACGTAACTAGTGCAGTTGCTAAGGAGGAGCCAGTGAACTGTACTTTCTGAAGCTTTTTGATAAGGTCCTGCATCAGAGACTAGCACGTAAAATTAAGGTGCAAGGGATTGAAATTAGTGTACTAACGTGGACACAGATAATGTTTGGCGTACAGGAAACAAATAGGAATAACAGGCCTTTTCTCTGAGTGATTTAGATGAAGGAACTCTAAGTAATATCTCTGATTTTGCAGATGGCAAAAAGCTAGTTACGACGGTGAACTGTGAGGAGGACCACGGAGATGCTTCAGTGATTTGGACAGGTTGAGTGAGTGGGTAAATGGATGGCAGACAAGGTATAATGCAGATAAATGTAAGGTTATCCATTTTGGTAGCAATGACAGGAAGGCAGATTATTATCTGAATGGAATTAGATTGGGAAAGAGGGATGTACACCAAGACCTGGGTGTCCTTCTACAGCAGTTGCTGAAAGTAAACAAGCAGGTGCAGCAGATAGTGAAGAAGGCCTCTTGCTTTGTTGGCCTTCATAGCAAGAGGGCTTGAGTATGGGAGCAGGGATGCCTTGCTGCAATTGTATAGGGCCTTGATGAGTATTGTGTGCAGTTTCGATCTGTTTATTTGAGGAAGGAAGCTCTGGCTATGGAGCAGGGGCAACAAAGGTTCACCAAACTGTTTCCTGGCATGGCAAGGCAGTGTATAAAGACAGACTGGACTGATTAGGACTTTATTCACTGGAATTTAGAGGAAGGAGGAGGGATCTCACAGAAACTTATAAAATTCTAACAGGACTAAACAGGTCCTGTCAGAAATTTAGAGGTTTGTATGACGTTCCTCCGTATTCCTGTAAACTCCATGAATATAGTAAATGCAAAAAGGATATTCCTGATGACTGGGGAGTCTGAACTAGGGATCTCAGTCTAAGGTTACACAGTAGGCCATTTAAGATTGACATGAGGAGAAATATCTTCACCCAGAGAGTGATGAGTCCGTTGAAATCTCTGCCACAGAAAACAGTTGATGCCAAAACATTGAATGTTTCCAAGAAGGAGTTGTATATCGCTCTTAGTGCTAAATGAATCAAAGAGTATGAGGAAAATGTGGGAACAGGATACTAAGTACATCAGCCATGATCATATTGAATGGTGGAGCAAGTTTGAAGGGCTGAATGGCCTCTTTCTGCTCCTATTTTCTATGTTTCTATAATATGGCCTGCAAACTGTCATAACTTGTTACAGTGGTAATGAATTCTCTGTATCTCCATTTTCACTCCACCCCCTACAAAGGCCCTGCCAACCATTATATGTGAAGTTCAATGTTTGCTTACTGACTATCTTGTAACTTGCTCATTCTGAGGCCCTTTCTCTGCCTGTTCCCTTTCTGTCTTTGTGTTGTTACACATTCTAGTTCGCTCTCGCCTGTTTACAGCAGTCTCTTTTATCTTCAGCCACATATGCAGAAGTCCTAGGGGGCAGGATTTTAATTTTGGATCAGGATCAAATGGAGGTTTCAAGCTGGACATGGTTGAAGCAGTGATTTTCCCACAATTGTCCAATGAATGGCCAGAGAATGTGCTTGCTGTCTAATTAAGACAACTGGCAAGTTCTTGAAGCTGGAGTTGCAGTTTGCCATTGCGGGTAAGGGCGAACGAACGTATCTCTACCTTGAAGCACCACCTCAGTGCTTTAAAATATTTTGAATTAAAAACTGATCCCAGCTGTCAGGCCACCACTGTGGAAAGGGAGCCCAGCAATGGGGCATCCTGCAGTCATAGCTGTCACCAGGTATGCAGTGACAGCCTCAAATTTGCCTGACGCACTGGCCCCTGATCTATTTCCACCTTTCTCTCTTTCTTTCTTTCTTCCATTGCCTCCACTTCTCCACTTTAACTCTACATGCCACCTCTCGACCCATTGCCAATATTCTTTCATAATTTACATACTGACATTTGAAATTAAGAAGTTAAGGAATATTTATAAATGTCAGAATTTTAATGGAGGTTTTTGCTCCAACTTATATCTATGAATCTGGTTTCTCTTACAGCATAGTAATTAAAATGAATCAACATTTCACCAGCTAGGCTGAAGCAGTGTCCAGTTCATGGACTTCTCCAGACCTGTCATCAATATTGGTTCATGTCAGTTAATAGGATGCACATAATCTGATTTAAAAAATACAAAATTAAATAATTTATAATAATTAATAAATATTTAGCAATAATTACACCGATTTATTATGCTGTTGTTAACACTTCATTTCAGATTCCATTTTCAGGAAACATGTCATTATATTATTCAGATTAAAGTAAGGTGCGTTTAAATGTACTTAAGTGAGGTAAATAGATAGTTAAATGAGCTGTGAAACTCTATGGGGAAACGAATCATCTATGGCTCTATCAAACATAGATTGGACTCCCGAGACAGATGACACCATGTATATTTTTATGTGAGATTGAACCAACTTCTAAAGTACCTTTCTATAATATTCTTTTCTAATTTGTCTTCCCTTTTCTCCTTAAGGTATTACCTTCCTTACAGTGGTGCAGTACTCGAGGTAATCAATACTTCACAGTGCTGTGCCCTACTGCCTATTATTCAAGTAATAAACCTTGGGAATGAATCCTAGCAAGCTACTTAAATCTGAAACATTTCACAACTGAGCTTGGTTCTGTCCTCACCTTGGTGTTTGTGAAATTATTCTGTGTACTTAAAGTGGCATTCTATTCTGGGGAAAAAAAAAATCGCAAACATTTCGCTATAACTGAGAAAACAATGATGTATGTAAAATGTGCTTGCTCTGTTTCCTCTGCAAATAAACAAAAATCAGCTAAGGACTTTCGAATGAAAATATTCGTAGAATGCAATTTGTCGAGCTAACTTTTGACAACTGTATTTATTTGTCAAATGTGTTCAATGTGACAATGAAAGGACAATGTGAGCACATGGCAGTTCTATTTTTAAGAGTTGCGTGTATTTTTGACTTTGGCTTGTTCCTTCTCTTGAACATTACTCTATGGCTTGATCTTACATCATAAAAAGCAACTCTATCTGTTGAGCTCTAAGTATTATTACAAATATTATCAGGTAGCAATTTTTCATGCAGTGGTTAGTATAAAAATACAGAATAACAGCTTTTATGACTAAGTGTCACGACTGTGTAATTATAAGTGTTTTTAAAAAAGCCAATCTGTCTTTAAAGTGCATACAAAATTTCACAGAAGTCACATCACCACCCTTGTGAATTGAGCTGGTATTGGGACCTGACTGTACTTACTTCAGGATGAAATCACAAGAGACCTCTTTGAAATTCAATGAACATTTCTTAGGGGAAGCAGAAACTCCATGACAATGGTTTCTCTGAAGGTGTGAATATTTCTCTTAGCTCACCACGACTTGGCATCAAGAAATATCCTACCCATTAGTTGAGACAGCTTAGACATTAGTTACCATGATGAAAAGACAGTTGATGGGACTGTAACATAATATGGAAGCCTGATGCAATAGCTTTGCTATATAGGGGCCATCTTAAGTTATGATTTGTATGAGACAGACTGTGAGACAACATTTTGTCTAAGAGAAACTCAGAGAGGTACAATCAGTCACAAACGGTTCTTCACATTAGAGACAAAAGAAGGCAAGCTAACTGAAGGACTGCCATGCTGAACCAAGCTTCCAAATGTTACAACTGGCAGTGCTATAAAAGTAAACTGAATGGAACGTTCATTCTCTCCAAGAACCTGTTCTGTTTAATCCGCCTGTGGGAGAATTTTCTTGCAATTGAACTACAGAAGCTATCGCATTTGATTAACTCTAACTTTAAGTTTTCAACCCCCTTCACCTCAGAATAAGAAATTCTCAAGCAAGTTAGGCCTGTAACAATAATAGATTAATCTTACGTCACCTTTAGAAGTACCTTTATTCTGTACTCACTTTTAATCTTTGTATCTGCATTTTAGCAAATAACCAAATCACGTTTTACTTAGTAACTTTCAGAGTAGTTGTGTAATAAGCTAACCTTTGGTCTTTTTCAAGAGTGAGGCTTTTGTGTTTGCTATTTTTAAGATGCACCACACAAGCCAAAATTAAAGGGGGTTAAAAAGACCTATCAAAATTTGAAATTCCTGGACCTCCCCACTGACATGATAGACTCTGATCATTTGTTAGGTACGAGTATGCACGGACTGGGAGCAAAGGCAAGTAGGTGGGATTGTGGTGCAGATCAGTCATTTTGTAACTGACCGGTGGAGGATACTCAAGTGGATATTACTATTTTACTCCTGTTTCTATCTTTATGGTTGTGAAAAGGACCTGCCCAGGGAAAGTTTTGAACAATGAAGGTTACATTTGGTAGTGGTTTCACTGGACTCCTGCTGCAGTTGCACAGCTCTGGAATCCCATCCCTGAATGACGTTGAAGCTGAAGCAAAATAGTAGCAAATTGATTTATTTTAAGAAAAGATGCATTTTGGGAATTGAGCAAGTCTAAATCCCAGAAGTTTTGTTTCTTGGTTTAGTTATGAAAGAAAAATTCTCATTGTTGTGAAGCAAATGGCTCTTTGGAATAAAAGGTTGCCTTTCAGATTTTCAAAGAAAGCAAGTTTGAGTGTTTTATTCTTCATTTAGCTGTACATGTTATGTTAGCATGTGGATGAAAGTTAAAATAGGAATGAAAATTCTTATAAACTTGTTCTTTCCAGAATGTTTTGCCACAATAATTGAAATAGTAAAGGACGTGATTGCACTGGAGAGGGCGAGGAGGACATTCACCAGAATGTTTTGCCACAATAATTGAAATAGTAAAGGACGTGATTGCACTGGAGAGGGTGAGGAGGACATTCGCCAGAATGTTGCCTGGATGAAAAGTCTCAATTATGAGGAGAGACTGGATAGGCTGGGTTTGTTTTCTTTGGAGCTCAGGAAGCTGGGGGAGATCTGACTGAGATGTGCAAAATTATGAAGGATGCAGACAGAGTAGATTATGAGAATCTCATCCCCATTGCAGACGTGAATAAGACGAGAGGGCATAAGTTTTTGGTGAGGTGCGTATGGTTTCGAGGAGATCTGAGAAAGAACTTCTCATAGAAATTGCAGCCTGAGAGAGTGGTGAAGGTAAATACATTCACAACATTTAAAAAGTTATCTGGATGAGTACTTAAAATGCCAGGGCATATTAGGTTATGGACTAAGTGCAGGTAAATGGGATTAATGTAGTTTAGTGTTTGGTGGCTGGCATAGACATGATGGGCTGAAGGGCCTGTTTCTATGCTGTATGATTCTATGACCCTTTCTCATTACTGGAACTCACTGTTTGTGAGTGTTAAGCCATAGTTGATTTAAAGTGGGAATGTTTCAGCAATTGTGAAGTCACCACTTGCTAAGAGATGAACAGGCAAGGGTTTAGGCCCGAAACGTCAAGTTTTCCTGCTCCTATGATGCTGCTTGACCTGCTGTGTTCATCCAGCCCCATGCTTGTTATCTCGGATTCTCCAGCATCTGCAGTACCTTTTATCTCTAACAGGCAGAATCTTGTTTCCTTTTACTTTGAGAGTGGCAACAAGTCGAAAAGCAGGAGATAGTTCCTCTCGGAGGTCGACTGGCTTTTTTGCACAGTTATGGGCTTCTCAGCTTATCATATATTCATGGCTGGGTGAAATGTAAAATTTTATGGTCAGCCTACGTTCTGGGCTTCATATTTAAAAGGTGCATGAAAAACATTCTCCCTCAAATTTCATTCAACGTCCACTCATCATGTATGCCCTTGGAAATGTCACAGAACTAGCCACAGTTCTACAATACTTCTTTAGAGGTTCTCCTGAAGGCTGTCCAGGACAGAATGGAAATGCATTTGTTTAGAGATGGCAATGATAGGCCATTCCAGTGAAGGAAGACAGTCTGGACATGGGTGCCTGACATGGGTCAGCATCAATAGATAGCTCAAGGGAAGCTGACTGTAGTCAGCTAAAAGACGCTGGATGATCTACTGCACCCTGCCAGGTTAAATACCACTGTCTGCTCCATGCTTCCTGCTCCCATGAGGGTGAGTTGCCATTGTAAGCTTGCCTTTGCACAGGATTGTCACATGCAAGTTTTGGTAACAGATATCTCCATCAGATGCCTCATGCTCAATCAATCTCTGTTACTTCATTGTAGCTACCCACATCGCAGTGCAGTGACACCATCTCTCACATATCTGCCAGGGTTCACATTTAAAATATAAATGGATCCACAACACACAAGAGCTCATGCAACCCAGTTCGCTGACCTTTTATCACAATGAAGAGAAAGAACATATCTGTTGGTTTTCACAAACCTTTTTCCCTCTAAACTTCCACCTTTCCACATTCTCTCTACCAGTAATGCACATGGACAATCCCAGATCTGAGGACTGATATCTCTATTGTATCTATCAATACAGGCAAGTACTCATCTACCCAGTTAATGTGCCTTAATGGTCCTCTCCTTCTGTAGGAAAAAAAAATGCATAACCAACTGAAAGGAGCCAAAACAGGGATAAGACTCCTTACCGCCTACATGAAGCAGGTCTCCATGCTGTCAGACAGCAAAAGAAACATGCCTGTGCCAAAGAGCAGTTTGGATATCTCCAGTCTCTAAGCAGCTACTGATGGCTGCACATCAAGCACCAACGTCATAATAAAACCTTGGGTAAGGATGGTGCTAATGCCACTAACAAGTCTTTGTTTTTTTATGTAACCTCCAAGGCCCACTCCCAAGATACGAACTGAACAAAGAAGAGTCCCAGCTTCCAGACCTACTCCGACGAACAGCTTTTAGTATACCTGCAAGGAGGAGCAGTTGTGAACCTCGGAATACATACCATCAAGGTCTTCCTCCCAACCCTTCGCCAGTGCAAACATTCACCTCAGTGGACAATTTACCTAGAGTGGGCTTGGGGTCACATTCTGGTCAGCACAACACTAGCATGAACCTGTAGCTACAGAAGATAGAAATAGTTGAGGCTTTCAGACACCCAGAGGACTGCTGTACAATAGAATCCTGAGGAGACCCATGCAAATGGATTCAGTCATAGATAAGCTGAAGCAGATGCAAACACATAGGAATGTCTGGCAGAGGTGGCAGAGATCATGCACAGACTAGAGTGAAGGGCAGAGGAGTCTGAATAAGTTCTGTTTGATCCTGATGCTCTGGCGTGTGGTTACCTACCAAATATGATCATAGAATTCATAGAACTCATAGAATTCATAGAATCCCTACAGTGTAGAAACAGGCCCTTCGGCTCAAAAGTCCACACCGACCCTCAGAACACCCACCCAAACACATCCCCCTATAACCCACCTAATCTACACAACCCTGAACACCGGGCAATTTAGCGTGGCTAATCCACCTAGCGTACACATCCTTGGACTGTGGGAAGAAACTGGAGCACCCAGAGGAAACCGATGGGGTTGTTCACACCATCAATCCATGTCCAGGCGAGAGAGGCCTGAGGGAGATTGTTCTCCCTTCATGTGGCCCACCTATTCAAGGGCTGAGTGAGGTAATATTCTGCACTGACAGAATGGAGGAGACACAGCCAGGCATCGAGATATTGTCATCTCAGGATACTCCAGAGGGTCTCTGTTGCACCACCTCCAAGGGACCCAAATGCCTCCATCTGATCAGGTCAAGGAAGTCTCACCTGCATTTGTGCAGGCCTTCCTCAGCAGGTCAATGTCCACTAGGCCCATTCCATCGGAAGAGGCTTCTTCAAAGTACCAAAGGCAGCAAAACAGGCAAATTTTTAAAAAAAATAACACTACTACAAGACTTTGTATGACAGTCCTGTGGATTTTCCAATCTGTTGAGATTTCTGACTGTATATATTTCTTTGTGGACCAGCTTTTTGGACACTCATGAATATCATGTGTAGCAGCGAGAAGGCACTGAGCTTCTTATTCATTGCTCTTTTCCAGGAGGAACAGAATCTCAGGAAAGCAGAAGTTTTAGTTAGATGTCTGAGTTACTGGAGTCAATCAGCATAGTGTAGCCTATCTGCATCTCAGTGATAGATTAATGTTCTTTGCAAATGAAAATTTGAGTATTATCAGTGCAGCCCATGTAATTCTGTGTAACTTCATAATGATATTCTGGCCAGAAAATTGACAGGAGGTTATTGGTGTCAAAGGATCAAATTAACTTAAAATTTATGCCAACAAAGTAGTTTAATATTTTAAAGTTATAAATCAAGCATTTCCTTGAGGGCAGAAATGTTAATGTGTTATAATTTGCTTGTAGACTTATTCACTTATGTTAATCCAATCATTCACCCACAAATCTAACTGTTATCAAGATCTCTCGGGCCTATCTACTTTGTTGCACTTTTGCCCTGGCTTTCACATCATCTTCATCATCCGCTTTGATTCCTTCAGCATCTCTGTCAGACTTCCTTTCTTTCTCATCTGAGGATTCTGGACCGTGCTCCATCTCCCTCTCTTCTATATGCTTGCCCCATCTTAGATGTGCAGTGCACATCCAGCAATCACTATCATGGAGATCCTGCTCTTCCTGAGCAGTCAAGGGAACAAAACATATCTTTAATAGAGCAATAATCTCTCTTATGAAGGCTCTTGTGGATGTCTTGGCAACATTGCAGCCTTGTTTGGCATCAATCTGAGGGCCTTGTACTCGGGTCTTTAGTCATTCCTTCTGGTGTTACTTGCCGTCACCCAAGATGCAGCCCCGGAGGTTTTGTGGTGGGGACACCCCAGGTGGTGTGCAGAATGTAAGCACTGTGACAGTTCCATGGATAACAGACATAAACCTGCAGGAATTATTGTCTGTGGTCCCAAATGAGTTGGAGACTGGAAGAGAAAATGCCCTCCTGTTTGGGAATCCAGATGTATGATCCCAATGAGCTCCATAGATCATTTGCTGCACTCAATGAGCTTTTGTAGTTGTTGACACCCAGCGATGGCTGCAACTCTGACAGCTCAGACACCTTGATGGTATAGGCACTTTGATTATCTGGGTCAGCGGTGAACTGGATAAACTGGATTGCTCTCCTGTCAAAGGCATCACGTAACTCACAATGGTTACTGATTGGGAGTTTTCACAAATGTTCCCAGTTTGAATGTTGCAGGTGAATAAGAAATTCCCTAAATAAAAATCAAAAGAACTGTGGATACTGTAAATCAGGAACAAAAACAAAGTTGCTGGAAAAGCTCAGCAGGTCTGGCAGCATCTGTGAAGGAGAAAACAGAGTTAACGTTTCGGGTCCGGTTACCCTTCCTTAGAACATTCCTAAGAAATTCCCTGTTGCTGCAATCATCACCTTCACAGGCATATACTGCGTCTCAAGCTGTGTGACTGCGGGTCTTCCTGCGCAATGTGGCAGACATTAGTGACAGTGTCCCTAGTCATGAAAAGATACTCCTGGCACTGCCTTTCACTAACCTGCAGGTATCTGCTACACCTTCAGTCCACCCTTTCTTGCTCCTTTGCCCAATAGTCCTGGACACCCTGGTTCTTGTCTCATACATTGCCTGCTCAACCACTGCTGCATGTCCTTGGACTTCTGTCTGTGGTTGTGTTGACATTATTCATTGCTTCTTCTTCTCCTCCTTCTTATTTCTTTCAGTAAAGCTAATACAACTGCTGAGTTAAGTCAGCCATTGAATTACTGATACGTGAAGAAACATCTGGAAAGTGGAATGCATGTTTCCCATTTCAGATTTTCACATTGTGAATCTACTTTTTGTGTCTTAATGTGCACACCCATCTCATGGGTGAAAGGCTACCTTACATCCACATTTACACAGTGAGTTTCATCCCCCATGGTTCATCACAGCTTTCCTACTTCCTGATGTTACCCATATGTAAGATCTTCAAATCACTTTACAAGCATGTGGCAATGACTTCTCAGCACCATGTCCTGAGCTTCCAAATACAGGGGTCTGTGAATGCTCCTGATTTGCTGAATGTTGAATAATTTACCACCACCGCCCCCACCCTCACTTCCAGCATCATCAACAGTCTGAGTGATTCTCAGTTTGCTTCCTTGTCAAAGGTTCAGAAATGAGAGACATGATTGGGATGTTTGCATTTGAAGCTATGTGAATGTAGTCACATTTATTCTGCAGTGCATGCTTCCCCTCAGTGTGATACCTTTAACTGAATGTTTGTGCAATGCTACCTGCCGGTTTCTGTTTCGATTGCTTCAGTTGTGTGTGTTTGCATTGTGTAGGAACACATCAAAACAGATCTCATGCCTCTCCCATTTGCACTGTGTGCTTTCTGAAAGGCCTTAAGTTTGAAAACCAATTTAGAGACAGAGGGTGGTTGTAAACTTTTCATTTGATATGTTTATCCTCTAGAATATACCTTCCTTCCATAATTGTAGATGTCCTGCATTTTCTCAGGAGTCCCATCTGTCTCCCTACAACTTTTCTTGTAACTATTGGCTCTTTCCCTGTCTCTCTTGACTTTCCTGTATTTCCCCCAATCCCATTTGCATCCAGATCCCCATGCCAAGTCTTAGCCTTACACTTCTCCTAATTCAGTTCACCTATTTTCTCTTTCTGCCCAACCCACCTAATTACCCCATTGTGCTCCCCTCCCTTAATATGCAGCACCCAACCTTCCTTGCCCGCCACGTCCCAAACACCGTGATTCTCCTCATCGCATTCCAGTTTAGACCCTCCATTCCCCAGGATCCTTCCATTGTCCTCAACAACCATTTGCTTTAAGTTCCATTTTTTGGTGTTCCTTACCTCCAAGCCTACCTTTCTCTGAACATTTTCTGTTGAGCCTCCTTTACAGTAGCTTCCCCTTTTCATTTCAGATGTCTTTACTGTTGAGCCCTTCTTGCCTGCCTGCCTGGTCATGTTTGCTGGCATTAGACAGTGTGGCTGCTTTGCTTGGGCAGGCGTATGAGTCCAGTCAGCCTTCAGTCCCAACATTGTAAGCATTTAACAGCAACACAAGACCACATTAGACTGCGACTTCTTAAGAACTCATTCATCCAAACAAACTCGATACAGTTCCTTATGAAGGAGCAAAGTTGATGAAGAAGTTTGTACTCACCAGAAGTTACAGAAGAATTCTAGTCCACAAGGTACATGCCCCACATGTAGTCAATTTTGTGAATGTATACATTTCTCGGTTTTGGCTAACAAGATTGTTCTAGAGAAGATTATTTCAGTGGGCTGGGTTGTTAATGAGTATTAGTGCTTTACAATTTAATACAAAAGAGGTTGGGAAAGCCAACTTGTCTAAAAGGTTCAGATAACTGAATAGCAAAAGCTCTAAACCACTGTCGGGAAACTGAATTTTTGCCTCCTGCCCAAGTTAGTTTCCCCACCTATTCCACTAAAAACTCTGGGCAGGCTTGGAAATTCTGTCTATCTATACTGAGAATGGGCAAAGCCTAATGTTAGCATTACACCACCGCTGTGATGTCCTCCCCATCAAGAGGATGTAATGTTGAAGGAGAGCATCTAATGTGCTAATGAGCATAGGTGTCTACGTGACCTGTGCAGCTTGGGGATACACCCTGAAATGGAATGTAAGAGGGCAGCTTCCAGGGACCTACAGGCGAGACTCCTGATATAAGCGAGTTGTGTTAAGGATCTGCTGGATGGCTTGCACAAGTCAGTGCCAGTGCTATTAAGTTTATCATTATCTTGCCTATTGCTTTTTCCATTGTTTTTTTTTCCATTTAGCTTCTCAAAAAAATGCAAGAAAGCTCCATTAGGATGAATTGATTTATGTTCATCAGTAAAGCAAGAAAGACTCTGTTAGTTTCGCTTGTTTATGAGGCCAGCATTGAATAGGATTATCTAACTCATATCAATTAAAATCTGTTGACCAATTTTTTAGATCCATCCTACCCTCATTCCAACCCTTCGTACTCCACTTTTACTTGAATCATAAAGCTTTCCATTTTATCCTTAAATAGCTTCACAGAGTACAGGAGATACAATTTTTGGTTGGCATTGGTCTTTTAACTTTGGAAGCTGAATTTTAATTAACCAAAGTGATGGAGTGAAAGAGCCTTGAACATACTTAATGGAAAGTTTGAGAAAGGGCAATCGAATTCCTCATGTTAATACAGCACTGTAACATTGGCAGAATGCTGTGACAACAGTAAACAATTTCTATTGATATTCACCTGCTATCATCTGATGTTAATACCGGAGGGTTTTATGGTCTAAAAATGTTTTTAAAAAACTAATGAACACTGACCTAAAATGGCTGCTGTGATAACATGATCACACATTGAGGCAAGTCCAGAGAACCCATACAGAATCAAGGACACCTCTCTGCACTGAGTTTACCACACTACCTAAAGACTGATATCAGTCAATGTCAAGGAAATTTGTACCTCCTGTTTAATCTACACTTGTAAGATAAGTTGCACATATTGGACATTCATAGATTACCTGCAGCTGTCAACTTGGAATAACAATGAAACAGACTCAAAAATCGACCTATATCATCTGCTGCTTTGAGCAACAGAGCAAAAAGAGTAGGAAAACATGACTGATAACAGCAAGGGTACTGCAAGCCTCTCTATCTCTGTCTCTCAACCTCAAGAAACAAACAACCAGTGAGAAAGCAACTTGGAAAAACTTCCTTTCAACGAGAACTCAAGGATATCTGCAAACTTTGTCACCGATGAGTACACGAGGCAATAACTAACCAGTTGGGATTCAGGTTATTCTCACATCTCAAATGTTTGAAGAAATTTAAACTGCAATCGCCTTCACCTTTCTGTCTGTACTAGACTCGCAACTTACCCACATCTTAACAATCATAAAATTCCTCTTACTCAAGAAAACCTTGTAAATCGGATTCTTCATTTAGATGCAGTTAATTACATTTTAATTGAAGTGTGATAAGTGCCTGCTAAACCAACATTAAACCTATTTGGTGCAGTGGTTATAAAAAGAGATGAGCAGATTCCGCACTCCCCACCCCACCCCAACCCAATCCATCTTCACAAGTTTACAACACGAATTGTGATGGAGTATCTGTCCCCTCTGCTAATTGGCTTTCCCACTGCACTTCTATCCAAACTATAGAAGTGGAGTGGGAGCAGTTTTGAGGAAATTCCCAGCTGACATACGATATCACTGTTGGTTTTCAATGTGTAAGTGCCCCTATCTCAGCTTCCAGCAAATAATGTGATTAACAGCTCAATTTTGCTGAGTGTCTTCTGTTTTCCCTCTTGTCAAACATTTTCTCAGAGTCAAGCTTGACAGACTGTCTATTTTGTCTCATTTAAAAGCATATCTTTCATACAGTCATAGAGTCGTACAGCGTGGAAACAGACCCTTTGGTCCAACTAGTCCATGCTGACCATGCTCCCAAACTGAACTAGTCTCACTTGTCTGCATTTGGCTCATATCCCTCCAAGCCTTTCCTATTCATGTACTTATCCAATTTTCTTTTAAACATTGTAACTGCACCTGCATCCACTACTTCATCTGGCAGTTCATCCATACACAAACCACTTTCTTTCCTCATAGAAAATTCCAGCAAACGCTGTATGCTCTTTGATTGAAGTTACTTTCAGACTCATACGTGTAAACTGATTCCTTCACAATAAACAAACGTCCTACCAGCTGAAATGTTCGTGTTAACTTATCGGTAGTTGATGGGGTTTTATTTGTGTTCTTGCTGCAGATTCAAATCACCTCAACAGTTTTTCGGTCTTGTGGTAGGAGCACTGGCCTTTACTCAGTACATCCTCTAATCTCTATGAAACGTTCCCATTGTTTTGGGTGCATATCAGAGCATCAGTCCCTTTATAAATCTGCAATTACTAATGTTCCTTCAGTATTTCTTTTTTTGCATTCTGCGCGTCCATAAAATTCGGCCGATATCCCTTGGTAGCTTGGTTAATGCATTCAGGCAATATTCCCTGTGAATACTGATAAAAGGAAACAATTTAAAAGTTCAATTATGTTTTGTCCTCAACTGCCATTTTGCTTCTCTCATCTCTTAGAGGAGCTTTTTGTTCCTCAATGCATTGCCTGCTGCCAACACAAAGGAGAATCTCCTGATTATTTTCTTTACAAGTCTCAAGTTTTAATTTTCAGAAGGCTTTGTTCATTAACTCTTTCTAGTCTGAGGCATAAAGTCCAACTTGTGGGAGGCGATGGGCCAGTGGTATTATCACTGGACTGTTAATCCAGAGACCCAGTTAATGTTCTCAGGACTCAGGTTCGAATCATGCCACAGCAAATGGTGGAATTTGAATTCAATAAGTACCTAGAATTAAGGGCCTAATGATGACCATGAATTCATTGTCGATCATTGGCAAAAACCCATCTGGTTCACTAATGTTCTTCATGGAAGGAAACTGCCATCCTTACCTGGTCTGGCCTACGTGTGACTCCAGACCCACAACAATGTGGTTGACTCTTAACTGCCGTCTGGGCAATTAGGGATGGACAATAAATGCTGTCTCGCCAGCAGCACCCTCATCCTGTGAATGAGTAAAGGAAAAAAAAGTATCAATGTCAAAAGTTACAAGTAATCAATAAAACCAGATAATTCGTTAAACTGGAACCAAGATGGACCCATGGTTGACTCAACAGCAGAGAGAAGCCCACAGTGTCAGTTAAGTGCAAGGGAAAGGTAGTTAACAATGCGTTTTGGTCTCAAACCTGGTTCAGATTAGTATCTATGAGAGTGAATCAAACCATATGGATTAAGTGGGGATTTTTGCACTCACAGTGAAAATAAAGAGGAGACTTCTTCATTTGAATCCTCTACCAGATGAACCCAATGTACCCTGAAGTCTGTGTCGGCAGGAATCTGGAGGCTAACCTTGTATAAACAGAAGTTAGTGTCAACAAAACATTCCAGGGAGACAGAGATAATAGGTACTGCAGATGCTGGAGAATCCGAGATAACAAGGTGTGGAGCTGGATGAACACAGCAGGCCAAGCAGCATCATAGGAGCAGGAAAGCTTGACGTTTCGGGCCTAGACCCTTCATCAGAAATGGGGGAGGGGAAGAGGGTTCTGAAATAAATAGGGAGAGAGGGGGAGGCGGATAGAGGATGGATAGAGGAGAGGATAGGTGGAGAGGAGGCAGACAAGTCAAAGAGGCGGGGATGGAGCCAGTAAAGGTGAGTGTAGGTGGGTGGGTAGGGAGGAGATAGGTCAGTCCAGGGAGGACGGGCGGGTCATGGGGGCGGGATGATGTTAGTAGATAGGAGATGGGGGTGGGGCTTGAGGTGTGAGGAGGGGATAGGTGAGAGGAAGGACAGGTTAGGGAGGCGGAGATGAGCTGGGCTGGTTTTGGGATGCGGTTGGGGGAGGGGAGATTTTGAAGCTTGTGAAATCCACATTGATACCATTGGGCTGCAGGGTTCCCAGGCTGAATATGATTTGCTGTTCCTGCAGCCTTCGGGTGGCATCAGTGTGGCATTGCAGGAGGCCCAGGATGGACATGTCGTCTGAGGAATGGGAGGCGGAGTTGAAATGGTTTGCGACTGGGAGGTGCAGTTGTTCGTTGTGAACTGAGCGCAGGTGTTCTGAAAAGCGGTCCCCAAGCCTCCACTTGGTTTCCCCGATGTAGAGGAAGCCACAACGGGTACAGCAGATGCAGTACACCATATTGGCAGATGTGCAGGTGAACATCTGCCTGAGGTGGAAAGTCTTCTTGGGGCCTGGGATTGGGGTGAGGGAGGAGGTGTGGGGGCAGGTGTAGCACTTCCTGCGGTTGCAGGGAAAAGTGCCAGGTGTCGTGGGCCTGGAGGGGAGTGTGCAGCGGATAAGGGAGTTGCGGACGGAGTGGTCCCTCCGGAAAGCAGATAAGTGTGGAGAGGGAAAAATGTCTTTGGTGGTCGGGTCGGATTGCAGATGGTGGACGTGTTGGAGGATGATGCGTTGGATCCGGAAGTTGGTGGGATGGTACGTGAGGGCGAGGGGGATTCTTTTTTGGTTATTATTGCGGGGACGGGGTGTGAGGGATGAGTTGTGGGAGACATGGTTGAGGGCGTTCTCGACCACTGCGGGGGGAAGGTTGCGGTCCTTGAAGAATGAGGACATCTGAGATGTATGGGAGTGGAATGTCTAGGGAGACTTTGAAGTTAGAAGGAATTTAGAGACAGGGAGATGAAAGACAGTGACAAGAAATGGGGCAAAATAGTCGCAGTACAATAGGGTTACAGGTTTTCAAAAATTTTTTCAAGTGTATGTAGGGAGAATGTGCACTTCACACTAGCCAGAATGAAAACTCTGAGGAATACAGGAAAATGCAGGATGTTTTTGCACCAATTGCTCACAGAAACATCTCATTATCCAAATTCCAATTTTGCTTCACATAAATATAACAGGTTCTATTCTAGGTTATAGGTTGTCAATAACTTCTTCACCCAGTCAGTCATGCAGACCCCAATTCAAGGAGCTTGGGTGAAAGCTGAGAGCTAGAACAAGCAGAGTTGTTATCTTTGGTTTGTTATCTGTGTCATGTGCTAGCGAGGCGAGGAATAGGGAGAGAGAGCAGTTGAGCACGTGGCTACAGGGACGGTGTAGGAGGCAGGGATTCAGATACCTGGATAATTGGGGCTCATTCTGGGGTAGGTAGGACCTCTACAAACAGGATGGTCTACACCTGAACCAGAGGGGTACCAATATCCTGGGGGGGATGTTTGCTAATGCTCTTCGGGAAGGTTTAAACTAATTCAGCAGGGGAGTGGTAACATGAATTGTAGTTCCAGTGAACAGGAGGTTGAGAGTCGTGAGGTCAAGAATAAGGTTTCAAGGTCGCAGGTGTGTACCGGCAGGCAGGAAGGTGGTTTGAAGTGTGTCTACTTCAACGCCAGGAGCATCCGGAATAAGGTGGGTGAACTTGCAGCATGGGTTGGTACCTAGGACTTCGATGTTGTGGCCATTTCGGAGATATGGATAGAGCAGGGACAGGAATGGTTGTTGCAGGTTCCGGGGTTTAGATGTTTCAGTAAGATCAGGGAAGATGGTAAAAGAGGGAGGTGTGGCATTGTTAGTCAAGGACAGTATTACAGTAGCAGAAGGGGCATTTGATGAGGACTCGTCTACTGAGGTAGTATGGGCTGAGGTTAGAAACAGGAAAGGAGAGGTCACCCTGTTGAGAGTTTTCTACAGGCCTCCGAAAAGTTCCAGAGATGTAGAGGAAAGGATTGCAAAGATGATTCTGGATAGGAGTGAAAGTAACAGGGTAGTTGTTATGGAGGACTTTAACTTTCCAAATATTGAGTGGAAACGCTATAGTTTGAGTACTTTAGATGGGTCAGTTTTTGTCCAATGTGTGCAGGAGGGTTTCCTGACACAGTATGTAGATAGGCCAACAAGAGGCGAGGCAACATTGGATTTGGTACTGGGTAATGAACCAGGCCAGGTGTTAGAATTGGAGGTAGGTGACCACTTTGGTGATAGTGACCACAATTTGGTTACGTTTACGTTAGCGATGGAAAGGGTTAGGTATACACCGCACGGCAAGAGTTATAACTGGAGGAAAGGCAATTATGAGGCGATTAAGCAAGATTTAGGATGCATGAGATGGGGAAGGAAACTGCAGGGGCTGAGCACAATTGAAATGTGGAGCTTGTTCAAGGAACAGTGACTGCGTGTCCTTGATAAATATGTACCTGTCAAGCAGGGAGGAAGTGGTCGAGTGAGGGAACCGTGGTTTACTAAAGAAGTTGAATCTCTTGTCAAGAGGAAGAAGGAGGCTTATGTAAAGATGAGGCGTGAAGGCTCAGTTAGGGCACTTGAGAGTTACAAGTTAGCCAGGAAGGACCTAAAGAGAGAGCTAAGAATAGCCAGGAGGGATATGAGAAGTCTTGGGCAGGTAGGATCAAGGAAAACCTTAAAGCTTTCTATAGGTATGTCAGGAATAAAAGAATGACTAGTGTAAGATTAGGGCCAGTCAAGGACAGTAGTGGGAAGTTGTGTGTGGAATCCGAAGAGATAGGAGAGGCACTAAATGAATATTTTTTGTCAGTATTCACACAGGAAAAAGACAATGTTGTCGAGGAGAATACTGAGATACAGGCTATTAGACTAGACAGGATTGAGGTTCATAAGGAGGAGGTGTTAGCAATTCTGGAAAGTGTGAAAATAGCTAAGTCCCCTGGGCCGGATGGGATTTATCCTAGGATTCTCTGGTCAGCCAGGGATGAGATTGCAGAGCCTTTGGCTTTGATCTTTATGTTGTCATTGTCTACAGGAATAGTGCCAGAAGACTGGAAGATAGCAAATGTTGTCCCCTTGTTCAAGAAGGGGAGTAGAGACAACCCTGGTAATTATAGACCAGTGAGCCTTACTTCGTTTGTGGGCAAAGTGTTGGAAAGGATTATAAGAGATAGGATTTATAATCAACTAGAAAGGAATAATTTGATTAGGCACAGTCAACATGGTTTTGTGAAAGGTAGGTCATGCCTCACAAACCTTATTGAGTTCTTTGAGAAGATGACCAAACAGGTGGATGTGGGTAAAGTGGTTGATGTGGTGTATATGGATTTCAGAAAAGCATTTGATAAGGTTCCCCACGGTAGGCTATTGCAGAAAATATGGAGGCATGGGATTGAGGGCGATTTGGCGGTTTGGATCAGAAATTGGCTAGCTGGAAGAAGACAGAAGGTGGTGGTTGATGGGAAATGTTCATCCTGGAGTTCAGTTACTAGTGGTGTACCACAAGCATCTGTTTTGGAGCCGCTGCCGTTTGTCATTTTTATAAATGACCTGGATGAGGGCGTAGAAGGATGGGTTAGTAAATTTGCGGATGACACTAAAGTTGGAAGAGTTGTGGATAGTGTGGAAGGATGTTGCAGGTTACAGAGGGACATAGATAAGCTGCAGAGCTGGGCTGAGAGGTGGAAAATGGAGTTTATTGCAGAAAAGTGTGAGGTGATTCACTTTGGAAGGAGTAACAGGAATACAGGGTGCAGGGCTATTGGTAAGATTCTTGGTAGTGTGGATGAGCAGAGTGTCCATGTGCATAGATCCCTGAAAGTTGCCACCCAGATTGATAGGGTTGTTTGGAAGGCGTACGATGTGTTAGGTTTTATTGGTCGAGGGATTGAATTTCGGAGCCATGAGGTCATGTTGCAGCTGTACAAAACTTTGGTACGGCCACACTTGGGGAATTGCGTACAGTTCTGGTTGCTGCATTATAGGAAGGATGTGGAAGCATTGGAAAGGGTGCAGAGGAGATTTACCAGGATGTTGCCTGGTATGGAGGGAAGGTCTTATGAGGAAAGGCTGAGGGACTTGAGGCTGTTTTCGTTAGAGTGAAGAAGGTTAAGAGGTGACTTAATAGAGACATACAAGATGATCAGAGGATTAGATAGGTTGGACAGTGAGAGCTTTTTTCGTCGGATGGTGATGGCTAGCACGAGGGGACATAGCTTTAAATTGAGGAGTGATAGATATAGGACAGATGTCAGAGGTAGGTTCTTTACTCAGAGAGTAGTAAAGGCATGTAATACCCTGCCTGCAACAGTATTAGACTTGCCAACTTTAAGGACATTCAAATCATCATTGGATCAACGTATGGATGATAATGGAATAGTGTAGGTTAGATAGGCTTCAGATTGGTTTCACAGGTTGGCGCAACATTGAGGGCCAAAGGGCCTGCACTGCGCTGTAATTTCCTATGTTCTATGTTCTATGTTCTAAATCCTTCGTAGTCACAGAGGTGGGCAGGTTGATTTAGATGAGGTTTTACTCTCTCGCCTTTATTCTCACACTTCTTCAATCCCTCATTCACAGATACCTGATATTTTCCAAACCTTCACAAACCTTCAGGCATTTCTCTGATCCACATGCAGTCTGCTCAGGAAGACAGACTTACAGTGCAGGGTGCACAAGCAACTAGCGTTGAAAGGCTGCTGAAAGGACCCTTTGTGCACAGGAGCAGGCACCCAATGAAAGATTGGACGGGGCTGTATCTCAGGGCTACTCACTGGCTTTCTTAGGCTGAGATCATCATGAAACATCCTGCTTTAGCATTCTTACTTAGGATGTGGTGATTACCACAGTGTCTGTCTCTCGTGAGGGAGTGAATTATAGCAACATTCGGCATTTCCAGTGAAATCTTTCAACATTGATTCCTCTCCCCTCTCTCAAATTGCCTGTCAGATTATTGTCATCTTTGATCCTTCCTTTTTTAGATCTTTCCTTCATCTTCTCCTTTTTCCATCTCTCAGTTTCTCTCCTTCATTGCCATCTCCTTTTTTGCTCACATCCTTTCTTTTCCCAATTCATGTCTCCTCTTCATCACCTCTTTTTCCAGCTCTTTTGCTCACTTGCATATGATTCGATAAGGTGCCACAGGTGTATAAGATAAAGATGCATGGCATTATGGGTAATAGATGGAAGATTGGTTAACTAACAGAAAGCAAAGGGTGGGGATAAATTGGTGTTTTTCTTGCGGAGTGCCTCAGGGATCAGTGTTGGGACGGCAATTGTTTACAATTTGCGTAGATGATTTAGAGTTGGGGACCAAGTGTAGTGTGTCAAAGTTTGCGGATGACATTAAGATGAGTGGTAGAGAAAAGTGTGCAGAGGGCTCTGAAGGTCTGCAGAGGGATATAGGTAGGTTAAGTGAGTGGTCAAGGATCTGGCAGGTGGAGAACAATATTGGTAAATGTGAGTTTATCCATTTTGGTGAGAATAACAGCAATAGACTATTATTTAAATGGTGAAAAATTGCAGCATTATGTTGTGCAGAGGGACATGGACGTTCTTGTGCATGAATCAACACAAATTGGTTTGTATGTGCAGCAGGTAATTAAGAAAGCAAATGGAATTTTGTCCTTTGTGGCTAGAGGGGCTGAGTTTAAAAGCAGGGAGGTTATGTTGCAGCTGTATAGGGTGGTGGTGAGGCCACACCTGGAGTACTATATACAGTTCTGGTTTCCTTACTTGAGAAAGGATGTACTGGCACTGGAGGGGGTGCAGAGGAGGTTCATTAGGTTGATTCAGAATTGGGAGGGTTGGCTTATGAGGCGAGATTGAGTAGATTGGCACTATAATCAATCAAATTTAGAAGGCCGTGGTGTGATCTTATAGAAACATATAAAATTAGGATGGGAATAGGGAAGATAGAAGCAGGGAGGTTGTTTCCACCAGTGAGTGAAATTAAAACTAGAGGGCATAGCCTCAAAATAAGGCGGAGTAGATTTAGGACTGAATTGAAGAGGAACTTCGAAGGGTTGTGAATCTGTGGAATTCCCTGCCCAGGGAAGCAGTTGAGGCTACCTCAATGAATGTTTTTGAGGAAAAGATAGATTTTTGAACAGTAAAAGAATTGAGGGTTATGGTGAGTTGGTGGCTAAGTGGATCTGAGCCAATGAAAAGATCAGCCATGATCTTATTGAATGGCAGAGCAGGGTCAAGGGGCCGGATAGCCCACTCCTGCTCCTGGTTCTGATGCGATAGGGTTAGAGTTAGGGTTATTTTGTTATGTTCTTATGTTCTTATTTTTACACTGCTCTGTACACATCTCTCTGATGCAGAAACAAAATATAAGACAAGGTAAAAGATAAACGTTGGAAACAAAATATCTGGTTAGAAAATAAGTATAAATTGGCTGCTGAACTAAACAAGATTAAAAAGGAGAGCAAGGCCCCACACAAAGGAGCTACCATTAATTTTAGTAACCTGAATCTCACCTTGTTTGGTACTGCAAACTCTTTCTGAATGTTCTGTCATAAATTTTTACTCAGGAGACGAGAAGTGTTCAAACACCAGGTATGCTAAGAAGCTTACTTCATGACAAAATCATGACCATTCGTCTACAAATTGATGATGTCAGCAGAATTTAGCAAATGCTTTTTATAGTTGTTAACTTGAGCTCGTGTGATGAAGTGGGTCAATAAAAATGCTGGCAGGGAAAGTATCTCCTTCCACTTACCAAAATAGACTTGCAAGTTTGTATGTGGACAACATCACAAAGTTCTGTTGTATTGGTCTGCAGTTGCAATCTTTAGACATTCAGAAACGTAATAGCTATGCAGCACTCTTTTTCCTGTGAGGAAAGGTCCACAGACATGTGTAGCTTTTTTTGATTTAGAAACATCAGACATCAAATGACAGAAATTTAACATGTGAACAACAATATTTTAGCTCAAAAGTTAATTGTGTACATCAAACCTTACTTAGGTTTCTCACACATTTGTTTCATATACACCTTTGTGATCAGTGCAAATCATTTGAGTCATCTTATTGTTATTTCTGGTCCTGTGAGGAAAATAATATTATTCTGTCAAGTCTTATTTTACTCCATGTTGGGAAATAGGCATTTACTTCTTCTGGGCTTCACAAGAATCAGCACAATTCTCCTAATTGTCAACTTTCCAAATGAGCCCATCCTTATTAATGAGCTGGTTAAAAAAAAGTTCCACAATAGCATTTCTAGAGGGTGAGTGACAACTGAAATTCTAATTATACTTAAAATCATGCCTTTATCTCCTCATTGTAAAACTCTGTTTGCTAAATTTTCATTAATGAATGAATGAAATGAAAATAATTTGAATCCTTTAAGATGGAAGTAATACATTTTGGTTGAAGACAATGCCCAATACAATTCAGCACCATAACAGAATTATTTTAAATAGCTTTGTAACAAAATGCAATGTATACCAAATTCTTTGCTGAATTGGCCTCAGCTCTGAAAGAGATGAATAAAGAAAGAAAGAAACAATTTAATGACAGGTTTTAGTACATTAGTTATCTTCCCCCATGTAAATTATAGATTGTCATGCATTTTTCATCCATTGGAGAAGCTACAGTACCTAATTTGTGCAAAAAAAGGGTCTCTGGTAAAACGAGCAAGCTTCCACGTTATATGTACAGGAGGTGGCTCTTCTGCCTTTTGACAGGCAATAATCTGTCAAAATGAAAAATTAACACAAGCCTGGTTAATTTATCATCCTGCACCTCTCTATTATTAATGTTTTTTTTTAACTTACATTGCAGCATTCGCTCAAAGCAAAGTTTGGGGAAAGATAAACAGATCAGGTGACTGCACAGGCTAATGCAGACTCCTGTATTTCAGTCTTAGATGGATGGCATGTTTTATTTATACACATGCATTTATAACCAGAACCCATGTGAATTTTAGCAAAGAATATGACCAGAATATTTGGGTTGATGTTGTTGGCCGAGTCCATTTTTACTCTACGTTTTTTTTTGAAAATGAATAGTTAGCCTGGAAAGATTATTTGCAAATAGTGACACTAAAGATTAACTCTTCCCTGTCAAGAACTTGCCTTCTCTCTCAAATGCTCATATCTATATCTGCAGCTGTAGTTCATGCATCTGCATGATGGATTTCACAGTGTGTTGTTCATTATCTGTACATTTTGACTGCATCTATGTATTTCTGACAGTCACACACCACTGAGCTCCAGCAGAAAGAAGTGGCAGCCATTTGCAGAGCATGTCAGGTTATTCTTAAGCAATCATAATGTTAGCAGCAGGAAGAGACTGGTTCTAGTTTCTGCAGATAATGTCTATTTACCTTGTAACCTCTCCAATAAATCATTAATATTAATCTGGGAGAAATTTAAAATAAAATGTTTATTTCTGTATTCTCCAGGAACAGCCGTTTCACTATCTTTGTTTTAAAAGACAGATTGAACTTATTGTAATATCTATTCAAGTCTTTCTTGGATTTTTTTTCTAACGAATTACCATCTCTTTGCATAACATTACCGTTGCCAAATATGTTCATTTAAGTTAACATCTTACTGTCGACAGTATGAGTGCAAAGAAATTGGAAATGTTGCTGTAGATCAGTATTGCTGACATTACCAATGTAGCCAGGTCAACCTGAATTCTACGGCTGTCTTAACTTTCCTTCTTGAGAAACCGTTAATGTAATATCCATTGCAAGGACAAGATGCTGTCCCATGCCTCGGGCTTCCCATTGTTTTACTTTAGTATTGCCCATCTCAGTCCCAGTTCTGGTTCTCAAAGAGTGGCAAACCGCTCGCCCATTTATGTTATCTCTCTCACTATCTCTGTCCAAACTTGTCAACAGCCTACTGCTCTACTTTGAACAGCCCTGAAAGATATTCATTCTGTCATGAATAAATTTCTTACAATCTACAGCATCAATGGGGTTTATGGATAACAGCACCTTTGCGCCCCACTGAAATTCTCCGCCTGGTTATATGTTACTCACTTGCCTTGCCCAGACTGTGACAGCTATGTTGTGGCTCTTATTGTGAACCTCTACCTTTACTGCTATAGCACATCTACCCCTTCTTTGTGCACCCCACCTTCTTCCTTCTCGCCACCTCTCATCCAAAAGTAACAGTTACCTGCCTTCTAAACCACATGGCAACTTCATCATTGAGATCCTTCTTCCCTCCGCTTCACAGTAAACAGTATGTTCTATGTTCTAAATCCACAGCACGCTCCCGAAAAAATTCATTTGCAACACTTGGCTTTGAGTTTGGGTAAGCATTTCTGGGAAGCTTGACTCGTTTGATCCTGCCATCGGAGATTGGGCTCCGTCTGCAGAACGAATGAATTTTTCTCATGACATTGGGGCAAATGAAAAGCAATGAATAATTCTCCTATAACAAGGTGTAGAGCTGGATGAACACAGCAGTCCAAGCAGCATCATAGGAGCAGGAAAGCTGACGTTTCGGGCCTAGACCCTTCTAGGCCCGAAATGTCAGCTTTCCTGCTCCTATGATGCTGCTTGGACTGCTGTGTTCATCCAGCTCTACAACTTGTTATCTCAGATTCTCCAGCATCTGCAGTTCCTGCTATCTCTGGAATAATTCTCTTGACAGCTTGTGGAACCACAGCTCTTTCATTTATAGGAGCTTAACTTCCCCTGAGGCACTAAATACTAAAACCTTTCAAGAGGGATTGTCCTGAGTAAAGGTTGCTGCCAGATACTGGCTGAACTCCACCAGGGTCATCCAGCTGTTTCCAAAAGGAAGATGTTGTGAGAAATTATGATGGCCAGGATTGGATGCAGACATAGTTGCATAGGTGGGGCAGTGCTCAGAATGCCAATAAGGACAAAATTTACTACCAGCAGTTCCCCGCATTTGTGGGAATATCCAGGAAAACCCTGGACTCAGTTACACGTCAACAGTGCAGACCCTTTAATGGGCTCAATGTTCTTAGTCATTGTGGATGCCACTCAAAATGGCTGGACCTGCATAGCATTTATTCGTCAAACATGGGGCCGACAATAGAAAAACTGCGCACACCTTTTGCTATATGCAGACACCTAGAAGTGTTGGTCACAGATAACAGGCCATAGTTTACGAGCAGGGAATTTGAGTATTTCCTAAAGTCAAAAGGATTCGACATAAAAGGACAGATATATACCATCTATCATTTGATGGTCTGGCAGAAAGAGCAGTCAAAACTTTGTCGGCGGGCTTAAAGAAACAGCCTACAGTTCATTAGACACCAAACTGTCCTGGTTCCTATTTGATTCTGGATCACCCCTCATGCAACTGGAGAGATGGCACCAGCAGAGTTGCTCGTGGGGAGAAGACTCCACATCGGGTTACCTCTCATCTTCTTGGACCTGGGAGTTGGGAGATGAAATGGCATCAGAGATGCCAGTACCTTTTGATACAGGGGACAAGGTTTGCTGTAGGAACAACTGGAATGGTCCTGTATTGGTAAGAAACATGGTCGATACAAGGTCACATCCAGTGACACAAAAAGCTCTGGTAGGTGTGACGGTCCTGAACATACACATGGACCATATGAAAGGTGCAAACTTGCAAACGTTGTGGGAGCAAAATCTGGGACCCTGGCTCCTTGGCAGCTTTTTCAACTGTTCCAGAATCCATGGGGTCTCCATCTCTATCGAGCATTGAAAATACTTCGGAATGTGAGATGGACATGGCAGATGTCGCCACCTCAAAGCCTTTGCTGCCTGAAGAAGCAGATGAATTTCTTCTGAGGCGTTCTGGATGCAATAGGCAAGCTACTGTGTGTTACACACCCCCTGTGTCAGAGGCAGAGTTGGAGGTACCTGACTTGGTGCTAAAATGCCCCAGGAGGAACTACAACAAAAAGCTGCTTATGTCTTTCGACTCAGAGGGGGAGGGATCTACTGACTGTAATGAGGTCAGCCAGGTGGACCTCAGAGAAAGTTAGTTCCCTGACTGGGCTGTTAATCTGGTCTTAACAAGGAGCCCTTGCTGACAGATAAGAACAAGACTGTTAGAAGTTTTGTTTGCTCTGAGAGCTGGCCCTGAGGGAGCTGGATCAGTGTCAAGGCCTCTCCATATGTAAATAAAGAGTGACTTGGTGACAGGATACTGGCCTCTGTGGAGTTATTTCACTTACTACATCAATCCTGCTACATTGATAGAGTCTCAAGGGATTTATTGTAACAATATTGCCACATTGAAGAAGTTTAAGATTTCATATAAGCATAAAATATAACAGGTATTTTCTATTATAAAAATCAATAACAGGAAACATTTGTGTGTGTGTGTGTGCGCGCTCCAACAGGGACTTTCCAAGGAATTTTGTTAGAATGTCTACAAAATTCCCTTGTCAAAATTCGGGTGCATCAGACTGC